>SJYV01033755.1:349433-380984 GCA_006410875.1 Neotragus pygmaeus
ATATCTGAGGTTATTGATATTTCTCCCGGCAATCCTGATTCCAGCTTGTACTTCCTCCAGCCCAGCGTTTCTCATGATGTACTCTGCATAGAAGTTAAGTAAGCAGGGTGACAATATACAGCCTTGATGTACTCCTTTTCCTACTTGGAACCAGTCTGTTGTTCCATGTCCAGTTCTAACTGTTGCTTCCTGACCTGTATACAGGTTTCTCAAGAGGCAGGTCAGGTGGTCTGATATTCCCATCTCTTCTGACTTTAATTTCAAATGTTATGATTATCTATGTAATGTCTATGAAATAGATATCTAATATCTATTTCATATCTATGAAAACTGCAAACAATTTCTACAACTAATAAATGTTTAGCAAGTTTGAGAGCTTGAGATCAATATATATATGTATATACATATATAAACAGTATACATATATATTATTTGTATTCCTGTATACTAACAACAAACAACTTTCTTTATTTTTTTTTCAAGTTTGGATTGATTTTATTTTAAAATACATTTTAAAATGTGTGTAGTAAAATTTTTTCTCACATAGCTCACAGATTGAAAATTATCCTTAAACCTTTCCCTTTTTATTTTAATTTAAATTTTATTTTTTTACTTTACAATACTGTATTGGTTTTGCCATACATTGACATGAATCCACCACAGGTGTACATGAGTTCCCAACCCTGAACCCCCCTCCCACCACCCTCACCATATCATCTCTCTGGGTCATCCCAGTGCACCAGCCCCAAGCATCCTGTATCCTGTATCAAACCTAGACTAGTGATTTGTTTCTTACATGACAGTGTACATGTTTCAATGCCATTCTCCCAAATCATCCCACCCTCTCCCTCTCCCACAGAGTCCAAAAGTCTGTTCTTTGCATCTGTGTCTCTTTTGCTGTCTCTCATATAGGGTTATCATTACCATCTTGGGTTATCATTACCATCTTTCTAAATTCCATATATATGTGTTAGTATACTGTATTGGTGTTTTTCTTTCTGGCTTACTTCACTCTGTATAATCGGCTCCAGTTTCATCCACCTCATTAGAACTGATTCAAATGTATTCTTTTTAATGGCTGAGTAATACTCCACAGTGTTTATGTACCACAGCTTTCTTATCTATTCGTCTGCTGATGGACATCTAGGTTGCTTCCATGTCCTGGCTATTATAAACAGTGCTGCGATGAACAATGGGGTACACGTGTCTCTTTCAGTTCTGGTTTCCTTGGTGTGTATGCCCAGCAGTGGGATTGCTGGGTCATAATTTTAGAAGCTAAAATTTTAAAATGCCAATTATAAAAACATCAGAAGTATGACATGCTTCAATATGAATCAGATAAAATATGTACAAGACTTGTGTACTGAAAGCCACAAAACACTGCTGAGTAAGAGTAAAGAAGACCTAAATAGATGCAGGGACATACTGTATCCATGGATTGAAAGACTCTGTATGGTTATGATGTCCATTCTCCTCAGACTGACCTATAGATTTAATGCAATCTCAATAGAAATCCCAGACAGTTTCTTTTATAAAAGCTTTCAAGGTAATTTTAAAATCTATATAGAATTGCAAAAGATCTAGAATAGGCAAAACAACTTGAAAAAGAACAAAATTATCTGATCTTAAGACTTACTGTAAAATAAAAGTAATAAAAAAATTAAATAGCAGTAATGAAAAACAGCATGCTATTGGCACCAGACAATTGGATCAATAGAACAGGATAGAACATCCACATATATATGGTCAATTGACTTTTGATGAAATTGCAAGAGAAATTCAGTGGGAAAAGGGTTTTCTTTTTTTGACTAATGGTGATGGAACAATTGGATATCAATATATAAAAAAACTGATCCATATGTGATACAATAAACAGTAGTTAGCTCAAAATGGATTATAGACTTAAATGTAAAAACTAAAATTAAATATTTTAGACAAAAGCAAAGGAGAAAATATTTATGATCTTGTATTAGCTAAACTTTCTTACATATGATGTCAAAAAATGATCCACAAAAATATAAATTAATAAATTGGCCTTCATTAAAATTAAGACTTTCTGCTCTTTGAAAGGCATTGTTTAGAGAATGACAAGACAAGTGACACACAAGGAGAAATATCTTCAAATAATAGATATTTGCAAAATACACACAACTCAAGAAAAAATGTGCAGGTAAATTATTTGGACAAATATTGTAACAAGGGAGATATACAGTTGGCATATGAAAAGATGCTTATCATTCAGTCAGTTCAGTTGCTCAGGCGTGTCTGACTCTGTGACCCCATGGACTGCAGCATGCCAGGCCTCCTTGTCCATCACCAACTCCTGGAGTTTACTCAAACTCATGTCCACCGAGTCGGTGATGCCATCCAACCATCTCATCCTCTGTCATCCCCTCTCCTCCTGCCTTCAATCATTCCCAGCATCAGGGTCTTTTCCAGTGAGTCAGTACTTTGCATCAGGTGGCCACAGTTTTGGAGTTTCAGCTTCAACATCAGTCCTTCCCATGAATATTCAGGACTGATTTCCTTTAGGATGAACTGGTTGGACCTCCTTGCAGTCCAAGGTTCTCTCAAGAGTTTCCTCCAACACCAGAGTTCAAAAGCATCAATCCTTCGGTGCTCAGCTTTCTTTATGGTCCAAGTCTCACATCCATACGTGACCACTGGAAAAATAATAGCTTTTACCAGATNTTTTTCTGAAAACCTCCCTCTTTTTTATCTGCTTATTCTTGAGATATACTTTGTATTTCTATTTTAAATTGAATCTCTTACATTAAAAATAGCTTTATTGAAATATAATTAACATACCACAGAATTGAAGTGTGCTGTTCAATATTTTTCAGTATATACATAGGGTGTTGGTTTCATTACCACAACCTAATTTAGAGCATTCATATTTAGTTATAGATTTTGTAACAAAGTTCAAAGTTATTTAATATCTCTTTTTCTAGAATAATATGCTACTCTTTAATTATCCAGTGAATGCTTCCTCATGTCTTTTTGTTAAAACTTGGGTTCCACAGTTTAAAAAAGAAGTTTATATAATACTTTAGGCAGCATATCTAAGCTTTATGAAGCATTAAACAAGCTGGAGGAACAAGTTGCTTTACCCTCCCCATTTGGCTTCCTCGTCTTTATAAAGGGAACAATAGTCAAACCTTTCAAAGGGTTGTTTCAAGGATTAAAATGTAAATATGTTATTATGTGGGAAATTACTTTGATGTACTGGTAGACTTCAAGTATGTGCCTTGATAGGCTGCCCTTGAGTTCATGGAACAGAAAATGTGCAGATTACAGTTTGTTTAATCCATTTAAAACACCAAGTACAATGTATGGAAAAAGAGATGGGCTAGGTTAATATGCATAAAGTACAGGTGGGTTGAAGGGCCACATTACCTGAATCTCTGNAGATGGTTGGATGGCATCACCGACTCAATGGACGTGGGTTTGGGTGGACTCTGGGAGTTGGTGATGGACGGGGGGCCTGGCATGCTGCAGTTCATGGGGTCACAAAGAGTTAGACATGACTGAGCGACTGGACTGAACTGAACTGACCAGTTCTAGAGGTTGGAAGCCCTAAATCAGAATGTTAGTATAATCAGTTTCTGGTGAGAATTCTTACTGGCTTGCAGAATGCCACCTTCTGGCTGCATCCTCAACGGTGAAGAGAGAGAGTAGGCTCTCTGGTGTCTTTTCTTATAAGGGTACTTATCCCATCATGAAGGCCCCCTTCCTGAGCTCATCTAAACCTAATTACCTTCCTAAAGTCCCATCTCCAAATATCATTACACTGAAGGTTAAGCTTTCAACATATGGATTCTGGGGGGACACAATTCAGCTCATAGCAAAGACCTAGCCTACATGTAAGATTAACTGATGCTAATTAATGGAACAGCATTTGGATATTATTCTTGATTATGGCAGTAAAGACAAAACATGAGATCATTAAAAACATATCCATTAATTTGTAAAATATAAAAGGTCCAATTGATGTCTCTTTTAACAACTTTGAATATCATTTCATTGTTTAATATTCCTTTTGAAGAAACATACATTTACAAAGAATAAAACATTTTAATATTAAAATGTAATAATTTGAACATGCAAAATGCATTAATGAATATTATTATAGAAAACAAATGAAAATTTGGTGGTAATTTTGTCATATACAATGGTGTGTCAAACACTTTCTCCCTTATTTTCACATTTCCATGTTAATATGTTAACCATGGCACCATCTTGTGGATATTTATCAAATAGCTGAGCTGTGCAAACATTTATCTGAAGGTACTAAAAATGAAAGTATTTAGGAAAAATATGAAAGTTTTAAAGTAAAGTTTAGGTTAATGAAATAAAACGTTGGCAAGTAATCTTCTGCAATCTTTCAAAGACCTTTAATTATATAAATAAACTCTTGAACCAACTCCAGCATTTTCTTTTTAAATGCTGGAGTTGTTTCTTTTTTATTTTCTTTTTCTTTTTAAAGCATCTTCTTCATTAAATGCTTATATAAAATTTCTAACTGGCCACTTGGTTCTAAATACACCAAATAGATTATATTTTAGTGTGTATAGTATGTGCACATGTATGTTTATGTAATTAAATATAAATGTATATGCTTCTACAATTTTATATTGATTTAATATCATGGTTTGTTAAAAAATAGGAACTGATACAGAGTAGCTTTTTTTTAGAGCAAAATAATACTTAATAAATTTAAGTTTTGTTACTCACTGGCTATGAACCACCTCTTTTAAATCTTATTTTCCTGAGCTAGAATGAAAAATACTGATAGTTGTCAAATTTTGGAGGAGATATACCAAAACACATTAAGTTCTGACAATGTCAAATCAAAAAGTATATGTTATTTCACATATAGGATTTAAATATTTATTGACTATAATAGGAAACTATACTNTGAGCTAGAATGAAAAATACTGATAGTTGTCAAATTTTGGAGGAGATATACCAAAACACATTAAGTTCTGACAATGTCAAATCAAAAAGTATATGTTATTTCACATATAGGATTTAAATATTTATTGACTATAATAGGAAACTATACTAAATATGTTATTTTAATTATAAAACTCTTAATTACACGAAGTTTTAATGACTTCTTTAGAGAGTATACAGGAAAATCATTGCTGTAATTAATGTGATTTTTCAAAAAGATTACTGAATGTGTTTCTGTAATATCTTCATTGTAAAGTTTCAGAATTTAAAGTTCACAATTGCATTTAATTGTAGCATTTATTATAGATTCCACTATAGGCTACACTTCTGGGTACTTTATCTAATACATCCTTCCAACAGTCTTTTGAGTTCATACTATTATTTCTACTTTGCAGGTAAGGAAAATTGAGACTGAGTAATTATATAACATTTCATGAAAAAATGGGCACAATAAAGGACAGAAATGGTATGGGCATAACAGAGGCAGAAGATATTAATAAGAGGTGGCAAGAATATACAGAAAAACTCTACAAAAAGGATCTTCATGACCCAGATAACCACTATGGTATGATCACTCACCTAGAGCCAGACATCCTGAAATGTGAAGTCAAGTGGGCCTTAGGAAGCATCACTACAAACAAAGCTAGTGGAGGTGATGGAATTCCAGTTGNGGTGGCTAATGAAGCCCATCCATCCTATTTGTTTTGTTGTTATCCAAAGCAGAATTGAATACTCCCCCCAAATAGAGCAACTGCAAATTACATGTACACAATACATTTACCTTTTATGTAGAAATAGCTCAGTAAATGTTAACCATTATTGTCAATATGTAGGATGGCTTTAGTATTTAACAACCGAGTTAAAGTTGATCAGATTAAACAACAAATTAGAAATCTTGGTATGAAAGTTATTTGTCTTGATTTTGATCTGAAATTGACAATAAAGTACAAAACTTATTAGCCATATTTTTTTCCTATTAATCTAATTTATCCTCCCATCATTCCAGTTGTATAGATTTTTGGCTGTTGCTTACAAGGCTGGTAGTACAGTTTTGTTTTTTCCCTTCTCTACAGGCTTATCCTCAGTTTGTTCTGACCTACCTAGAGGAGCTAAATGTGCAAGTAGATGTGACCCAGACAGAGTATCACCTTCACCACGGTGCCTGGACCACAGCTCATCAGGAGCATGGCAGCAGCTTAGCAGAAGAGGTCAGTGTAGTGAGCCAGAGGCAAGACAGAGCTAGATCTCTGAAAGATATTTTGAAAAGAGGAAAAATGTTTGAGTTGTTTTCGGTAGGAAAGAATGAATTCACAAATTAGTGTTTTTGATATTTAAAATCATATCCATTACATAAACATCTATTTATATACTTACATTTATGTAAACATCTATGTGTATATTTATATAAGCATTCTTTTTGTTAAATAAATGGTGACACACTAGCTTTTCTTAGGACTGCCTTCTTTTGTTCTGGCCACATACCAAAGGTTTATGTGCTGGATGAAGAAGGCTGAAGGAACCATTAAATGTGCACTGTTAAATTTTTTTGGCATATATAGTTTAGACATTTCCACTCAGTAAAAATTAGCTACATAATTCCTATATTTCATTTATTAGGTTCTGCAAAAAAGTGCCAGTATCCCTGATTTAAAGCAGCTGCCAGAGCCTTCAGACACCCACTTAATGCCAGAAGGTTCTCTTGGGGAGACAGGGCAGCTGACAGTGGCCCTGGTGAAGAAACTGGAAGAGAAACATCCTAAGGCTTCTGCTCAGAGGTAGGGCACTGACAGAATGGAGCTTTATTGCTCAATGACATTCGATGTTTTCCTTCAGTTTCATGTAAGATTTGATTTCTTGAAGATTATTGAAATATCTCAAAAGCCCTTTGGCTTTATGCACATTGTTTTCAGATCACATTTGATAAAGAGAGGTGACATTTATGTGTATTTCATTGAAGACTGATGTATGATATTGTCTATTAATATAAGTATACTTAGAAGGGTTACTGTCCTGGGATCTCATGGAAATATTCTGAAATAACATAATTAGTATAAGGCAGTGCAGAGCATATATACTCAATTGTGAAAATATCAAAAGGTTTTAAAGAAGGGCACCCTCACAGACAATCCTTTCTATGTTCCACAAGAAGAATATTGGGTTAGACCTAGGGCTAAGTGCGTGATAGGTGGTCTTAAGCAGTGGTAATTTAACAAATTGATATAATTCCATCACTAGAATAAAACTAACATCAATTATTTTGCTAACTGATTGAAAATCATCCTTGATTGGAAAATGGATACTATTTCTTCACTTAATTGGAAAACAAAGGTTTATTATTATTATTTTTCTAGGGCTTGGTGCTGTCAAGCACAAAATGACTTTATAAACTGTAATTTCAATAGACACTTGTTTGAAATTAACTGTTGATTAAAGTACTCTTAAAGGAGTAATACAGTTCTTATACTCAGTAAAGTTCAAGATAATACCTAAGTTTAAATATTCTAATGGTATATAGAAATGTCAGTTGCATGAAAAAAGATTTTAATTTCTTTTTTACAAAGTTTTTTCATCTTTATTGGGACATAGTTAGCACATGTTAATAACACTGTGTAAGTTTAAAGTGTGCAATGTAACTTTATTTCAATTAAAAGCTATCTTATATTCTTAAATTATGTATTCCTGCCTCAGTGTTCAATAGAAGGGAAATATTTTTTTTTTTGATAAAAATTGCTCCTTCAACTTATTGTCTCTCTAAAGTATTTATCCCTCAAATCCTTTGATTTTATTGTTTCAAGTAAGATAGGGCTCAAACAAAATAAGAAGCTGAGCATCTTACTGTTTTATAGTATGGGGGTGTCCTGAATCTATATGAAAACCTGTGTTCCAGGACCTCTTCCTCCAGTGTTTGCTTTCCAGTTGTACATAAAGTTCTCAACTCTCTTATGCTCCCCAATACAATCACAAGGCTTCAGCTACACATCCAGGCCACTTTCTATCTGGGTCACCAGGATATAAGTCTGTTAGGAATAGTCTTTGAAGTTTTCATGTAAAACATCAGAGAGCTGAGGAATTAAAATACTGTGCTATGAGGTCGTCATTGGTCGTCTCTGTTGGTTCACTCAGCAGCCATTTTTACTCCGCTCTTCTTGAGGTAGTGCTGGGGGTTCCTCATTATCCTGGGCTCTATTCAGGGAGGCACAGTTTCCTCCTGCCCTCAGATTTCCAAAACCTATATGGGGTTTTTGTGTTTGTCTCATGCTGGCCTTCATGGGCCACTATGCAGGAACCAAAGTGCTAATTCACCTACTTCCCTATAGTTTCCCCAACCTGGATTTTTTTTTTTTTTTTTTTTTGAGGGCTCGGAGCTTTGAGTAGTTTGGGGTTTTTTCTAATGTTTTCTGTTGTATCTTCCTTGAAGCAGTGTAGTCTGATTGTGAAACTTAGGAGAAAAGAATACAATACTGTATTAGGCAATGTGAGACAAATAAACAATGAAGCTGTTAAACACAGTTAATTTACCACAGTACTTGTTTGAGTTATTAGAACGAAATGAGATGACTTTAAATTTCATGAATGTAGTAAGTACTCAATAGGTAGAGTTGTGAAAATGTTCTGAAAATAAATAGGGGTAGAAAAGAATTTTTAATGGAATTTGTATTTAGATGTGTGATTTTTTAGTCAATAGAAATCAACTGGTAAATATATTTTGGATTTTATTTAATAAGAAATTTCCTAGGGCCGTTTTCTTAGAGAGGGTTCCTCAAGGTTTGTGTCTCAGGATACAGTGACTTTCCCAGCCTTCTTCTTCTTTTTNTTTTAATGGAATTTGTATTTAGATGTGTGATTTTTTAGTCAATAGAAATCAACTGGTAAATATATTTTGGATTTTATTTAATAAGAAATTTCCTAGGGCCGTTTTCTTAGAGAGGGTTCCTCAAGGTTTGTGTCTCAGGATACAGTGACTTTCCCAGCCTTCTTCTTCTTTTTTTTTTTAAAGCCACAGGATTTATGTGTGTTCTTTTCTCCACCCCAACAATTTACCACAATAGGTGTAATTTCTGTTTCTCTCCTCTTTCTGTTCCTTAACAAAGTTATTTTGAATAAACAGTTAGTACTTAGAGCAATTACTTTCCTCCCATTTTGGAAGGAGTTGTTGGGCAAAATTAGAACATGGTATTGAACTTGGTCTATTGACTGCTTTGAATCTTAGGTTGTCTTTTGCATATTTTCCAAATATAAGAGAATAAATGCATTATATTATCACAGCTTTAAAAAAGGCATCACATTGTTTTGCTCTTATTAATGATGATTTTATGAAATAACATCACTGCAAAAAATAAAGAAATGATGTGCATGATACGAGTTGTGGAAACTGGGAAAAAATAGAATACTAGGGAAAACATTAATGAGAAAATAGTCTGAAAGAAGCATATATAATTGAAAAGAATAAAATGATATAAATGTGTGAACTTCTTTAGAAGTAGCTGAGGAAAGAGAGAATCAGAAATAGTCAAATCTGGGGAAAGACACAGAAGTAGGTAGTTACTAGCAGGTAATATATGAAAAGGGAAGATAGCATTTGATAACTAATAACATATACTGACTTTGGTTAAGTGCTTTGTGTGCCATATTTTCCAGTTAACCTATAAGGAACTGTTACCAAACCAAACTTGGGTCCACTTGCCTAGATGCAGTAAAGCCCACCTGCTGACACTAGGTTGTGGCAAAGCAAGAAAGAAAGAAAAGAAAGAAAGTGAAGTCATTCAGTCGTGTCCAACTCTAACTCTTCTGATCTCAAGGACTGTAGCCTACCAGGCTCCTCCATCTATGGGATTTTCCAGGCAAGAATACTGGAGTGGGTTGCCATTTCCTTCTCCAGGGGATCTTCCCGGCTCAGGGACTGAACTCGGGTCTCCTGCATTGTAGGCAGATGCTTTACTGTCTGAGCNCATCTATGGGATTTTCCAGGCAAGAATACTGGAGTGGGTTGCCATTTCCTTCTCCAGGGGATCTTCCCGGCTCAGGGACTGAACTCGGGTCTCCTGCATTGTAGGCAGATGCTTTACTGTCTGAGCCACCAGGGGAGTTGTGGCAAAACAAAGTGCAGTATTAATGCAGGGCACTAAGCAAGGAGTCCAAGACAGCTAATGCTCAAACCCTCTGATAGGTTTCAGGAAAACATTGTTAAAGGCCAGGTGAGGGAGGGAAATTGCAAATATGTGATCAGTTTGCACACAATTCTTTGATTTGGTTGATAGTGAAATAACAGGGTGGTGTCATATTTTCGATTCTTTGGCTCCAGTAGGACTGGGAACTACCTCCTCATGGTCATCAGGAAATTAATATCTTTTTTTGGTGGTTTAACATCTACAAAGGAAATGTGTTCCAGATACTATTATCTAGGTACTTCAGAGAACTGAAACAGAGGATATGGAGGGGAAGAATCTATCACAGGAAGACCCCATAGGGTCCTGCTCCTATGTAAAACAGAGGTATTAATCTCTGTTTTACTGATAAGGAAATTTAGGTATAGAGAGAATAAGTTATTTGGCTGAGGCTTCCAGCTGTTAATGGCAATTTAAGGCAGGTCTGTTCACACCTTAAGTGTTCCTCTTAGCCTCTATATTGTTATGCCTGACCATTCATGTTATCATCTTAATGATTATTCCATATTTTTAGCCCTTCAAATGAGGCTTATTATTTTGACTGGATATCTTAGAAAGGAATCTTTAAATAGGGTGGAAGAGTTTAGAAATACAATGATAAAAGATTTATCAATATATGCAGCTTTCAGTGAAGACTAAATAAAAGGTAGACAATATTAAGGGAGACGGGAAACCCCTGATTTCTTAGGTTTACGGATTTAGAGGCTTGAACTTGAATGGACTTGAGATTTTAAAAATCCTCTTTCTAATAACGTAACTATAACTTGTCATGATTAACCAAGGTATTTCTCACCTTGAGTGGTGGTTCGGTTCAGTTTTGTATATACTAAATTTGGTGACATGTAAGAGCTGTCATTTGTTGAATACTTAGCATATGCCAACTGCTATTCTAAGTACTTATTTATTCTTGTAACAATGTGATAGACTGATCTACTTATTGTCATAATAACCTGATGGTGGAGGCACTCTTATTATCCATAAATATGTAGCCACTATGGCTCAGAGAAGTTTTAGGATGTGTCCAGTCATACAGCTAGCTAATGGGAGAAAAGGGATTGGAACCCATATCCACTTGGATCTATAGACAATGTTTTATTCCTCATTCCTAGTAACTTTTATTGTATTAATTTCATAACAGGATAGAACGTCATCATATGAGTAGCTGTACTGTCATTGCTAAAATTTTATGTGTATTACATCATAAAAGATTTAATTAAACTACTGCCATTTTGATTGATATATTATTTTGAATTATAGCCTTAAAAAACTACAACAATCATCACAAACCAGGTCATCTACAGAATCATTTCATTTCATTTACATTTCAAATATTTACAGAAAGCAACTAATTTTTTACCTTTTTTTTAATGTGAAAAAATTCTTTTTTCCATTGAAAAGAAAGGAAAATCTTCTACTGTGTTATGCCTTTCATGTAAGATTCTTAATACATAATAGGTTATATTTTTTGTTTGCCTGAAAACATTTTGCTTCCTCTATTAGTGAGATACAGCAATGCAGCTCTCTTCTTGCTTGGGTAAAGTAAGTTGTNAGAAAGGAAAATCTTCTACTGTGTTATGCCTTTCATGTAAGATTCTTAATACATAATAGGTTATATTTTTTGTTTGCCTGAAAACATTTTGCTTCCTCTATTAGTGAGATACAGCAATGCAGCTCTCTTCTTGCTTGGGTAAAGTAAGTTGTGTGTACATATAAGTCCAAGTTTAGTCCAAAGTAAAAATAAATGCCATATTCTGGCATCTTTGAGTATGTGGAATGTGTTGTTTACCTTAGTTTATCCAGTGGAGCCCTTTCCCCTTATTTAAATTGAATAGGGGGTGGGGAAGGATTGGGACAGCCGACAAAGCACACTGACCCAGCTTGTCACCCAGTGACCTGTGAGAAGGAAATAATGAACTGTGAGTAGCTGTCATCTTAACTGCTTCTGACAGTTTGCCTTTGGGCACATCTGTGTTAGTTGCATTGGAAAGGCCTTTGTTCTTTTCCCACTAGTGACTTTGTGGAGCGCTGAGGGGTTTGCTAGCTACTGTACTCCTAACCAGCCCCTGCCTTCCCAGGGAAGCACGCAGCTGCCACAGATCACGCTGACATTTCTCTTCATGACTCAACTTGGCATGTACGTCATTCTTTCCAAAGAGAACAGATACTTAAAATTTCTTTTTTAAAAAAAATTTTAATGTACTTTAATGTCTCATGAGTTTTCCTTCTACTAAGAAAGCAAGTAATAAAATACATTTATTGTTTTCATAGTTTTCTATAGAAAAAGGAAAGAAAATAGATAACCTACCAGATGGGCAGGTGACCTGAAGGAAAGATATCAAAACATTAACAGTTAGTTATTGTGTTTAAAATTTTTGTATATTGTTTATTTTTAAATTTTAGTGATTGAATATATTTGCAAAAGGACAAAAATCAGCATATGTTATGAAAAGCATTTTTCATGTAAATGCTTTATTAGTAGGAACATTTAGACTAGAATAGGTAAGAATATGCTATATTTGGTGCAGATAATTCCACTTCTACTTTTAAGATGTTTCTATCTAATAACTTAAACTTTAAAATAGTGTAATATTTACATTTTAAATTAATCTAGTGCATAAAATTATTACAATCATTAGGAGAGGTAATTTGATAAGAAATAGGTGCTTCTGTCCCAGGGTTTCCTGAAGTTATCGTTACTATTTCAATCATAACAAAGGCAGAACATCCTGAATAATGTGGGCATACCCTATGAGAATTGTTTAAATTAAAATCAAAGCTTCATTTATAAGATGTAATTCCTGAATCCGTTTTAAAGTCTTATTTACATTTTTACAATTGCTATAAAATCCATCCTCCTACTGTAATTAAGTCTGGCTGCAATCAACATGGAAGAAACCCTGAGCATTTGGTACTCAGTTTTTTATACTTACTCTTCCAATAGAATATGAATCCAAACTATACTGCATTGGTCAATTTTTGTAAGGTTTTTTTTCCCCTTGATATTAATAGAATAGAAGAAATGAAGCTTGAAAAAATTGACATGCTTGTTCCTGCATTCAAGTTTTTTCTCTCTTGGTAACAGGTTACAGATGCACTAGCTAGCAGAACTATTATAATCTTCTGCTTTTCAGAGAAAGGTAAATTAGTAGTAATGAGAAATTATTTAAGTGAAAAATAATGATCATGTCTATGTAATTATAATTTGTAGAAAAATTAAAAATTGAAAGACATTGATTTTCTTGAGTAGTTGATAGCATATGATTTATTACTTTATTAAATCATTTATGTAGTTTTGCATATAATTGATGGTAATCTATAACCATCTTATTTGATTAGAACATTCTTATTTTGTTTATCACACATCAACACAATTTTTGTAGAGACAGTGAATGTGCCGATCAGTTTTGATAATAGCAAATTCTTGTCTTTTTAAGGAAAGGGGGCTGTTTAAATTTCTACATCAAATTCTTATTTCTAGAATGCTTACCAATAAAAGCAAATGTAAGCATAGTAATTGCCTGTAATATTCACTAAATCCAATTAAGTTTCCCAGGAAATAAATCTCATCTTAGGTTGTATTACAGTTGCTCACTGTTGAAATGCTCAATATTAAGCATTATCCTTTAGCTCTTTTATACTATGAGAGCATGCATTTAAGAGCCTGAAATTATTGTGTTCCAGAGATGCAGAGATATGCTTATAAATTTTTTAAAATTAGAATTAATATCCTGATTTTGGCTGTTATTATTACCAGTTTGCATTTTGGTATATTTAAAAATTAAGTCCCACATGTTCTCTGTGAACTAAAATAAAATGAACACATAATCTAATTGCACCTGCTTTTTTGAAACAAAGTCAAAATCAAGCATTCCAAAGGATTAGGTTTATATCCATAAATGTGTATTAACTCAAAAATTATAAAGGCTTTCAAATAAGCATTTTATGATTAATTTTTGTTCCACTTACTGCAATGAGGTACCCAAACCTTCAATTATGCTGCTTAATTTACATTTTAAAAAATGTTCTGCTTATCGTTCTGTTTTATTCAATATTGTCTATAAAGCTATTCAAGGTATGAGTGGGAAACCCTACACTGACAGTCTTCAAACTTGCATCCCCAAAACTAGAATGTCTATCTTGTATTATCATAGTGAAAGTAGTAGGTAACAAAGTTCTAAAATTGGGTAATGTGGGGAGAACACCAATGGTAGATGTATTATTAGGTTATAATATATGGAATTGTATGAGAACAGAATTCAAGCAGTCAAAGTAACCCCAGGTTATCTTCCTGACTTGTCTGTCTCCTTCTCCCCTGTCCCATTACAATCCATACTCCACATAACGACCAGCATGATACGTTCATATTAATAAGTCAGATCATGGGCAGCGTCCTCAGTTCCAAATATGCCAATGGATTTTTATTTCCTTTAGAGTGAGAGCAGAGTCTTTACTAGGTGCTAAAAGGTCTTACTTTCCAAGGCCCATGGCGTCTCCCTGACACCTTTCTCCTCTCCCTTCCTCTCTTCTAGCCAGTCTGGTTTCTTTAACATTTGCCAAGTGTGCTTATAATCTGCCACTCTCTTTCCCTGCTTTGTTTATCTTCAAGGCATTTATTACTGCCTATCCCAAGTGTATTTGTTTCCTGAGTTGTCCCATCAGACTGTGAGCTCCATTTCAGCAGGAAAAAAATTGTAATTCACATCTATACCTCCAGGGCCAGAACATATCTGGTACATGTGTTGTATATAGTGCATTGCTGTGCTGTGCTTAGTCACTTGGTCGTGTCCGACTCTTTGCGACCCCATGGACTGTTGCCCACCAGGCTCCTCTGTCAATGGGGATTCTCTAGGCAGGAATACTAGAGTGGGTTGCCATGCCCTCCTCCAAGGGATCTTCCCAACGCTGGGATCGAACCCAGGTCTCCTGCATTGTAGGCAGATTCTTTGTTGTCTAGTCAATCAACACAAGGTTGTTGAATGAATGACTGAATGAATGCATGAATAAAGGACTGTGATGAGCAGAAATAAGAAAATAGAGAGGCAGCTAGTCTGAGCATTCATATATACATTTCAAGACCCTCACTGTCTGCTGGATGATTATAACCCTTCACGTGTGTCAACCCAAAACTGTGCCTGACTATCACAGTGGTTTTTCTAACTGATTCCTACCTCTCTCTTTTCTTTCATCCTTTATTAATGTACAGCTACTTGCTGAGCATTTTCTATATTCCAAGAACTATCCTAGGCACTGGGGATACAATACTGAAAATACAGGTACAAGTTCTCACCTCACAGAACTGCCCTAACAGAGTCTTAACAGAGAAGAGAGATATTAAACAAATCACTACAATAAAAGGAGGATGATAAGTATATTATAGGGAGAAAGAGTAGGAAGTGGCTACCCACTCCAGTGTCCTCACCTGGAAAATCCCCCCAAAACAGAGGAGACTGGTGGGCTGCAGTCCATGGGGTCGCAAAGAATCGGGCACAACTGAGTGACTAACACTTTCACTTTAAGAGAAAGCAGTTAATTCTGAATACTCTTCCCTGGTGATATGCTTTTGAAATATGGCCCTCAACATCTCACTCACAGACTGACAATTCTTCAGTGTTTACTAGTTTCCTGCTAAGTTAAGTTCCCTGCAAAGCATTGACTGGCAGACCCACCACACTCTTTTCTTGTTTCAGAACTTCCCTGTACTTATCCAGGCCCACACTGGGCTTTCCTACTGATTCAGCTGGTAAAGAATCTGCCTGCAGTGCAGGATACTCAGGTTCAAACCCTGGATTGGGAAGATCCTCTGGAGAAAGGCATGGCAAACCAACCCAGTATTCTTGCCTGGAGAAGTCCATGGACAGAGGAGCCTGGCGGGCTACAGTTCATGGGGTCTCATAGACTTGGACACGACTGAAATGACTTAGCATGTATGCATACAGGGTGACTATACTTGGCTTTTGCGGGTTTTCTTGACCAAAATGCCTTTACTTCATTTTTTCCTGCCTAAAATCCTACCCTTTGCAAGGCTTATATTCACTGATGGTTTTCAGCCTTTCTTCTTTTATGATATATACTTTTAAGGATATAAATTTACCTTGAAGCATGGCTTTAGCTTCATTCTACCAATTTTAATGTTATGTTTCTGTTATAGTTTCCATTTTGTTGTAAATTTTGATCCATGGATTTCAGAATTATATTTCTTAATATCCAAATATATGAAATATTTCTGGTTGGTGTGTGTGTGTGTGTTTGACTTCTAGATTAATTTCATTGTGGTTGAAGAACATTCTTGGTATGATTTCAACTCTAATATTTGTTGAGATTTGCTTTATGGACTAAAGCAAATTTTGAAGTTTTTATAAGTGATCCATATTTATTTGAAAATAATATGTATTCTGCAGTTTTGGGGGTACAGTGTTCTATCTATTAGATCAAGTTTGATAAGTGAATTTTCAATTCTTGGTTATTCTTACTGATATTTTAGAGAAATAAATAAAAGTTCCCTCAGAGAAATGCATAGCAATCCACTCCAGTATTATTGCCTGGAGAATTCCATGGACAGAGGGGCCTGGTGGGCTACAGTCCATGGGGTTACAAAAGAGTCAGACACAATTGAGCGACTAAAGAACAAAAATTAGGTGCGCACCATTTTAGAATTGTTATTTGTTTTTGATAAATTAAACCTTACATTATTATAGAATGTTATGCTTTACCCCAAATAATTCCTCTTTTTTTTGACTCAAAGTTTGTTTTGTTTCGACTTTGTCTCAAATTTTTGTTTGCATAATATTTATTGTATCCTTTAATTTAAAAATTTTATCTTTATATTGAAAGCATATAGGCTTTTTTTTTTAATTGCAGCATATGTTTTCTATCACAATTAAAAGACAATCCATGTCTTGATAGTTATATGTTCTTTGGGGGCTTCCCTGGTGACTCAGAGGGTAAGGAATCTGTCTGCGATGCAGGAGACCTATGTTCAATTCCTGGGTTAGAAAGATCTGTTGGAGAAGGAATGGCTACCCACTATAGTATTCTTCTTGCCTGGAAAATACCATGGACAGAGGAACCTGGTGAGCTACAGTCTATGGAGTCACAAAGAGCCAGACACGACTGAGCGACTAACATACCTTCTTTTACTATTATTTTAGTGGTCGTTCTAGAGATTATGTAGGTTTTCTTGATTTATCAACACCTAATATAAGTTCTACCAAAGTGGAAACAACTCTCAGGTGTGGATGTGTCTGGTGGTGAAAGTAAAGTCTGATGTTGTAGAAAGTCTGATGTAAAGATCAATATTGCATAGGAACCTGGATTGTTAGGTCCATGAATCAAGGTAAATTGGATGTGATCAAGCAGGATGACCAGAGTGAACATCTACATTATAGGAATCAGTGAACTAAAATGATCGGGAATGGGAGAATTTAATTCAGATGACCATTATATCTACTATTGTGGACAAAAATCTCTGAGAAGAAATGGAGTAGCCCTCATGGTCAACAAAAGAGTCCTAAAGAGTCCTAAAGAGTAGGGTGTAATCTCAAAATGATAGAATGATTTCTTCTTGTTTCCAAGGCAAATCATTATATCACAGTAATCCAAATCTATGCCCCAACCACTACTGCTGAAGAAGCACAAGTAGAATGGTTCTGTGAAGACTATTCCTGGAGGAGTGCATGGCAACCCACTCCAGTATTCTCGCCTGAAGAATCCCATGGACAGAGAGCCTGGAGGGCTACAGTCCACAGGGTCGCAAAGAGTTGGACACGACTGAAGTGACTTACCACACATACACTCACATGAAGACCTACAAGAATTTCTAGAATAAACACCAAAAAAAGATGTCCTTTTCATCATAGAGGATTGGAATGCAAAAGTAGGAAAAAAGAGATACTTAGAGTGACAGGCAAGTTTGGCTTTAGAGTGAAAAATGAAGTAGGGCAAAGGCTAAGAGAGTTTTGCCAAGAGAAGACACTCATCATAGCAAATACCCTCTTCCAACAATACAAGGGATAACTCTGTACATGGACATCACCAAAATGGTCAGTACATAAATCACATTGATTATATTCTTTGCAGCTGAAGGTGGAGAAGCTCTATACAGTCAGCAAAACAAGACCTGCAGCTGACTGTTATTCAAATCATGTGCTCCTTATTGCAAAACTCAGGCTTAAATTGCAGAAAGTAGGAAAAACCACTAGACCATTCAGGTATGACCTAAATCAAATCTCTTGTGATGAGATGGTGGAAGTTACAAATAGACTCAAGGGATTAGATCTGGTAGACAGAGTGCCTGAAGAACTATGGACAGAAGTTAGTAACAATGTACAAGAGGTGGTGACCAAAACCATCCCAAAGAAAAAGAAAGTGACTGTTTTACAAGAAGGCAAAGTGACTGTTTGGAAGAGGCCTTACAAGTAGCTAAGAAAAGAATGGCAAAAGGCAAAGGAGAAAGGGAAAGATATGCCCAATTGAATGCAGAGTTCCAAGGAATAGCAATGAGAGATAAGAAAGCCATCTTAAGTGAACAATGCAAAGAAATAGAGGAAACCAATAGAATGGGAAAGACTAGAGATCTCTTCAAGAAAATTTGAGATACCAAGGGAATATTTTATGCAAAGAGGCACAATAAAGGACAGAAATGGCAAGGACCTAACAGAAATGGAAGAGATTAAGATGAGGTGGCAAGAATACACAGAATTATACAAAAAAGGTTTTAATGACCCAGACAACCATAATAATGTGGTCGTTCACCTAGAGGCAGACATTCTGGAGTGTGAAGTCAAGTGGGCCTTAGGAAGCATTACTACAAACAAAGCCAGCGGAGGTGATGGAATTCCAGCTGAGCTATTTCAAATCCTAAAAGATGATGCTGTGAAAGTGCTGCACTCAATATGCCAGCAAATTTGGAAAACTCAGCAGTNTGGACATGAGTTTGAGCAAACTCTGGGAGATGGTGAAAGACAGGGAAGCCTGGCATGCTGCAGTCCATGAGGTCACAAAGAGTGGGACAAATTGGGCAACTGAACAATAATGCTCAATGAGAAGTCTTATTTTTTCAATGCTCAAGTATATTTTGAAATGAAATGCCTACCTATTCTCTTGATTAGCTATGTTAATTTGGCGTTTATGACATGCATCAGAATCTATAGTTTCATTTAGGATTTTTAACGTAATATAAATACTTTGAGCAAAGCATAACTGAGATATTTTCTCCTATTCACTTGAATGTGTACAGTGCCTTAGTGTTTTACCCCATGAACTCCAGAGGAGGTGCAGTTTCTTGATGCTATTGACCTTTATTTTTTAGTTCACAGCTGTTTCCTGGTATAGTGTCTGAGCTCTGAAATAAAACAGGGATCAGGACGTCTTCTCCTTTGTACCATATTTTTGTTTATTTTTCTCCTGAAGTATGGTTAACTGATAAAGTCAACCATGAGGTTACCTTGTACTTTAGGACCAAGGTCTTTCAGTTCTAGGCCTTAAAGAGCTAGCCAGTTCAGTTCAGTGGCTCAGTCGTGTCCGACTCTTTGCAACCCCATGGACCGCAGCATGCCAGGCCTCCCTGTCCACCACCAACTCCCAGAGTTTACCCAAACTCATGTCCATTGAGTCGGTGATGACATCCAACCATCTCATCCTCTGTCATCCCCTTCTCCTCCTTCTCTCAATTTTTCCCAGCATCAGGGTTTTTTCCAATGAGTCAGCTCTTTGCACCAGGTGGCCGAAGTATTAGAGTTTCAGCTTCAACATCAGTCCTTCTAATGAACCCCCAGGACTGATCTCCAACCCCCTAGTTATTGATGATTAAGTGCTAAGTGGTAAAGAATCTGCCTGTGAGTACGATCCTTGAGTCAGGAAGATCCCCTAGAGCAGGAAGTGCAACCCACTCCAGTATTCTTGCCTGGAGAATCCCATGGACAGAGGAGCCTGGCAGGTTACAGTCCATAAGGTCACAGAGTCAGATGTGACTGAAGTCACTTAGCACACATTAGTACAAACTCCTTTTTATCTTTGAGTGGAAAATATATGGACTTCTATTACTAGTTAAAATTAGGGTTGAAATTAGTGTTTGTGTGTGCTTAGTCAGTCATGTCCAATTCTTTGCAACCCCATGGATTGTAGCCCTTGGGACTCCTCTGTTCAAGGAATTCTCAAGGTAAGAATACTGCAGTGGGTTGTCATTTCCTATGCTATGGTCTTCCTGACCCAGGGATAAAACCCATGTCTCTTGTGTCTCCTGCAGCTCATAAAAATTCATCAAATTTATGAGTTCATTCTTTGTGCCAGTTCCATGCTAGGCACTTTTTGTATATATTTTTTTATAATCTCATAAAAGTTCTTTGAATAATTATTGTTTCTACTACTTTTTTCCTTTGAGAAAAATTATGCCCAGAGAATTTGGTTGTTGTTTTAGGATCAATCACTGCCAGAGCTGTGATTTGAACTTTAGGCTTTGAACGTTAAATCTATTCTTTCCACCATAGTAGTGATTCCAAGACCAGCAGTATCAGCATCTCCTGGGACCTTGCTAGAAATGAGTTCTAAATCTGGCCCCAGATTTAGGTTGTGACTAGGGCAGCAATCTTCATGTATCCTCCAGATAGAGTGCAAGCTAAAATCTGAGAACTATTGCATAAACACAAAAATGTGAACAATTTGTTCTAGCTAGGTGGATGACTGGGTGAGTTAAATGACTTTCATTTTAGGGAAATATGTAATATTTATCAACTTTTCAGTTGCAGTTTTTCCTCGAAACATAAAACTCTGTTGTGTCTATTTTTATAGTCCTTTATTTTAATTTTTAAATCAAATGTAATTTTGACTATCTTATAACCATATCCCCCTTTTCAAGCAGCCAACATTATTTCAATGTATTTCTGAAATTTATTTATTGCTATGGCTTGACTTATCTTTATTTTAGATCTGCTAATATTAAAATTTTCTCTTTATTAGTTTGTTATTCATCTTCATGCTTTGGGGTTTGGTTTTAATGATTATAACCTTGTTTGAAATGCAATTAATTATATTCTTTCTGCCACCTTGGTAAACACAAATAGATGCCTCACTTTGTTCTTATCCCTCAGGAATCCATGGGGCTAAATCATCTTATTTTATTAATTTAACAAATATTTATAAAACAAGTAGCATGAACCAGGAAGCTTTAAGTGCTTATCATTAATAATAATATGCTGGTTATTTTTTAAAGAAGAGTGTAAATAGTCAGCACCTATAAATAATCTGTAGCAGAATACTTATTATCTTTGTGAGTATTATATCATTTCTTATACTTTCTGTATTTTGTGTTGTTCTATAGAGACCTTAGTTAATTTTCAAAGGCTATTTACCTAGAATTCCTGACTCATTTTCCATGTCTCTTTAAAAGCAATACCAAGATTTATGAAATGCTTACCATATCTCAGGCCAGGACTCTATTTTCCATTTATTACTATATGAATTTAGGTATTAAGATTACCCCCAATTTAAAAATCAAGTGACTGAGAGACAGAGGGTGGAACAAGATCAAAGAACTAGTGAGAGGGAGAGTCAGGATCTGAAACAGACTAATAGTGCATCACCTTTTAAAACATCCATAACTTCTATTACATTTTAAAGCCCTGCTTAAATCATTTTTTTTTCATATGTTCTATTAAAGCAAAGTTTTCACACATTTTTCTCTGACTGTTTTTCTTTGTCATTTCAAATCAAAAATTAAAAAAAAAATCCTCTGATATGTAAAGTTCTGTAAACCAAGCACTGGAGCCTATAGCCTTAGAGTGCACATTGCTTGTCATAGAGCAGAGCTTTCATGAGTGATGAATAAATTAAAAGAATAATTTTGGCCACAACTTTTTATTTAGCATTTTATCATGTTTGTATTAATGACTGCTGCTAAGTCACTTCAGTCGTGTCCAACTCTGTGTGACCCCATAGACGGCAGCCCACCAGGCTCTCCCATCCCTGGGATTCTCCAGGCAAGAACACTGGAGTGGGGTGCCATTTCCTTCTCCAATGCATGAAAGTGAAAAGTGAAATGAAGTTGCTCAGTCGTGTCCACTCTTAGCGACCCCATGGACCGCAGCCTACCAGGCTCCTCTGTCTATGGAATTTTCCAGGCAAGAGTACTGGAGTGGGGTGCCTTTGCCTTCTCCAGTATTAATGACTACATAACTAAATATCCACAGTAAGTACTTACTGTAATGATGAGGATGTCAACATTTGACAGTGTGTGTGTGTGTGTGTGTGTGTGTGTGTGCACGCGCATGCATGCGCACGTGTCTGTGTGTGAGTGCGTATGTGCGCATGTGCTCAGTTGTGTTAGACTCTGTGACCCCATGGGATGATGCCCACTAGGCTTCTCTGTCCCTGGAATTTTCCAGGCAAGAGTACTTGAGTGGATTGCCATTTCCTTCTCCAGGGGTCTTCACAACCGAGGGATTGTATCTAGGTCCCTTGACTTTCCTACATTGGCAAGCAGATTCTTTACCACTGAGCCTTCTGGGAAGCCCAACATTTGACAGTAACTTTTTTCAAATTATGAAATTTAAGCTAAGGAAAAACTGACATGACATATGAAAAATATTTATTTTATTGTCTTACTTCTTTCAGTTTCAGCTTCTAAACTTGCCTTTCCTTCATTCGTTCCTTCCTTCTTTCTGTTCTCTTATTCTTTCTATAAAAGAGAGACCTCTATTTAGATATATCCAAAGGAAATCACTTCCCACAATAGAATTGTTCCCCGGGAGAACTGCTCTGTGGTTAGGACATAAGATTTGAGTCAAATTTACTATCTGGGTCTTCAACTATGCTCCACTCCTAGAGCGCTATTAACCACAGAGACACATCGACATAAAAGGTGGTAAGCCTGCTGAGAGGCCAGAAGTGAAACAGGTCAAACAAAATAATGTTTGGATACTTTCCTCTTCCAAAAATCTGTTATGAAATTCAGAATTGACCTTCAGTGCATTTTACTTGTCAATTGACCCAGAGAACCAGGGTTTCAACTTCATGACATTCATATCCCAAACAAATCATAATCCCAGACTCCTCCTTGAGTCTTGTTCTGTTTTTTAAGAATTTGGCAGGCACGTCCAAACATGGAATCATGAATGAAAAGTTGAAATTACACTAAGGAATCATATATATTTTAGTTGATATTAAATATGTAGTAATTAAGAAAATAAAATGTGTGGTGCTTAAAAAGTGAAAAAAAATATAACCTATACCACACCAGACAGCCAAATGTTTAATTCTGTGTGCATTTACATTCACTAACTGGATCAAATTTTTATTTCTGCTTTCTATTGTTCTAAGAAAACACTAAATAAAAGACTAACGTTTGCCTGAATCATCTTTAAACCATGATGAACAGTGAGAAAGGATTAGCATCTAGGAAGATAAATTTTTAAATTAGAGATAATCCTGATAAGGGGAAGAAATATTCAGATGCAAGCTAATTCCATTCATTATGAAGATGTGGCAGTTTACTGAGGGAAAACAAACAAATATTAAGTTTATAATGAGCTCACTTGGTAAGATAAATTCTGGGTCATCAAAGGGATAAAAGACTTGATGCTCTTGGAAAGGCCTAGTTTTAGAACCCAAGTTGACTCCTATTCCCTTTCAGCATACTCCCACATGTGCATAGTTATAGAATTGTCAGTTAGTCTATCCAGCTGCCTTAACACAGGTTCCATTCTGAGTAGAATCCAACTTTGAACTCAGAATGTCAAAACCTGAGGACTAATAGGAACTGGCTTAGAACTTAGGTTTTCAAACTTTGTTGCTTAGAACCTCTGGATTCAGGGATGCTGGGTGTGAGCCTAGAGGGGAGACTAAGCAAGCATTTCTACTCCTCTATTTTAGCAGGAGTAGCTACTTTTTATATGTTGAGCTCCTGTAAAGGGAGTGCAGTGTAATGCCTAAGAATGCTTAACAAGGTAGATACTATGGTCAAGTGCTTCAGTCTAAATGCTTGCTAAACATTATTTACATGATTTTTGACAAGTAACTTACCTCTGTCTCTCAGTTTCTCAGGTCTGTTTAATGATCATAATAGTTGATATTAAATATGAATTTACCCATATGGTTAGGTTAGTGCTGGGAGCATAATAGACACTTAGTAAATAGCTAACTGAACGAAGAGTTCTGCTAAAATGAAACAAGAAAGTAAACACTTGGAGCCATTATTTTAAAATAGTTATGAAAACTAAGGGTTAAAGAGTTCAAGGGCACCTGTCCTACTTCTGTTATTTCTTTTTTAAAACTATTCTACACTATACTGTTTAATATCATATTAGGGAAACCCCTAAAATAATGCATATTGATTTTATTTTATAATCCTTGTTTTGCTAAAGATTCATAAAATGTACAGTACATTGTGTTTGTGTATTAATGTTTTTGAATGATTTAGGTCGGAAAAGGTAGGGCAGACACTCTTTTAATTTGCTTTTTATAAAGTCTGTCACTGATATATAGGTGGGTCAAGGTTTGGCAGAGGCTTTTAAGGATGACAATGATAATACTGTTGATAATAATCTCTGGAAATAATGGTCAGAGGAACTAGTATTACATGGAATGAGAAAAGAGAGTAGAGATCTAATATTGAACATATATTTAAGGACATTAAAAGAATATGATAAACAGTTTTTACTTTTCTCAAATTCAGGATACATACAGGGATAAACAAGCTTTCAGTTAAACCACATTCAACAAATGTCTGTCACTTCCAGCTATGCCGGTAGGTACCAGGAGATAAAAGGTTAGTCTCAAAGGAATATGTAGTTTGTCAAATGAAATATTCAGTTTTGATAGAGTAGAGCAACTTCAAAATGATTACTTAAAATAGAATTGATTAGTGTCAGAAAATAAAGAATTGCCTTAAAAATAAAATGGAGGAATGCTGAAAGGGCACAGGAGACAATCTGAAAAAGCTCTCAGTGGCCAAAGTTGGCAAACTTTGAAAGAGAATAAATCTAAGCCAAAGAATAAATATTCGTGAGTTTATACTTACACACATACATACCTCAATAAGTAATTGAATGAGGATGTTGGGGAAACAACTCTTCATTATAAGAGAATACCAATTATAAATGTAGAAGGAATGAAAGAAATTGAAAATTGACTTTAGAACAGGATAACAACTGCTGCAGGCAGGATCCACCAACAGAGGCTAAAGTCAGTGGGTAAAATTTTAAGGTAAAATAGTATATTTCCAAATAAATTTTTAATAAATATTTAAATAATTATTACTTAGAAGGAATAATGTAGTTATTTTACAGTGAAGAATTACCTGGCAGATAGCATCTTAACCAAATGATCAAAATTAATGACATTAGCTGTAAGACATATGAATGTCATGTACTTTCTGAAATGATTGGAGGAGACAAACTTCCACAGTATTCCTCCTGCTAACTCCTTTACCTCAGTCTAATCATGAGAACACCTAAGACAAACCTAAATTGAGGGATATTTTACTGATTAGTTTTACTTTAAATGTCAGGGTCTTAAAAGGACATATTGTCTTTCAGTCACTTAGTTGTGCCAACTCTTTGTGAACCAAGGAATGCAGCATGCCAGGCTTCCCTGTCCATCACTATCTCCTGGAGTTTGCACAAACTCATGTCTGTTGGCCTGATGATGCCATTCAAATACCTCATCCTCTGTTGCCCCCTTCTCCTGCCTTCAGTCTTTCCCAGTATCAGGGACTTTTCTGTTGAGTCAGCTCTTCACATCAGGTGGCCAAAGTATTGGAGCTTCGGCATCAGTCCTTCCAATGAATATTCAAGGTTGATTTCATTTAGGACTGACTGGTTTGATTTCTTTCTTTCTTTTCTTTCTTTTTTGGTTTGATTTCTTTAGAGTCCAAGGGACTCTCAAGAGTCTTCTCCAACACCACAGTTCAGTTCAGTTCAATCACTTAGTCGTGTCCGACCCTTTGCGACCCCATGGACTACAACATGCCAGGCCTCCCTGTCCATCATCAACTCCCAGAATTTACTCAAACTCATGCGCATTGAGTTGGTGATGCCATCAAACCATCTCATCCTCTGTCATCCCCTTCTTCTTGCCTTCAATCTTTCCCAGCATCAGGGTCTTTTCCAATGAGTCAGTTCTTCACATCAGGTGGCAAAGTATTGGAGTTTCAGCTTCAGCATCAGTCCTTCCAATGAACACCCAGGACTGATCTCCTTTAGGATGGACTGGTTGAATCTCCTTGCTGTGCAAGTCACTCTCAACAGTCTTCTCAAACACCACAGTTCAAAAGCATTGAATAATTACATGACTATTGGAGAAACCATAGGTTTGACTAGACAGACCTTGGTCAGTGAAGTGATGTTCTACACCACATAGGTTTGTCTTAGCTTTTCTTCCAAGAAGCAGGTGTCTTTTAATTTCATGGCTGCAGTCACCATCCACAGTGATCCACTGTTTCCCCATCTCTTTGCCATGAAGTGATGGGACTGGATGCCATGATCTTCGTTTTTTGAATGTTGAGTTTTAAGTCAGCTTTTCCCCTCTCCTCTTTCACTTTCATCAAGAGGGTTTTTAGTTCCTCTTCACTTTCTACAGGAAGGGTGGTGTCATCTGCATATTTGGGGTTATTGATATTTCTCCTGGCAATCTTGATTCCAGCTTGTGATTCATCCAGCCTGGCATTTCTCATGATATACTCTGCATAGAAGTTAAATAAGCAGGGTGACAGTATACAACCTTGACGTACAACTTTCACAATATGAAATCAGTCTGTTGTTCCATGTCTGGTTTATGTTGCTTCTTGACTTGCACATGTTTCTCAGGAGGCAGGTCGGGTGGTCTTGTATTCCTATCTCCTTAAGAGTTTTCCACAGTTTGTTGTGATCCACACAAAGGCTTTAGCATAGTCAATGAAGCAGAAATAGATGTTTCTCTGAAATTCCCTTACTTTTTATATGATCCAACAGATATTGGCAACTTGAGCTCTGGTTCCTCTGCCTTTTTAAAATATAACTTGTATATTTGGAAATTCTTGGTTAAAGCATTGCTGTAGCCCAAAGGTTAGAAAGTTTTTGGAGCTCTCTCGTTTCTCCCTTTGCTTTCTTTCAGAACTATTAGTACTAATCAGGTATCATGGATTAGACTAAGGAGATACTATAACTGAATGCAACATGATGTCCTGGATTAGATCCTGAAACAGAAAAGGAGCATTAGTGGAAAATCTGGTGAAATTCAAGTACAGCCTCTAGTTTAGCTAGTTGTATTGCCACCAATGGTGACTGTAGCCATGAAATTAGAAGACACTTGCTCCTTGGAAGAAAAGTTATGACCAACCTAGATAGCATATTGAGAAGCAGAGACATTACTTTGCCAACAAAGGTCCGTCTAGTCAAGGCTATGGTTTTTCCAGTGGTCATGTATGGATGTGAGAGTTGGACTGCGAAGAAGGCTGAGCACCGAAGAATTGATGCATTTGAACTGTGGTGTTGGAGAAAACTCTTGAGAGCCCTTGGCCTGCAAGGAGATCCAACCAGTCCATTCTGAAGGAGATCAGCCATGGGATTTCTTTGGAAGGAATGATGCTAAAGCTGAAACTCCAGTACTTTGGCCACCTCATGCGAAGAGTTGACTCATTGGAAAAGACTCTGATGCTGGGAGGGACTGGGGACAGGAGGAGAAGGGGACGACAGAGGATGAGATGGCTGGATGGCATCACTGACTCGATGGACGTGAGTCTGAGTGAACTCCGGGAGTTGGTGATGGACAGGGATGCCTGGCGTGCTGCGATTCATGGGGTCGCAAAGAGTCAGACACGACTAAGTGACTGAACTGAACTGAACTGATTGCCATCGATGTTAATTTCTTAGTATTGATACTTGTACAATGGCTATGTAAGATGTTAACATAAAGGGTAAACTCTAAAATTATCTTAAAGAGTTGAAAAATAAAGCTGATTCTTTAAAAATTCGGTGATTTCTTAGATATAGTTCTGAAACAAAGCAAAGGGAGAAACTAGAGAGCTAACAAAAAGTTCTAACCTTGTGATTTTGTAGTTTTCTGGATACTTTTTCAGACTCTTAAAATGTCCTTCAGAAATGTACTTTTATATATCACCCTCTTCACTTAATATGCATGTTGTTTAGAGTCATTTACTTTGTACAGCTGACCCTTGAATACTGAAGACTTTGCGGTGCCAACCCCAATACAGTTGAAAATCCTCAAGACAGCTTTTCAGTTGGCCCTCCATATCCAGGGTTCCACATCTTCAAATTCAACCAACTATGGCTTGCATATTCAAAAGCAGAGATATTACTTTGCCAACGAAAGGTACGTCTACTCAAGGCTATGGTTTTTCCAGTGGTCATGTATGTATGTGAGAGTTGGACTGTGAAGAAGGCTGAGCGCCGAAGAATTAATGTGTTTGAACTGTGGTGTTGGAGAAAACTCTTGAAAATCCCTTGGACTACAAAGAGATCCAACCAGTCCATTCTGAAGGAGATCAGCCCNCCTACCAGGCTCCTCCATCCATGGGATTTTCCAGGCAAGAGTACTGGAGTGGGCTGCCATTGCCCTCTCTAATGCAATTCTCTCTTTCTCTAAAAGGCTGGTGCAAAGTGCTTGTCCATATTTCTGCTTAAATCGAGCATTTCAGATTTAGGTCTCTTTGTTACATTTAATGGACATTTGAGAAAACTTAGGTTGCCTTAAAGTGCATTTATTTGATTATGACTTCCCAGGCATCAGTTTTCTAGTTGTTTTATTTATGTGAATAATCTATTTATATCCTGTGCCCATTTGGAATTTTTGGAATTTTAAAAAATATATTTGAATACACTAATTATACCTTAATTAATATGTTGTTTGTATGTTCTATTTGATGCAAATAATTTTTCTGACACGTGGTTGTCCTTTAACTTTGCTATTTTCAATATACAAGAGTTAAAAAGCTGATATATCCTAATCCACTGATTTTTTTCCCCTCAGGTGATTGTCTTATTCCTGAAAATGATCAGCGTTTTCCAATAAATGCGATGACATTCTTTGTGGACATTGTGTGAACATGCTCGTTTGTGAATCAATTATTATAAAGTATGTACTTATGGGTCACTGGCTTAGGTGCTCAGGCTAATTGTTCCCTCCCTGAATTTTCTCTTTCTGGGCGCCTCCTCCTTCTTCTGCCCTGCCCTTCCTTCTGCTCTTACTTGTCTCTCACTTACTGTCTTCCTTGCTGCTCCTTGTTCCACTGTAGCCGTTGATTTCCCATGATGACACCAAGACAGCAGCTAATGACCATGTTGCAGTACTCTTCATATCCTACTCTGATCTGTTTGTCTGAATTCCTGAAAAATCTCAAGCCTTTGTTTTAATCAGAAATCAATCCAAGTATTACACATATATGCATACACATGGGTATATGTGTTTATTTTGAGGAAAAAAACAATTCTAATGATAACTTCTTTGTCCATAATTATAAACTAAGGCAGTGACTTGCCTTGCATCTGGATGCTGGACATGAAACTGAAGACTAGATTGCCTCCCTGTCATGCAATTACCTCCATTCTTGGGACCAAGTCTGTTGTTTATGGATCTTGATCCTTCCTTAAAGTGGAGCCTTTGCTGTGTGGCACTGATGAGCTAATGCTACCTTTTGGATTCTCACATTCTGAGTAAGCTAAGGAGCCTTGAGAGCTTGTGATGGATGAATGTTAAAATCTAAAAAAGTCAGTGTTTGCCTTTTATAACATCATTGATCCAGTTTTTCATCTAGTCATTTTTGGGTCCCTCTCATGAGTCGAGCACTGGGTCAAACAAATATGTTAAGAGGAAAACATATTTCCTGCCCTTGAGATACTTATAGTCTAATTTGGGAGATAAAATGTATATATACTTTGAAAAAGAATAAAAACTACATTAGATGAACTTGTTACTAGAGACAGCAGGCTGCAGATTTATATGCCTTAGAATTTAACATTAGGGGAAAAAGCTAGAGTAAGTTTTGTGGTTTGAATTGTGTCCCAAAATGATATGTTCAATTTCTAACTTCCAGTACCTGTGAATGTGACTTTATTTGGAAATAATCATTGCAAATGTAATCAGGTTTAGATGAAAGTAGAAGTCACTCAGTCATGTCCAACTCTTTGCGACCCCATGGACTGTAGCCTGCCAGGCTCCTCTATCCATGAAATTCTCCAGATAAGAATACTGGAGTGGGTAGCCATTCCATTCTCCAGGGGATCTTCCCAACCCAGGGACTGAGCCTGTGTCTCCTGCATTACAGGCAGATTCTTTATCATCTGAGCCACCATGAAACCTCAAGTTTGTCATAGTTGATTTTCATGGGCTCTCAGAGCCCAGTATGGCTGGTGTCCTCTAGGAGGAGACGAGGCAGAGATACAAATATACAGAGATGGAAGCAGAGACTCAGGTACTGGAGCTGCAGGTCAAGGAGTGCCAGGTATTTCTGGCAAACTGTCAGATGCCAGGAAGTGACAAGAAAGGATTCTTCCCTACATGTTTCAGAAGGAGAATGAGCCAGCTGACACTTTGATTTCAGATGTCTGGCCTCTCTAACTGAAACCGTAAATTTCTGTTGTTTTAAGCCACTCAAGAGATGGATATGAGATTGTGATCTAAATAAAAGGTGGGATTTGGATTGACAAATAAAGAGGGCTCTGTAGTGGGGGAAAACCTCACTAGCAAGGGTAGGAATAAATATATGAGGACAAGGCCCGAGTGATTGCCTCTTAGACTAGTGCAAGATAAACTGAGCAGTAGATCCAGGTGATGGAAGGCCTTCAATAACGTGGTGAAGAATTGATCCATCTCATTCTCTCACTCATGCAGTCAATATTTACTAATTACTTACTGCACATCTAGTTTATAACAGGGAGTTACTTAGGCTCCCAAACAGGAGGCTGTTGGAAAACATTTTTATGCTTTTATTTATATATTCACACCCCTGAGTTTTTAAAAATTGGTTATTTTTGATAGATAATACATTCACCTGTTTCAAAAATAAAAGTTTCAAATAGATATAGAGTAACAAATTTTCTATCACTGTCCCCTACATTCCCTATTTGGCCACACCCATACCCACCAAAAACTATTTCTATAAATTACTGCGGATCTTTTCAGAGGTTTTTTTTTTAATGCATAAACACAGAGAAATGTACATATATACCTCATTTCCTTTGCACAAGTGGTAATATTCCAAATACTGTTTGTACCTTGCTGCAATTATTTTACTAAATAATATGTTTGAGATTTTTCTGCATCAGTTAAAAAAAATGTACTCCTTCAGTTTTATGATGTGTACATTTTCATTATGTGGATGTACCACAATTTAGGTTCCTTTCATCTAGATTGTTTCTACTGTTGGTTTTAAAAACCACAAAAAATGAAGTATGTTATATGCTGCTTATATAAAATATTATTTTAATAACAATTTAGTAAGAAA
>SJYV01033755.1:382258-414052 GCA_006410875.1 Neotragus pygmaeus
TCAGAGGTTTTTTTTTTAATGCATAAACACAGAGAAATGTACATATATACCTCATTTCCTTTGCACAAGTGGTAATATTCCAAATACTGTTTGTACCTTGCTGCAATTATTTTACTAAATAATATGTTTGAGATTTTTCTGCATCAGTTAAAAAAAATGTACTCCTTCAGTTTTATGATGTGTACATTTTCATTATGTGGATGTACCACAATTTAGGTTCCTTTCATCTAGATTGTTTCTACTGTTGGTTTTAAAAACCACAAAAAATGAAGTATGTTATATGCTGCTTATATAAAATATTATTTTAATAACAATTTAGTAAGAAAGGAAGGTTTTTTAACCATCAACAGATAAGATAACTACTTAGAATACTTTTCTATTTTTTGCTAATCATTTTTTGTGCTTTTCATGTATATTTATATTGTACATGCCATGTTATTATGAGTACATGTATATGTTAATGAATAAATGCATATACACATTTTAGTGTACATATAAATTTTTAAGTCATAGGACTATACAAACAATTTCTGGACTAGGATATAATGTCCAAATTCTATGACATGACTATTCCGGTTCATCTCCCACTATTTCTTCTACACTTAGCTAGACAGAACAACTTAGAGAAAATTAACTTGCTCGGTTCAGTTCGGTTCAGTACAGTCTCTCAGTCATGTCTGACTCGGCAACCCCATGAATCGCAGCACGCCATGCCTCCCTGTCTGTCTATCACCAACTCCTGGAGTTCACCCAAACTCATGTGTATCCAGTTGGTGATGCCAAGTAGTTCCTAAATTGTATGCATATTAGAATCACTTAGGAGTCCTTTAAACATCTCAAAACCCAGGACCCCTCAGACAATTAAATCTGAATATATGGAGGTGGGACACAGGCATTGCTTTATTTATAGTTCCCCACTTTCAATTGTTCCCCAGTGGTTTCAATTGCTGGTGAGTCTGGGCACCATTAACATAAGCCTTGATGTTTCAAGCCCGGGGGGTCTTTGCATATTCTGCCCCACCCACTGTCCTTGTCCACTGAACAAATTCCTGTTCTTCGTTAAAGGCCCAATTCCAATGCCCATCATATGATTTTGTATCTATCACTGCATTAAACATTATGTGATGAAAAACACAGTAAACACAGTGATTTAGCCTAAATGCTTAAAGGCAACCTTAAAATCTGAGAATTAATGGAAAAAAAAATACATTCCTCTCATGTCATTTGAAGGAAATGTAACACTTTTTTCTGACACTGGCTATTCTTTTCACCACTGAACCGAGGAATTGAAAGGACCCACCATTTATTGAGCATGTTCCATGCCACACACTCATTGTCTCCTTTAATCATTATTGCCACTCTTTAAAGGAGGTATTATTATTCCCATTTTACAACCAAAGAAACTGAGGCTCATGGGTCTTTCAGCTAAAAAGTGACAGAGATGGGATTAAAATCCAACAGTTCTTTCCACTGTGCTTAAATTTGTTTTTCCTTGAAAAAACATCAACATCTAGATTCAATTTGCCACAGTAAAAGATGCTTAATAACAGAAAGGGTTTTTTAGATGAGTATATCTTTTTGACTTTTGCTTGCATAGTAGACAATTGATAACAAATGTTCTCAATCAGTTAATATTTTCAGAACTGTTTGGGCTTGCTTTTAAATTTCTACCACTAAAGCCTCCAAGCGCAGACATACAATTGGCTGACATACAATTGGTTTCACTTACCTGGAAACCCATTTGTACTCTAACTTTGCGGCATTGTTTAAAACATATTACAAATAACCATTTCTACCTAATACTGACATCACAAAGCACATGACTAAGGATGTCTGCATCTGTCTATCCAAACTGCTTCGCTTATATCCTTGGAATAACAATCCCTTCCCCAAAGGTTCTGCAATTATCTCTTCATTAGGGTTCAGGCATACAGAAGTCATTTAAGAAGACAAAACCCATATATATGGCAAGAAAAATATGGCTCTCACATATGATCAGATGGGCTTTTGCTCTCAGGAAACCATCAGAGGGAGATAAGATCAACAAGAGAAAAGGAAAATTAAGCAAGTAACAACATAAGCAGCTGGGGGAAACAGAAGAGCAGCTGATGAGTAGGGGAAGAGGAAAAATGAAGCATCTCAGTGATAACCCATTATTACTGAGAAACAATTTTTAATATGACTAAAGTCTGTTTAGCAGTAAGTAGGGAATTTAACTACATTATGGAAAAAACAAAAGGACATTCCGGAATCCTAAATATAGCTAATATAGAATGAAGAAAAGGAGAATGTAAGATGCTTTTTAAGCTTTGGGATAATGAATGAAATCTAAATCTCAGTTGAGGATCGCCTAGAGCATAGATTTAACGTAAATATTGGAATATTGATGGGTGGAAGATAAATGTTAATATGTCAGTCTCTCTTAAAAGCAGTGCTTGTGTAAAACCAAATGCCTCCAATTCAACTCCTATAGTTGTGCCTCATCTGATAGGTTGATGATCATGAAGCATTAGAGTGAGGGCAGTGATTTTTAAACATTATGGAATAAAAATGACTAGCACCATGTAAAATAAATAAATCTAGCAGCAGGCTTTTAAGCTGGTTTTGAATAAAATGGTATGTTACTGCTGAGGAAAAAATTACCTTAAACTTACTGTCTTAGTCCATTTGGACTGCTGCAGCAAAATGCCACAGACTGGGTAGTTTATAAACAACAGAAATGTACTTCTCACAGTTCTGGATCCTGGAAATCCAAGATCAGGGAGCCAGTAGGATGGAGTGAAGGCCCTCTTCTGGGTTGCATACTTCACATTGTAGCCTCTATGGGGTCTGTTTTCAGTTCAATTCAGTCGCTTAGTTGTGTCTGACTTTTTGTGATCCCATAGACTGCAGCACTCCAGGCTTCCCTGTCTATCACCAACTCCCGGAACTTGCTCAAACTCATGTCCATCGAGTTCATCTCTGTTATAAGAGCACATGTCCATCTCTTTTATAAGAGCAGTAATCCCATTCATGAGGGCTCTGCTTTCATGACCTAATGGCTTACCAATGGCTTACCACCTACCAACACCTGATGCAATCAATGGGGATCAGGATTTCAACATACCAGCTCCAGATAAGACTCATATCTTAAAGTCATATCAGTGGCTTAAAACAACAAACATTATGATCTAAGATAGTTTCTGAAGATAAGGAGTCAAGAGGCAGCTTAGCTGTTTGGTTCTGTCTCCGGGTCTTTCATGAGGTTGTAGCCAAGTTGTCAGCCAGGGGTTCATTCTTCTAAGATCGGAGTGGGACTGGAGGCTCTGTCTCCAAGTTTACTTGTGTGGCGCTGGCAGTAAACCTCATTTTCTAGCCTCCTGGGCCTCTTGCTGGGGCTGTTTATTGCATTTCAGCTGACTTCCTCTAGGGTAAGTGATAAGAGAGCAAATGAGAGACAGAGAGAGAAGAGAGAACACATTTAAGACAGAATTTCAGTGTCTTTTATACCTAACTTTAGAAGTCAAATATCATCACTTCTGCCATATTCTTTTCATTACACAGACCAAACACAGTACAATGAGAGGTGTATTAGCCAACTCAGGGTTCCATAATACAATATCATAAACTTGGTGACTTAAATAACATAAATTAATTTTCTCACATTATGGAAACTAGAATTTCAAGATCAAGGTGCTGGAAAATTCAATTTCTGGTTAAGGTTTTTCTCCTGACTCACTCACTTTTCACTCTGTGTTCACATGGTCTTTCCTCTATGTGCATGTGGAAAAAGAGAGACAGACAGACAGACAGACAGATATCTGGTGTCTCTTCCTCTTCTTATAAGGACACTAGTCCTGTTGAATTAAGGCTCTACCCTTACAGCCTCATTTAACCTTAATTACCTCCTTAAAAGCCCCATTTCCCAGTACAGTCACAGGGCTTTAGTATATGAATTTTGAGGGGAAAAAAATCAGTCTATAACAGAAGGGAACTATACAAGGAGGTAAATACCAAGAGGCAGAGATGTTGGGGGCTATCATAGAGAATGCCTACCACAAGCCTGCTTCCCTTGTGGCTCAGCTGGTAAAGAATCCGTTTGTAATGTGGGAGACCTGGGTTCAATCCCTGGATTGTGAAGATCCCCTGGAGAAGGGAAAGGCTACCCACTCCAGTATTCTGGCCTGGAGAATTCCATGGACTATATAGTCCATGGGGTCGCAGAGAGTCAGACACAACTGAGCGACTTTCACTCACTCACAACAAGCATACTGGTAATGTATCTCTTGAACTGTTCGCTACCCTGATGTTTTTTTGTGACATTCAAACCAGACTCACCTAAACCTTTCCTGTTTGCAGTTACTTTTGGAGTCACTTTTGTATCACATTTTTTGGGGGTCTCATTTGCAGACAAAAATGAAAGCACCATCCTCACTGTTCTATTAGAATATGAAATGTAAGTGTATTATATAATTACATGTATATTCATGGTGTATATGTGTGTGTGTTTGGCCTCCCTGAATGAATGTCCAGTTATGTGTAATACCAGTGAAAGAGTTGTGCAGTTTTAAAACAGAACTGTTCTGACATTGTTTTCAATAATGTTCTCTTACTTTCTTGTGAATATAATCTACTATGTATATGGAAGCGCAGATAAAAACTCCAGACCTTTTATTTTTTATGGTAATATAATTAATACACTTAAAAAAACAATATTTTCATGAAGCTATGAAAACTTAAGTTCTGAAGGGCTGTTTTCAAAGAAGTGTAACAACAAACTTTTACTGAGCATATACTACATATATGTAGATTTGTCACCCTAGCTTGGAATGAGAGGGAAAGAATAAAGGTGGATAATCTCTTCTGGAGTTTTCCATTTGAGAACAATTTACTAAAATAAAAATATCTCTTCACTTATAATGATTTTATTCTAGATGTTAAATGTTGAGAGAATCAAAATGCTTATTCTCTGTATTCCTTTTTTGAATTGAAATATAGTTGATTTATAATATTATGTTAGTTTCAGGTGTATTATCCTCTATTTTAAACACTAAAAATATAGTTAGGAAAGAANTTTACTAAAATAAAAATATCTCTTCACTTATAATGATTTTATTCTAGATGTTAAATGTTGAGAGAATCAAAATGCTTATTCTCTGTATTCCTTTTTTGAATTGAAATATAGTTGATTTATAATATTATGTTAGTTTCAGGTGTATTATCCTCTATTTTAAACACTAAAAATATAGTTAGGAAAGAAGGATTAATAAAGGATAAAGGAAAAATGTTCTACAAAAAGACAAACAGAGAACCAAGAGCAATATTGGGGAAAGATCTGGTAGGTTTTTTTTACTTATTATTATGAAATATTTCGAACATGTGACAGACGATGCAGTGATATAATGAGCACCTGTTGCTGATCATCCAGTTTTAATAAAAGGAAAGTAAAGTGAAGTCGCTTAATCGTGTCTGACTCTTTGCAACTCCATGGACTGTAGCCTACCAGGCTCCTCCATTCATGGAATTTTCCAGACAATAGTATTGCAGTGGATTGCCATTTCCTTCTCCAGGGGATCTTCCTGACCCACGGATCGAATCCAGGTCTCCTCTATTGCAGGCAGATGCTTTACCATCTGAGCCACCAGGGAAGATTCTTTTAACCCTTTTCTGTGTTTGCTTTGGATTAATTTTTCAGAAATTGCAAGTTAATGATATGTTTGGAAACCCCAGAGTACCATTCCCTGGCCACATTTCCCCTTGCTGTTCTCCAGATAAATACCTCTATTCTGAATTAGTCTTCATTATTCACACACATTTTTTTTTTCTGTTTATTTATTTTACTTTATAATATTGTATTGGTTTTGTCATACCGTGTTTTTATATGATTGTTTTATTAGCAACATATAGTATGGTTTTCATGTTTTTGATCTTTACATGAATAATCTAGACACATTATTTTATTTCTAGCTTTTAGTGATATTTTAAGATTTACCCATGGTTGTGTATTAATAGAATCTAATTCCTGTATGACTAGCGAGTATAGCACAATTTATTTATTCTCCTTTGCTATAATCAATTTTTCACCATTATGTTTGGTAATTTGCTTTATTTGCTCACCATTATGTTTTTGAGATTTATCCATGATGATGAGTGTGAAGCTAGCTTTTCAATATTATACTGCATAATATTACTAGGATGGTTGCTGTTTTATTTTTAATTTCTGCATAAAGTTACAAACAGTGAATATTCTTTGACATGTCCTATGGTGTGTAAATGCAAGAACTTCTCTAGGGTGCATATATGGAAATGGAATTACTATGAATAAAAAGCGCAAATACTTCAACTTTATTCGGTTTTATCACACAGCTTTCTAAGGTAGTTCTGTCTATTTACGGTATGGGAGTAACATATTGTTAGACTTGATTTTTGCCAATCTGATGGATGTAAAGTGGTACCTCATTGTGATTATTAATATTATTATTTTTTACCCTTTTTTGATTACTAGTGAAGTAGAGAGGGCTTCCCAGGTAGCTCAGTGGTAAAGAATCTCCCTGCCAGTGCAGGAGACACCGGGACATGTGAGCTCGATCCCTGGGTCAGTAAGATCCCCTGGAGGAGGAAATGGCAACTCAGTCCAGTATTCTTGCCTGTAAAATCCCAATGGAGAGAGGAGCCTGGCAGGCTTCAGTCCATGGGGTCACAGAGTCAGACATGACTGAGCAACAGTGCAGGCAGCACTCACTTAGATTGAGGTGGTGTACTTATTCATATTTAATGGTCATGCTGGTTTTCTTTCCTATAAATTGCTCTCTATATTCTTACTCATTTTCTATTAGATTGTTTGACTTTTTCTTATTGACTGGTAGCAGTTATTTGTGAATTTTAGATGATAATCCTAACATGCTTCCCAAATATTTTTCCCCAAAATTGTTTCTTGTATCTTTCATTGAATCCATTTATCAATATTTTAATCTATGTCTTGTGCTAAATATCTTGAAAAAAATTTTAAGTTTATCTTAGTATGTTTAGGTTTTAATCTCCTTTGCTATAAGGAGATTAGAATAGACGTGTTCAGTTCAGTTCAGTCGCTCAGTCGTGTCCGACTCNGGACTGATGCTGAAGCTGAAACTCCAATACTTTGGCCACCTGATGCAAAGAACTGACTCATTAGAAAAGCCCCTGATGCTGAGAAAGATTGAAGGTGGGAGGAGAAGGGACAACAGAGGATGAGTTGGTTGGACGGCATCACTGACTCAATGAACATGAATTTGGGCAATCTCCAGGAGTTGGTGTTGGACAGGGAAGCCTAGAGTGCTGCAGTCCATGGGGGTCACAAAGAGTCACACTACTGAGTGACTGAACTGAACTGAATTGAGAATTATTTTAAGAAATTTATATTCTGCTTAATGGCAAATTACTGCATAATGCTAAATTACTTAAGCTCTTCTAAGGAGAATTAACAAAAATGCTTGCTTTCAACACTTCATAAAAACCTTTGAAAAATGAGTAATTATTATAATAATAGAAAAGGAAAATTATATTATTTACTTAGAAATTATTGTATACCAATGATGAATGTTGAATAAAAGAGGATAGTTAAACAAAAATTATATTCAGAACAGTGGCTTTGGATTAAAGATATTCTAAGAAATCACCTAGTTACACAAACTAGGTACGTATTTGTTCTTTAAAGATATTAATAGTATTAAATTATTATAGATTTTTATGAGACTTCATTGAGACAAAAGTATTTAAAGGTAAAAATGAAAAACAGTTTAAAATATTCTTCATTAAAATACTTTTACAACAAAATTGATTAGGTCAATTTATCTTTTGTGAGGGACACACCCTGAAATGGCTGTCTGTGAGTCATGCCCTATTAAATGCCCTCTCCTTCTCAGTGAGCAAACCTGAGACTCGCTTCTGAATCATAGAATATAGCAAAAGTGATTAGATGTCACCCTCTCATTACACAACATTACTTGAGACTTCATCTTAGAACACTTGAATGAGAAACTTTCCTACTAGCTTTCTAGAGGCAAACTGATACAGTGTGAACTGCTCATAATGAGGGTCATGCAGCAGGGAACAGTAGGTGGTGTCTGGAAGAACCTTAAGCAGCAGCAAGAAAATTAATTCTACCAATAAGCTGAGGGAGCTTGGAAGCGTATTTTAAGATTGTCAAAAAGTTTATAAATTTACAGAAGAAACTAAATATCTTGATATGAATCACTATACCTTAAACTGTTCTTTTCATTTAAAAATAATAATAATTTTTTGCAGGATAGTGGTGGATATCTGACTTATTTAGACAGATTCTTTCATACAAAGTATTCTTCCATGAAGATGATAATGTGTCCTGAAACAAACTAAAGACTTCTTCTATAGTCTTGTTATTGGACATGGATTTTATCTTAACTTCTGAAATCTAATATTATTACAGTAGCAGTCTTTTTATTTCTATATGTCCTGAATAAGTAATTATTTTTGACATTTCCGTCTTTGCCTTTTCCACTCCTGTGCTTTGAGCACTCATGTGTTAAACTCTCTTTTTCATTGTGATTCATTTTAATCTATTTCTGAAAGTTCTCCATTTAAAACATGTACATTAAGTATGAAGTTTTAATTGTTTTATTTTATTTTATCTATTTTTTTATTTTACTTATGTGAAGATATTCCCTTGCCCTTGTCAGTTGAAAACCTGCTCAATCAGCATCATCTACAAGGACGGGCAACATAGTTCATGATCATTTCAGTGTAACTTGTTTTCCACTTGTAAGGGTCCCAGTCTTCTTGAATCTAAACCACTGTCTTTGTCAAACTGGTAGTTTGGTTTGATGTCTTTTTTGTGTAGAAATGAGTGCTCTGTCTGATGCAAAAGAAACAAAGGGTGGAATATCTGGTCCCAAGAAACTGTCACACTGGAGAGAGACAACAACAAATAAAAAGAAACATTGTAACACCTACAGCAGCTCTTTTAACCATGCCCATGCTGGAGCTCCTGACTCTCCCCAACCTACTCCCTCTCTTCCATCTCTTGGTGAATTATTGTATAAAAAGCTTCCAGTACCCTTAAGGCCTCTTAAGGACTAATCTACCCTACTGCCTAGGGTTTCCCTGGGGGCTCAGTGGTAAAGAACCCACCTACCTGTGTAGGAAACACAGGTTCAATCCCTGGGTCAAGAAGATCCCCTGGAGAAGGAAATGGCAACTCACTCCAGTGTTTTTGCCTGGAAAATTTCATGGACAGAGGAGCCTGGCGGGCTATAGTCAGTGGGGTCACGAAAGAGTCGGACATGAATTAGAGACTAACCAACAACAGAAAGGAGCTTCTCTGAGAACTTTCATCTCTTTAATTACACTTCCTCCTTGACCCAAGCTCCCCTTCCATTCTTCCTTCTCAAAGCTTAGGTTTTGCTTTCTGGAGCGCCCAGCTTCTGGTGAACAAACTGCTGTTTCCCTTTCCTCTGAATATTCCTTCGCTTCCTTCTCTCTCATGAGTCAGTCGTGCCTTTAGAGACTTTGCTTTGTTTTTAACTTTCTNTCTCAAAGCTTAGGTTTTGCTTTCTGGAGCGCCCAGCTTCTGGTGAACAAACTGCTGTTTCCCTTTCCTCTGAATATTCCTTCGCTTCCTTCTCTCTCATGAGTCAGTCGTGCCTTTAGAGACTTTGCTTTGTTTTTAACTTTCTTAAAAGAGGCCTGCTCCTCCTGGGGGAGGGCGCTGGTCACTGCCCTGTCACTTGGTGTGTTCACAGCTGATTCCAGGAAACGCTGTCTCCGTCTTCTGAAAGCCCGCATTTTGTAGAGGGTTGCAGTGGCTACAGGAACGGGGCTGCCGTCTACTCCTGCTTTGATAGTCTACTGACATGAAGTAAAGGCGCCTTTTGGCACTTTGATCAGTTTCCCCTAAACACAAGTTCTGCCACCATCCCAGGTCACTTGAAGGAGAGCACAAAGGATCCATTCAGTGCCAGCCTCTCAGTCCCTTCCTCTCTCCCGTTCCAGTGACGTTTCTAAACTCTCATCTGCCAGTCCCTTCATAACTACATTGTTCTGCCTCTGGAATACAAACACTAATGTCCCATTCTTGGATTGTTTCACCACCTTTCAGCCTGTTGAGAATGAAGAACCAGTTATTTTGGAACATTAGGAATCCTAATAGTCACCTGGTAACTAATCTTTAACGGTAGCAAATCTTTAATCTTTAACGGTCCCATTTCAAGACAATATTATTTCCTCAGAACCGAGTTCCTTGTGAATAGGTTACAAATGTCCCTATCAGTGGTCCTACTTAATCCCTCATTAAGTCACTGAGATGAAACATTGCCATTTCTCTGCTTTCCTAGAAACTTTTTCTTGTTTCACATCTGAGTTCCTTAACAATGTGGACTTCTGTTTTATTCTTCCCTGTTTACATGGCACATGTATTTTAAAAGTGACAGTAGTCTTCATAATTTCAAGAATTATTGAATTTTAGAACTTGTTTAAAGAAAATAGAATCCAACCTCCTTGAATTATTCATGAGGAAGCTAAGACCTCGAGGATTTAAGAGACTTATGTAGTATAACAAGTTAGTTACAAAGCGGGGTCTGTCCCTATTCCAACACTGTTCCACCCTTCTGTCTGTATAATGATCTTCAGGATGGATGGGGAGAAGAAGACCTTAGTGGGATGGTAGGAGTGACAATAAGCACTAGGGAGCAGAGAGGAGAATCATTTAATAAGAAAACAGAATGTGGTTTCTCGATGTAAATCTGAGAGAACAGTGTTGATCAAAGTTAAAACTAAGTTTTTGAATTTAAATTATTAGAATTTTTGAAGACAACAATCTTAAGAGGGATTGTTATTTGATCTATCATGAGTGTTTTTTTTTTTCATTTGATTGCTTAGTTTTTATCTATAGTCGTGAAATTTAGAACCTATAATTTTATTACTATATTATCAATAGTATTGTTAGAACTAACATATATTGAGTCTGTACTGTGATCCAAAGTATTGTCTGTTATATGCATAATCTTGTTAAATTCTTACTACCACCTATTGAGGAAGGCAATATATTTCCCTTCAGTTTACAGATGAGGAAACTGAGGAATGGAGAGATTAAACATCTCCAATTATACACACTGCTGGTAAGTGACAGACCAGGAAGCTGTGCTGAGGTAGTCTGATCCCAGAGCCTCTGCTCTATTCAGTAGGTTGTTGTGGACACAAGAGCTGATGCTTGTTGAGAGAGCAGGCCTGGGCTTAGAAATCTGGGAGTTATCCGTCCAGAGATAAGCTGTGAGAATAGATATGTTCTCTATGGGAATCTATAAAAAGGGGAGACTTGGTGTTTAGAACTAAACCTTGGAGGCAATTCACAATTAGGAGGAAGGGAAATATTAAACACATAAATAAGTCAACAAACCAGCAGATACTGGTTGGAGAATGAAAGAGATCCTGCCCCACTACTTGAGGGCAAGCTAACTGCAAGCTAACTGCAGAGAGAATTTTGAAAACTGAATGATACTCTATATCCATGGCTATAGAAACATCAAGGAGAAGGAGACTAGGGGAAAAGGTGTTGACCTGATTCATAAAGAAGAAGTTGGTGATGGCTGAGAGAATTTTGACAGTATAGGTGGAAAAATGTTTCATATGTGTGGGGTTGAATTGTAACACAGAAAGATTTGGCAATGACATGGGTCAAGTGAAGATAAAGACTGGGTGGTCTTTCTTAAGGAAGAGGAGTTATGTGTATATTGGACAGTAGAGAAGAAAAGATTGAAGATGTTGACTGAGAAGGAGAGAAGTATGAGAGGAAGGTCTCTTTTCAGTAACAGGAGCTAGATCAAAATAAAAAATGGAGAGAAAGGAGAGAAAGGTCAAATTTGTATTAGAAACTGGAAACGTATAAAGGTGGTGAAAAATGATTCTCAAAGACTCTGATGCTGCGAAGGGTTGGGGGCAGGAGGAGAAGGGGACAACAGAGGATGAGATGGCTGGATGGCATCACGGAGTCTGAGTGAACTCCGGGAGATGGTGATGGATAGGGAGGCCTGGCGTGCTGCGATTCATGGGGTCGCGAAGAGTAGGACACGACTGAGGGACTGAACTGAACTNACAACAGAGGATGAGATGGCTGGATGGCATCACGGAGTCTGAGTGAACTCCGGGAGATGGTGATGGATAGGGAGGCCTGGCGTGCTGCGATTCATGGGGTCGCGAAGAGTAGGACACGACTGAGGGACTGAACTGAACTGAACTAGCCATGATCTCAGGGAATTTTAAGTTGTGGTCACTGGCTGAGGGTAAAGACTGAGGAAATGATCTGAAGGAGAGAAGAAAAACTGAAATCCTATACCATTTTCCCCCTCCTGTCTGCAGAGAGAGTTTTGAGAATTGAATGATACTCTGTATCATTGCCGCATGCATTTTGATACTCTGTATCAACCCATTGCCACATACACTTTGCTCTGTTATAGACTATAAGTTCTTTGAGAGGGGAGTTGGTCTTATTCTTTTATCCTTTATTGCCTAGCAAAATGTTCTGCATATAGTATGCTTTTGTTAAACTGGGCTGAATTTAAATGAACTGAGTGACTGAAATAATTGCTTAGAGCAGCAAGAGCTCCCTTGAAGTTGGACTGGGTGAATATGAGGTGTGACTAGTTAGTAGAGCTCTGTGTTTAACTGCAGCTGTATGCTGAGTGAAGTGAATGGAAGTCATTTAGTTTCTCAGTGTCTGACTCTTTGAAACCCCATGGACTATACAGTCCATGGAATTCTCAAGGCCAGAATACTAGAGTGGGTAGCCAATCCCTTCTCCAGGAGATCTTCCCAACCCAGGATCGAACCCAGGTCTCCTGCACTGCAGGTGGATTCTTTACCATCTGAGCCACTAGGAAAGCCCTGGGACCCAGGAAAAGATGAGGGAAAGCAGAGCGGGCTGGTAGGTAACACAGAAGGTCTGGACTGAGGATGGGGTTGTGGTGGATCATGCATCTAGGTAGGATAAGGAAGTGCCATTGCTGAGGGTGGACTAACAATAGAAACCGTGAGGGATGCTGGTTTGATGGGTCACTTGATGGAGATAAGAAATTGTCCATCTTTAACAAAGAAGTTGTCATTATAGAGCATTGACATCATGTTTTAGTTTGTTGTTTGACCAAGTAAAGGTTTTTATATACACATGCACACACATATGTGTATATTTATAGATATTGCAAGTCAATAAATCAACCTTTTGAATTTTTAATTATTTTCAAGAGATTATAAAGTATGCTGTATTGCAACCAGAAATATCTCAGTTCACTAAGTCAATCCTGAAGGAAATCAGTCCTGAATATACATTGGAAGGACTGATGCCAAAGCTGAAGCTCCAATAATTTGGCCACCTGATGCAAAGAACTGACTCATTGGATAAGACCCTCATGGAAAGATTGAAGGCAGGAAGAGAAAGGGACAATAGAAGATGAGATGATTAGATGGCATCACTGACTCAATGGACAAGCTCCAGAAGTTGGTGATGGACAGGGAAGCCTGGCATGCTGCAGTCCACGGAGTCACAGAGTCAGACACGACTGAGTGACTGAACTGAACTGAAGGCAATATATGTTTTACTATTCTTAATTTCTGCATGATAGGTTCAAGGAGAATCGAATATATATCCATCCACCCATCCATCCAGATATGCTAACAGCTGTTATAAAATAGTGGCAAACATATGTTGAATTCTTATTAAAGTGTGCTTTTAATGCTTAGAAATATTATCTGTTTTAAGTCTCAGTGAGATAGGTATTATCTTCCATTCCATTTTATAGATAGGAAACTGCACCAAGGCACAGAGAAAATTTTGCCTATGGTTATTCTACTATTTAGAAGTAATGTGAGATTCAAACCAAAGAAGACTGACCATAAGTGTATTCTTAACTTCATTAGAGCTTATCCCCTGGCTGGCCCTTAAATACTACATTTCAGTAAAATGTAAAAGGACAATAAGTTAGTTCTTTGGTTTAGGCATTCTGGATTAGCTTCTCATATTGGAAAGAAATCTAGCATTTGGTATACTGAACATAAATGGTCCAACAATTGAGATGGATTTGTATACAATTTGATAATATAATCATTGCAGCAAATTTTGGTTCCATTTGGGCACACACACACATTCAAGTGTGCTGTTTCTCTTAAAATTTACAGGAATGGGTCTCGTATATCTCCTCATAAATAATTTAGGACAAAAATTTATTTTGTGATAGGCAGTTGAAAATCTCCTTTTGAATTTTACCAGGAACCCCAGCTCAGCATTTCCAAAACGTATCATCATAACCCCAGTGAAGCTCCTTCCCTCAATGAAAAGCATCACCAGCCACCAGTTGCCCAAGCAGAAACCTACCCATCATCCATACTATTTCCTCATTCCCAACAATTAACTTCTAAGACACCCTAAGTCCGTCAACTTCTTGAAAATTTCCCTTGCCTTCAAATGTGTTACCTTTCCTTCAGTTTTAGCGCATTTTACACACTGGTGTTCTTTCTGAAATACTTTCTTATCCTGTTCTTGCTCTGTTTAAAATCCTTGATGGGTATGTCATTCCTTAGCCTGGGCTGTAAATATCCCATGTTCCATCCTCCATGTCTTTCTGGATACATGGGTTTTGTTTGTTTGTTTGTTTTTTTGGTCAGTCTACACTCCACTTCTCTCATCCCCTCTGACATATTATGCTTGTTCATCCAAGTCTTGCCTGTGAAGTTTCCTTGTGTGTGTGAGTTCTAAGTCACTTTAGTCATGTCTGACTCTGTGACCCTATGGACTGTAGCCTGCCAGGCTCCTCTGTCCATGGGGTTCTCCAGGCAAGAATACTAGAGTGGGTTACCATGCCCTCCTCTAGGGCAACGTCCCAACCTAGGGACCAAACCTGCATCTCTTATGTCTCTTGCATTGGCAGCTGGGTTCTTTACTACTAGTGTCACCTGGGAAGCCCATGAAATTTCCTTAAACTAGGATCTTTTCTCTTTGCCCCACTAACTCCTACTGATCCTTAAAGTCTTGGCTTAGATGTCAGCCATGGTATCATTTCCTCCTGCAAGGCTTTCCTGACTTCCCATTTCTATGTGTCTTACACACACACACACACATGTACACATACAGGGGACGCAGTGCATAAGAAAAGTAGAGGAATAATTGAAAGATTATTTAAAACAATAGAAATTGTGGCACAAGTTGAAAGCCAGTTTCTTCTATTTCTTTTACTTCCTCTAAAGCAAACTTTTATCTTCTCTGTAGCATGCGTGTTCTGGGTCTTTCTGATCAGAAATGACACTTCCCTGAATATCTGTTTGGTGTCTCTCTCTCTTCTCCTTTGGGAATGACCATTGTTGGTCTCTCATCCAACAGTTGGGCTCACAGCAGGTTGTATTTTGGTTCTTTTTTGACTTCTGAAAACAGCAGTTGGCTAGAACATACATATTTGATTTATTGTCTCTGTGACATGACATTTGAGCCACCTCAATGAACCAAATGAAAAACAAAGATGTTAAAAACAAGTGTAATAAAATAATTTAGCTATGCTTTGATAGGAATCATTCAAATTCACATTCATTGGCAACTAAAGAGTAAAGCATTGGCATAACTATTTCTACATTGAATAAAAACACTATTTCCCTTCCAAATGATGCTATTTGATGAGGGCATTTTATTTGTATGCCTATATCCATTAAAGACTAGGAATATTTAATTAAATGGCTTCTGAAGATAACTTCTGCCTATATGCTCTCATGAGCTTGTATTTAGAAAAGTTATTTGTCCTGCCAATGTTTGCTTAATAAACTATGGGAAAGCCTAATTTATCTCTTCTTTTTTATTCCTGTGTAATACATACTGCCCATGACTTTAATTTTCTGTTTTGACACAACAGTCACTGAACATAGAGTACTTACACTGTAGTATTTAGGAACCAGGAAATTCATTAGAATAAAGAGGAATAGCTACTGTATCAAATCGATGAACTATTGCTGATTCTTTAATATCTCCAAAGGGAAACCAAGCTTATAAAATCTTGCTAACCACCTTGCACTGAGCTGTCACCTCCAATGTACCTTTCAGATACTCGCTTTTTGTTAAAGGGGAAGATGGGAAACAGAAAGTGTATCATTTCATTCACACGGACTTTGTCTAGAAGTGCGGCTGTGATATGATTTCTGTCAGAAACAATCTGCTTGATATTCCTCCGTCTTTGGTTGGGAACACAGAGTGGACTGTCTGTTTTCTTTCCCTGGGTGCTGGGCGATGCTGCCTTGTCAAACAGCATTTGTCTTCCCTCACTACCTGCTTGTTGAGTGGAGCTCAGCCTCGCCGCGGTGGCAGAGAAAGCCTTAGGCTGCTCAGCATCTGTCTCCTCATGTAATTAACTGCAGTCCTGGATTGGGAGCAAAACAGAGATTTTGCGCTGTGAAAGAGTAATGTGTCTAGACAGGAGTTTCTAAGCAAGGAAAAGATTTGTTAGTGTTTCTTTTCAAACAAGAGGACACAATCTTTTTTGCCTCAAAAATGTTTTGAAGGCAAAGTGACCGTTTGCTTCTAAAACTTTGGAGAACTTACCTGAGATGCCATAGATGCTCTTTCAAAAACCTTCACTGGACAATTGTAGCATCAAAATAAATAATGATATTGAATTGTGAGCCTCTGAATAAAATAAGAACTTATGTGTCAACACTGATGTAAATAAATGAATAAATAAAGAAGATAGACTTTTTCTCAGAGTAGAATGCTGATTAATAAATGTTGATCTTAGTCCCTCAGTTGTGTCTGACTCTTTGTGACCCCANTGGCAACTAAAGAGTAAAGCATTGGCATAACTATTTCTACATTGAATAAAAACACTATTTCCCTTCCAAATGATGCTATTTGATGAGGGCATTTTATTTGTATGCCTATATCCATTAAAGACTAGGAATATTTAATTAAATGGCTTCTGAAGATAACTTCTGCCTATATGCTCTCATGAGCTTGTATTTAGAAAAGTTATTTGTCCTGCCAATGTTTGCTTAATAAACTATGGGAAAGCCTAATTTATCTCTTCTTTTTTATTCCTGTGTAATACATACTGCCCATGACTTTAATTTTCTGTTTTGACACAACAGTCACTGAACATAGAGTACTTACACTGTAGTATTTAGGAACCAGGAAATTCATTAGAATAAAGAGGAATAGCTACTGTATCAAATCGATGAACTATTGCTGATTCTTTAATATCTCCAAAGGGAAACCAAGCTTATAAAATCTTGCTAACCACCTTGCACTGAGCTGTCACCTCCAATGTACCTTTCAGATACTCGCTTTTTGTTAAAGGGGAAGATGGGAAACAGAAAGTGTATCATTTCATTCACACGGACTTTGTCTAGAAGTGCGGCTGTGATATGATTTCTGTCAGAAACAATCTGCTTGATATTCCTCCGTCTTTGGTTGGGAACACAGAGTGGACTGTCTGTTTTCTTTCCCTGGGTGCTGGGCGATGCTGCCTTGTCAAACAGCATTTGTCTTCCCTCACTACCTGCTTGTTGAGTGGAGCTCAGCCTCGCCGCGGTGGCAGAGAAAGCCTTAGGCTGCTCAGCATCTGTCTCCTCATGTAATTAACTGCAGTCCTGGATTGGGAGCAAAACAGAGATTTTGCGCTGTGAAAGAGTAATGTGTCTAGACAGGAGTTTCTAAGCAAGGAAAAGATTTGTTAGTGTTTCTTTTCAAACAAGAGGACACAATCTTTTTTGCCTCAAAAATGTTTTGAAGGCAAAGTGACCGTTTGCTTCTAAAACTTTGGAGAACTTACCTGAGGTGCCATAGATGCTCTTTCAAAAACCTTCACTGGACAATTGTAGCATCAAAATAAATAATGATATTGAATTGTGAGCCTCTGAATAAAATAAGAACTTATGTGTCAACACTGATGTAAATAAATGAATAAATAAAGAAGATAGACTTTTTCTCAGAGTAGAATGCTGATTAATAAATGTTGATCTTAGTCCCTCAGTTGTGTCTGACTCTTTGTGACCCCATGGACTGTAGCCTGCCATGCTCCTCTGTCCATGGAATTCTCCAGGCAAGAATACTGGAGTGGGTTGCCATTTCCTTCTCCAAAACAAATAATTGTTGAAGGAGTGACTAAGTTAGACCTTTCACGACAGTCATGTAATAATTGATTGAAACAAGAATCATCAATGGATTCTACTACTAGTGGATGAAAGTTTGAGATTCTACCACTAGTGGATGAAAGTTTGATGAGGATCAAGACATATGTAAGTCTCAGATTATCACTTCACAAATTACTTATATATACTTAGCTAAAGATATATGGCAGCTTTTTGTGTAACTTTCCTGCAACTCTGAAACTATCTCCAAATAAATACCAAAAAGTAGTGTTCACCTGTACTCTTTTGATTTATTTCCCAAGTAACTGGAGCACAGCTCAGGCTTGGCTCTTTTTAACATGGTATTGGGAAAAATGCATTATGTTACCCAGAAGCTTCCCTCACCAGCTGCCAACAAAGCTTCATTAATGTAATGTGTTCCACAGTCAAAACCTGCTCTCTCTTGGGAAAAGAGTGATATTCTGGATACTTGCCTCTCACAGAGACCTACTTAGAGACTTGCAATCTAAAAGGCTTTCTACATGAAATGTGAATATCTGCACGTGTGGCTCGCTGACACATTTTATAGTACCCTTTGACTTTACAGAAAAGGGCCCTGAAATTTAGAAAATGAATGCCTGCAATTCTTCTTATGTCATTCTTAATAAGTTTGCTTTCAGGAACCAGAAGGCAAAGGATCCTCCTCTTCTAAGACCTCATTGTGAGGCCATAGCAGCCCTGATAATTTCTTAAATGAGGAAAAGAGACTAAATATTATAATAATGTCTGCAAACAGTATTGAAGACAATTATATGAAACTCTTCCCTGTATATTTTTGATATTCGTTTGATACAGAGCACTGTGATGCTTGAATGAATGGATTAATAATTTAACTTAAATGTTGTAATTAAGCAATTTAATGAATGTCTGAAGGAGTAGTTATTACTCTTAACCAACTGATTAGGTGCCCTAACATGCTTCTTCATGCAACAATGTCCTTGGTGTGACCCTTGGAGATGATGATGGGCTTGACAACTCCTTCACAGCCAGGACTGACGGTACTTCTTATTTGGAGCCACTGACATTGATGTATTTTTTCTTTTTGGTTGGTGACAAATAGAGGTCAGTTGATTTCCCTCCCAAGGGGCAAGTAAGTCAAATTTTCAGCGTCAGTGCTCTTTGCAAGTTCATCTAGCTCACCAACACTGTGAGATGGTGCAAAGACCATCTGTGCTTCTAACATCTCTGATAATTCTCTAATTTATCGATATTTGTATTTTGGATATACATTTTACCCTGAAAAAATACTTTAAACTTTTATATATATTTTTAAAAATGTAAGTTTTCTCCCCTCCACCTTTCTCTTTTCTTTTTGGACAATGACTCCTACTGACATCTTCTATGAAGAGAAGACCTCTTCCAGAAGAAGTCTGTAGAAGTCATATTGTCCAAAAAACCTTTCTTTAAGGATTAAGGATTGGATGCTGAAGATCCCCAGTTGACTGGGAATCTTGCTTGTTGGTGGGGCAGGAATTTGAATCAGAGGCTTCAGGTTCTCAGGCTACTGTTACAGTCACAGGTGGCCACTCTTGAAACAACCAAGAATCTGTTCAATTTCTTGGAAATTCTCAGAAAAGCAAAAGCATGCTAATTTTTAAGTAGTATGTCTAACGAAATTAAATTCATAGGTAGTGCTTTAAAAGCATTTTGTTTAGATTTATAGAAGAATTGTAAAGTTAGTACAGAGTTTATCCCCTTCACTGAACTTCCCCTGATAAATGTACCATGGTACATTTATCAAAACTAAGAAGTCAACACTAGTACAATAGTGTTAATTAAACTAGGCTTTATTCTGGGCTTCCCAGGAGGCTCAGTGGTAAAAAAATCCACCTGCCAATGCAGAAGACATAAGAGACACGGGTTTGACCCCTGGGTCAGGAAGATCCCTTGGAGAAGGAAATGGCAACTCACTCTAGTATTTTTCCCTGGAGAATCCCATGGACAAAGGACCCTGTTGGGCTCCAGTCCATGGGGTTGCAAAGAGTCGGACATGACTGAAGCGACTGAGCATACAAGAGGCTTTATTCACATTTCCCCAGTTTTCCCACTAATGTCTTTTTTCTATTACTGAATCCAATAAAGGATATCATATTGCCTGTAGTAGTCATGTAGTGGTCAAATTTAATATAAGTTTCTCAGTGTTTCCTTGTCTTTCACAACCTTGACCTTTTGAATAGTGGTCTATATCTTATAGAATGTTCCTCAGTTGGAGCTTGTCTCAAGTGTTCTTTTGATTAAAGTTGCACAGTTGCGTGAAAAATATCATAGAAATGATTTGTCCTTTTTATTTTTATTTATTTATTTTTTGGCCGTGTTACATGACATGTGGAATCTTTAGTACCCCAACCCGGGCTCAAACCCATGGCCCCTGCAGTGGAAGTGTGGAGTCTTAACCACTGGGACTGCCAGGGAAATCCCTCCTTTTCATTGTTTTATATCAGGGTGTGCATGATATCAGTATTATATATTACTGGTGATATTAACCTTGATCACTTAGTTAAGGTGGTGTTTGCCATATTTCTCAATCGTAATGTTACTGTTTTTCCCTTCTTATACTCTATCAGAGGCAAATAATTCAGTCCCCACTCAAGGGAAAGGGGATTAAGCTCTACATCTTAGAGGGAGGGGGCCTTCCCAAGTGGTGTGGTGGTAAGAATCTGTCAGTTCAGGAGATGCAGGAGACATGGATTTGACCACTGGATTGGAAAGATCCCCTGGAGGAGGAAGTGGCAACCTCCTCCAGTATTCTTGCCTGGGGAATCCCATGGACTGAGGAGCCTGGTGGGCTACAGTCCATGGGGTCACAAGAGGCAGATATGATTGAGCACGCACACATACACCACTTGGAGGAAGGGGTATTAAAGAAGTGGTAGACATAATTAAGACACCACGATAATTAACGAATTGATGGCAGATACCTTGAGGCTATACAAATATCAAGTTTCTCCTAAGTTTTGCTCACTAACTTAGTGTTTATCAGTGAACCTTGCCTGTTGCAATCATTACCGTAATGTTCTTTCTGATGGGGATCTTTTCTTAATCTCATTTGTCTGTGCTGTGCTATGCTTAGTTGTTCAGTTGTGCCTGACTCTTTGTGACCCTATGGAACTCAGCCCACCAGGCTCCTCATGGGTATTCTCCCATGAGAAGTCAAAAATACTGGAGTGGGTTGCCATGCCCTCCTCCAGGGGATCTTCCCAACCCAAGGGTAAAACTCAGGTCTCCCTCATTGCAGGAAGATTCTTTTTATTTTTTTTATTTTTTTTTATTTTTATTTTTTTTTTTTACTATATATCAGATTCTTTATTAATTTATTTAATCCTCACCAAAAGTCAATGAAGTAGGCATAATTATTATCCTCACTTTCCAGATGAAGAAACTGAGATATAGGTAGTTTAAATAACTTTGCTCATGTTCATGGTCTTTATGTTATTTTGCTTCTAACACTTAATGAATCTCCCTAGTCAAGGGAAATTCTTAATCATTAATGTGAAACTTAAGACAGGTTTATTTTGCACATGAGACAATTACGTTCTCAAAAAAAAAATGACAAATCTTGATATGTATCTATATATATGATTTCCTTTGGAAAATAACTGCTAAGATGACTCCCAATAAGTTGTGATTTCTTATATACACAATTTTCAAATTGTGATTTTTCTTTGTTTCCTTAATCTACATTCAGTATAGACAAGAACCAGTAAAATGTTAGCATTTTTACATGTAATTCCTCTTTACATATGAAAATCTTAAATTTTTATCCTGCCATAGTCAATTGGTTCAATACACACCAAGGAAACCAGAATTGAAAGAGACACATGTACCCCAATGTTCATCGCAGCACTGTTTATAATAGCCAGGACATGGAAACAACCTAGATGTCCATCAACAGATGAATGGATAAGCAAGCTGTGGCATATATACACAATGGAGTATTACTCTGCCATTAAAAAGAATAAATTTGAATCAGTTCTAATGAGATGGATGAAACTGGAGCCTATTATACAGAGTGAAGTAAGCCAGAAAGAAAAACACCAATACAGCATACTGACACATATATATGGAATTTAGAAAGATAGTAATGATGACCCTGTATGTGAGACAACAAAAGGACACAGACATAGACAATGGACTTTTGGCCTCAGAGGGAGTAGGAGAGGGCGGGATGATCTGGGAGAATGGCACTGAAGCATATATACTATTATGTAAGAAACGAATCACCAGTCTATGTTTGATACAGGATGCAGGATGCTTGGGGCTGGTGTACGGGGATGATCCAGAGAGACGTTGTGGGGTGGGAGGTGGGAGGGGGATTCGGGATTGGGAGCTTGTGTGCACCTGTGGTGGATTCATGTCGATGTATGGCAAACCCAATAGAGTATTGTAAAGTTAAATTTAAAAATAAATAAATAAATAAATTAAAAAATAAAAAAAAATAAAAAAATAAAAAAATAAAAATTAAACATAAAAAGGAAGATTCTTTACCATCTGAGCCACCAGGGAAGCCCATGAAAACTGCATTGGGTAGCCTATTCCTTCCCCAGGGGATCTTCCTGACCCAGGGATCGAGCTGGTATCTCCTGCATTGCAGGCAGATTCTTTACCAGCTGAGCTACCAGGGAAGACTGTCTCATTTGTCTACATTTATTAATTGGAATTCTTTTATAGGAATGATTAACCCATTCTCCCCCATTTGCTTACTTTTTATTCTACATCTTAATTATATTCATATGGGTCCATTCATATTTATTTTGTTCTTTGGGTAATAGTCCAACACTATCATTTATTTATTTTTGCTCAAATTGTTCATTTTAACCACTGTAAGCTCTTTCAGTTTACCTCCTGTATCCTTTTGATATTTTCTATATATTTTCCTCTTCTTTTAAGCTTTTTCTTTTTTCTCCCTTTCTTTTAAACTTTCTGATAGTACAAGATGCTCCAGGATCATCTTTATATTTCCTGTTTCAACAATAGAATCAGTCATTTTCATTGGAGAAAGCTATTTAGAAACCATGGTCTGAGTGCCACGTGCGCTTATTGCTATTGGGTTGTACTTTTTCTAAGCCCTCTCAGCAGAGAGATGAAGAAATACATAATATATGGTAAAATAAACATGAGTTCACACAGATCTGTTTGACTCTGATCCAGCTCTACAGGATTCATTCTAACATTCCCCGTCTTGGTTGTTTGTGAGGTTATTTGAAACTTCTTTCTTAGACAGTGAGAAACCTGGTCCCTATCATGTATATTTCCTCATTTGTTCAACTTTAATATATATGTAAGAGTATCTGAATTTCTAAACTTTAGTACTATGTAGAATGGAGTGTTTGGAGTTCATTTCTTTTTTGTCATTGGCCTTCCAATATCTAGACAGACACTTGTTTTCCCCAGTTGTTTAGGTAAATTCATTTCTTCCTCTCCCATTCAGTGAGGTTGTGTTATATATTTATAATACAGTTAGGCTGATTTACTCTAGTCTGTATTCCATCCCAATTTCCCCCCAAACCTGGTTGGTTTTGTTTTGTAGGTTTTGCTCTTTCAGTTTGCAAATATTAAAAGTCATTCTTTCTGGTGTACAGTTTCATGGGTTTTGATAAATACATAGAATCATGTACTCACCACTTAAGTACCATTAAGAAATGTGACTTTTCTTATTTAGCTAATATAGCAAATTATGTTTATTGGTTTTCAAATGATAAACAAGTCTTCAATTCTGATAGCAAATATCACTTGGTTATATACTGTTTCTTTCTTTTTTTTTTTTTTTAATTTGCTGGATTTGATTTAATAGTAATTTGCTGAGAGTTTTCTGTGCCTCTGTCCATGGGAAATAATGGTCTATAGTTTCTGTTTTGGAGAGATCTCTGTCTGAGTTTGGTATTGGGATTATGCTGGTCTCATAAAATAAGCTGGGAAATACTCTTTTCTATTTTACGAAAAATATTTTATTGCATTCATGGTTTTATTTCTTCTTTAAATGTTTGGTAGAATTTGGTATATTTTGGAAAAATAATTTAATATAATTTCTTGACATGGAATTTCATTTTGATTTTTAGTTAAATAAAGCTTGATTAGTAGTCAGAAAAGTTAAGCCTACTCTGTGACTGAAAATAAAAGTTAACTTAGTTGTTTTAGAATTTGTTACCAAATATGCAAGCTGGTTTGAATTCACTGTGATTTTTGCATTATACTGTGGGATACAAATCAGTCCTTGTTTTCTTAGAATATAATCCATAAAAACTAATTTTAGTTTTGGTTCTTCATATCAAGAATAATATTTAATATTGACAATCAAGAACTAGTAACTTTCCCTGAAACATTACACACTGTCATGAAGCACCTAACTTTTGGACTTTGGTGTTTTGCAGTCTTCCTTGATTAAAGTTTCGATCTTTCTTCAGCTTTGTGTGTCTCAGTACTCTCATGGCTTCCCCATGCATCTTACAGTGCACTCTATGAGGCCTGCTGAGGGTGCTACTCAGCAAATCACCACGGTGTTGGGGGTAAGAGCCAGGCCCTGGGGGCTTCAGCTATTGCTGGGTAATACTTCGGAGCAGTTGCTTTCTCAACCAGGCTGTGGCCTGCTTTGGAGGCCTGTTTTGAACAGCTCATTGAGTCTGAAAAGTGAGGTTGGTATCCATCTTTGGTAGGCTTGCCTCAGTGAATCCAGGTTTAAAGGATTCTTTGAAGGTCAGGTCTTCCTTTCAGCTATAGAGAGATTACCCTGTTGAGCAGCTCTCTTGCTTTGTCTTCAGTCGTTATTTGTTCACTATAAAATGTTAGTTGCTTAGTTGTGTACAGCTCTTTTCATCTCCATGGACTATAGCCCGCCAGGCCCCTCAGTCCATTGGATTCTTCAGGCAAGAATACTGGAGTGAGTTGGCATTTCCTCTTCCAGGGGATCTTCCCAACTCAGAGATCAAACCCGGGTCTCTAGATTGCAAGTGGATTCTTTACCACTGAGCCACCAGGGAAGCCCATGTTCACCTTTAGCCCAACTGGCACCTTTTCAGGGCATTGTTCTCCTGAAAGTAGCATTTAGGATTATATGTTTAACATATAGATAAATTTTGATTAAAAAAATAGAGCATTTCTTTTTAAATGATTTGATGTTCCTCATTTTATAGTTTACATACTCAAACAAGAGCCTATAAAATAAGCATAAGTTTATTTATGCTTTTTGTATGGTAACCTTAAGAGAGAGCATTTTACATCTTACTTTATTTGTGTAATATTTCTTTTTTAGAAAACATGAGGCAGGGGGCAAATCTCTTTCATCTTTATGTTCCCAACAACAAACAGTAGTAGGTGCCAAGTAATGCTCACTGAATGAATAAGTAGGTCATATATGGATTTACCTCTTCTTGTTTTTATCCTTATTTTCCATTTTCAGTAAATTTAGTTTTTTCCCCTGAATTTTTAACAACCTGTTCTTCTCTTTTTCTAATGCTATGTAATACAATTCACTATCCACCATATTTAGAAAAAATTTACTTGTATGCTTATCAGCTCCCCTTATAGCTCAGTTGATAAAGAATCTGCCTGCAATTCAGGAGACCCTGGTTCAATTCCTGATTCGGGAAGATCCCCTGAAGAAGGGATAGGCTACCCACTCCAGTGTTCTTGGGTTTCCCTTGTGGCTCAGCTGGTAAAGAATGCGCCTGCAGTGTGGGAGACCTGGGTTCAATCCCTGGGTTGGGAAGATCCCCTGAAGAAGGGAAAGGCTACCCACTCCAGTATTCTGGCCTAGAGAATTCCATGGACTATATAGTCCATGAGGTCTCAAAGAGTCAGACACGACTGAGCAGCTTTCACTTATTGGCAAAATCTTTCGTAAATAAACCTCTTCTGGTGTCGTGCATACCCGATACCTCCAGAGTATACATTTTTTGTTTCAAGCCAGTGAAGACAAGAGAAATGAAGAGTGAGAAAGATGAGGTCAGGTGTCCTGGTTTAGTTGGGTTTGAGTGACAGCAGATCCTCGTGGCATGGCTGGCCCTGAATGAGTATCTCATCTGAAGCTTCCTAATCCAGGCATCCCAACCCCGCAGCCACTGAATTTCCTTCCCATCACTTAAGGGCCTTACTGATCGTCACTGCACTGCTGCTCAGTCGCTCAGTCATGTCTGACTCTTTGCAACCCCATGGACTGTAGCCCACGAAGCTCCTCTGTCCCTGGGATTTTCCCAGCAAGAATACTGAAGCAGCTTGTCATTTCCTTCTTGAGGGAATCTTGAGTGAATCCCACACCTCAGGGATCAAACCCACGTCTTCTGCATCATAGGCAAATTCTCTACCATGGAACCACCTGGGAAGCCAAGTGGTAAAATTCAATCTTTAGAATCAGACGTTTAGAATCTTGACACTTTGCTTATTGAACGTGTCCACCAAGCCGGGTGGCCTTGCATGGGACCACTTTGTCGCTGTGTTGGTTACTTACCACGCAGTACACTTACCCCCAGACGTCATGCCTCCCTGCTGCTTAACGCAGCCGTCTCATGCCGCTCCCTCCTGTCTGCCCTGGAGGTCCTGGGCACCCACTATAGCTAAGCACCTGCTGCTTCAGGACGGCCTCCAGGGCTGTCCCTTAGCCCTCTCTCTGCAAGCCCATAGGTCAACTTTCACACTCTTTGGCAGCACCTATTTTTATGCCAGCAATATTACAGCTTTCTCACATCAGCTTCTCTTTGTAACTCTCACTTAAATGTGGCTGTATTATCCTAGGAAGCTTTCCACCCCAGAATTATTTTCGAATGGCATAATTTCAAGTTTACTGGCCTGGAAAATGTCATAAGAATGGAAAGTTCTCACCCATGTTACTTTCTTGAACATAAGTTTGCTTCACTGCGCTTGTGTGATTAGTGTTAGTGAAACTGTCTGTTTGTGGCATGTCTTTACTAAATAACTCTTTAAATACAATTCCGCTGTGTAAATAGCTTAATACAGTTAATAAGATGAAAGTAAACATACAGTTGTATTATAAAAACATATATGCTTTATTATTGGTGGAATCCAAATGTCCTCAGACTTCATTAGCCTGAGGTACAAATAAGGTCACACCACAAATGGCCATGTTTCCTGGTTGACAGCCCCACCTGCTATCTGGAGCACCTTAGCCCTTCTGGATCTCCTTCCCTACCTCTCCCTGGTTATTCCTGAGCATCTCCACAGTATTTCATGTATATTTGTGGATAGTCCACTTGTCTCTCATTTTCTTTGACTGTAGCTTCCTTCTTGAGGACATACATTTCCCAAAGAGGATGTTAACAGTGCTACAGGTGCGTCCATGACCACGTGACTTCACTGCTCCTGAGAGCACCTCCAGTGAATCTCAACACTACAAATACCTCAATGTGTCAAAAAGTGCTGTGCCCCCTTAGCCTGCACAGTGATGACACCAGGTTATGCTCCTTGGAGAGTAAATATTTAAATGAAATCTCACAGGAATAAGAATGATTTTATTTTTGTTTCTCTTGAGGTACCTGAGGCATCTTACATCTTACACATATTCAGCCATATACACAGGTTCTGCTGTAGTTGACACCCCAGCTCTGTCACTAAGATTCTGAAGCAACATTCATGGTGCCTTGTATTTTTACAACATCTCTTGAGAAAACATCTCCTCCAGCTCAATGTTTTGTTTGTTTGTTTGTTTGTTTTTTAGTAGACTTTGGGGCTGGCTGGAGTAAAGGTGCATCATTCTTTGATTTTGTATTTCAAGTGTCCAGGGCTCAGGCATACACATACAGTGCATGAATACAACTCTGCTCAGCTGTCCAAACAAAAGACACAAGTTTTCCTCTAACCTCCTATTCCCTCCATTCAAATCAACTTTTAGTAGACTGGGAGGTTTCTAGCCCATCATTGCATTAGAGTGATCGTGAATTGTTTTTTTGTTGTTGTTTTTTTTTTGTTTTTGTTTTTGTTTTTTTTTTTTTTGTATCCCACAATGCTTGTTTTAAAAAATGGCTTCCTAGATAAGAGTATGAGAAATGTCTTCATTCATTCATTTCAGTCGCTCAGTCGTGTCCGACTCTTTGCGACCCCATGAATTGCAGCAAGCCAGGCCTCCCTGTTCATTACCATCTCCCGGAGTTCACTCAGACTCACATCCATTGAGTCAGTGATGCCATCCAGCCATCTCATCCTCAGTCGTCCCCTTCTCCTCTTGACCCCAATCCCTCCCAGCATCAGAGTCTTTTCCAATGAGTCAACTCTTCTCATGAGGTGGCCAAAGTACTGTATATTGTCACCCTGCTTATTTAACTTATATGCAGAGTACATCATGAGAAACGCTGGACTGGAAGAAACACAAGCTACAATCAAGAATGCCGGGAGAAATATCAATAACCTCAGATATGCAGATGACCCCACTCTTCTGGCAGAAAGTGAAGAGGAGCTAAAAAGCCTCTTGATGAAAGTGAAAGAGGAGAGTGAAAAAGTTGGCTTAAAGCTCAACATTCAGAAAACAAAGATCATGGCATCCGGTCCCATCACTTCATGGGAAATAGATGGGGAAACAGTGGAAACAGTGTCAGACTTTATATTTTTGGGCTCCAAAATCACTGCAGATGGTGACTGCAGCCATGAAATTAAAAGACGCTTACTCCTTGGAAGAAAAGTTATGACCAATCTAGACAGTATATTAAAAAGTAGAGATATTACTTTGCCGGCTNCCTCTTGATGAAAGTGAAAGAGGAGAGTGAAAAAGTTGGCTTAAAGCTCAACATTCAGAAAACAAAGATCATGGCATCCGGTCCCATCACTTCATGGGAAATAGATGGGGAAACAGTGGAAACAGTGTCAGACTTTATATTTTTGGGCTCCAAAATCACTGCAGATGGTGACTGCAGCCATGAAATTAAAAGACGCTTACTCCTTGGAAGAAAAGTTATGACCAATCTAGACAGTATATTAAAAAGTAGAGATATTACTTTGCCGGCTAAGGTCCGTCTAGTCAAGGCTATGGTTTTTCCTGTGGTCATGTATGGATGTGAGAGTTGGACTGTGAAGAAAGCTGAGCGCCGAAGAATTGATGCGTTTGAACTGTGGTGTTGGAGAAGACTCTTGAGAGTCCCTTGGACTGCAAAGAGATCCAAACCGTCCATTCTGAAGGAGATCAGCCCTGGGATTTCTTTGGAGGGAATGATGCTAAAGCTGAAACACATGTGATATTGTATATTGTTTAAATAGGATGTTTAATCCAATGCTCTATGATACATTCTGGAATAGATTTGAGCAGAAATAATTTATTTTGCCTGGTAGTGCTGTCTTAGATCCAGAAAGCACCAATGTGTTTTTTTCTGAATTGTAAAGCTCAGAAGAGAGCATAGACCCACTTTAATGAGATTTATGTGCTTATTTTGATAATTTATATGTGATATTGGTACATTTCTATGTATTAGAGAGTGAGGATAAAGAGGACATCAGATTTTTAGGTTTATCAAAATTCCCAAGGTTGGTGATGGGGTTCTAAGATTGAACTTATGAGGAAAGAGAGAAGTCTTTGTCAGTTTGGATTGTCTTGAGGGTTTTGGGGAGTATGAGTATTCTTGATTCTGGAACAGTGTTTTGCTCACATTAAGGTAAATATTGAAAAATAACTGCTTTTTCTTTACCACATGCCATAGAATTCCAGAGGTCATTTCCTTGTTCTTATATGATCTTTCCAAGTATTTGACATGTTTAACCTCATACTTCCTCCTTATGAAACACTTTATTCCCTTGGTCTCTCTCCTACCACTCTGGACACTCCCTTTCAGTCTCTTTGCTGCCTCTCTTTTTTGCTTTCTGGTCTAACTCCCAACATTGAGGACCCAGAGCTCTGTCCTTGACCTCTTCTCTTTTACCTCTATGCTCCATAGATGATTTCATCTGCTCCCAAGTCTTGAAATGCCACCAGAATTCCAGTGATTCCCCAATCCATAACTCTAGTCCCAACCTCTGCAGGCTCATAGATCCAATTTCATTTTGAGGTGGAATCTCAAACTGAACATATCCCAGTTAGAAAGGTTATTTTCCTTTTTCAGACTTGTTCCTATTCTAGTCCTCTCCATCTATCCATGTCCTCACACTGAACACCTGGACTTTGCTTTAGTTTCTTTATCTATCACCAGCCCTATCTTACTACTTAATACATTATAAAGATTTATGAATGAATCTGTTCTTTGATTTTCATGCCTAGATCTGATCGCCACTAAATTCTAGTCCGGGTCACCATCATCTGTTCCATAGCAACTGATTCCTACCTGCTCCTTCTGCTTCCATTTTTGCTCCCCTATTGTCCATTTTCCATCAGCATCCAGTCTTTTATTTTCAACTTGAAATTAGATAATGTCACTCTCATCCTTAACAGTCTATCATGTTTAAAATAAAATCTCAACTTCTTACCTTGGCTTGCCAAACCCTGCAAGGTCTGCCTCCTGTCCTGTCCATGACTGCTGTCTGCTCGAGCCTCCTAGCTCTCCTTTTGTTCCTGGAATATACTAAGCTTTTTTCCATCTACCCAGTGCCATCTTGCCGGTTGTTCTTCTGGCCCCAATTACTCTTCACATGAGGTTCACATGGCTCTTTCTTTCTTGTCGTTCGAATCGCAGCTAAAATGTAGCCTCCTAAGAGAAGTCTTCCCACTAACCCCGCATAAATTAGTTACAGAGTCACTCTGTATCATGTTGACATATTTTAATTCTCTGCATTAGTTCAGTTCAGTGACTCAGTCATGTCTGACTCCTTGCGACCCATGAACTGTTGCACGCCAGGCCTCCCCTTCCATCACCAACTCCTGGAGTTCACCCAAACCCAAGTCTGTTGAGTAGGTGATGCCATCCAACCATCTCATCTTCTGTCATCCCCTTCTCCTCCTGCCCTCAATCTTTCCCAGCATGAGGGTCTTTTCCAATGAGTCAGTTCTTCGCATCAGGTGGCCAAAGTATTGGAGCTTCAGCTTNCACAGTCAAAGGCTTTGGCATAGTCAAGAAAGCAGAAATAGATGTGTTTCTGGAACACTCTTGCTTTTTTCATGATCCAGTGGATGTTGTCAATTTGATCTCTGGTTTCTCTGCCTTTTCTAAAACCAGCTTGAATATCTGGAATAACGTGTACTGTTTTCAGACCTTCTTTATTTATATGTTTATTATAAGCTCCATAATAACAGTAAGCTTGTCTGTCCTGTTTATGGCTATATCCGAAGTGCCCAGAACCGTTCCTGGCATTGTGAATACACAAGAAATATGACACATTTTCATTGATGATTTTATCTCTACAATCACATATATTGTCTAGAGAAATATATATGTATACATTATGTATATATTATGCTTTTTAAAATACAGTAGGAGTTATTTTCAGTAATCACTTCATCAGTTCAGTTCAGTTGCTCAGTCCTATCCAACTCTTTGCAACCCCATGAATTACAGCACGCCAGTCCTCCCTGTCCATCACCAACTCCCGGAGTTCATTCAGACTCACGTCCATCGAGTCAGTGATGCCATCCAGCCATCTCACCCTCGGTCGTCCCCTTCTCCTCCTGCCCCCAATCCCTCCCAGCATCAGAGTCTTTTCCAATAAGTCAACTCTTCGCATGAGGTGGCCAAAGTACTGAAGTTTCAGCTTCAGCATCACTCCTTCCAAAGAAATCCCAGGGCTGATCTCCTT
>SJYV01033755.1:420071-461391 GCA_006410875.1 Neotragus pygmaeus
ATCCACAATGGTCAACATTTTTTGTTTAATGGGAAACATTTCTGATTATGATTCAGAAATTGGGAAAATATTGCTTTGTATGCTGTCATTCCCATTGCTGACTATTTACAAATACCAGAGAATATTCAAGGCAAAGGCAATTTTTTATTGTGTTAAGTTCCATGCTTGTGGCATTGTGTACAATATGCACATAAAAGACATTTTTTTTATCTATTCCTGTTATATTAGAGAAGTTCATGCCCTGCTCTTAGCATTTTCCAACACAGCTGTAGAGTAGTTTAAAGCCTATTTTTTAAATAAGTGATGCTCAATTTGTCTTTGATGATCCGGATGATTCAGGTGAGATGGGAGCACGGTCGGGCCCTTATTTGCATAAAAATTAATCACAGAAAAATGTAAATTGATAAAATTTTGCCTGGCTTTTCCCCCCTATTTGAGAACCCGTGGATGGCTCCCAGAAGCAATCATCTCAGTATGGGGCCGCACTGGATGCTGTACAAATGATCACATTTGTGTTGAATACTCACTCATTTAAATGTCAGCACTGATGGGGCGGTACATCAGTAGGAAAAAAATGAAAAATAAATACACAGCAGCTGAAGACTATCAAATCCGTGGGCACTCTTTAGAGATATATGATCTAATGTGAAAAAATTGCAGATTAATTATCCTTTTTGCAAAATGGTAATTGTTTTACTATCACACCAGAAAAAAATCTGCAATTTATTTGGAATCAAACAAAAAACAGTAATGTTAAATACGTCATTACATCATTGTGTTTATTAGAAGCCTGCAATTAATTCCTAAGGCTCCTCAGGTCTTTAAAGCTGCATAAAATGAAACAAAAGAATGTTGCTATTAATTTTCAAACAAATGCTTCTCTTTCAAATCAGCCTGATTTGTGTGGAAAAAAAAGAGGTAATGTTATGAAGTTTGCTGAATATTGTGTATTAACTTCATTTCATTGTGCTGCTGACACTTCGGATATTATCTTTGCAGATCCTGTTAAATTTATAATGTTAAAATGTGAAGGTGTTTTTCTCCCAGTGGCATGTAACTTCAACTTACCATGGAAGAAGTTGTGGAGTGTTTTCTTAACAAAAGATGCTTTAAGAAAAACAATAGAACAACAGGAAAAATACTGATAATGGGAGAAATAGAAACTATTTGTGAGATTCCTTCAAATAGAAATTCTTCGGACCATTTCAGCCACCATTCACATTCATGAGTTTTCACACATGTAATTTATGTGTATATTTGAGATTAAGAATTTGTATTTAGCTATTTTAAGGAAAACAATAAAACCTTAAAATTTCTTTAAACAAAAACAGGTATATGTGGTGTCATTTTTCACTCCAAGAGATGGGTAGAAGGCCTTATTATTAATATTTTTACAGTTTATACAATCCATTTAACTGTGTTTTTGGTTAGGTCTCCTTGGTGCTTCTTTGGTTTTTTTCAGTATACAGTTTACCTGAAGCTTTCTAGCACAGATGGACATTAGGTTCTTTCTTATTATTCTATACCTTTAGCATAGATTTAAATGATTGAAACTTCAACTACATCTTTATCACCCAGGGAAGACACAGTTAAAACATAGCCTTTCTACCTGCTGACCTATGAAACTCCCACTGAATTAATATTACATGAGCCAAAGTCGACGGTGGCAACACACTAAAAATCTTTTGAGATGGTTGAATCTGTTATTACTAGAGTTGCTTTGAAGTTAGCCTAGAGAATAGCCTTTAAAATTTAAATTGGGCAACACTTAGAGACCATGCCTGTTTTAGAAATTAAATATAATCTGTCATATACTAAGAATAGCTAATACTTTGGGTCACATATCATTTATGTCATTTAATAGTAACATAACATTTAACTCTGGACAACAGCCTTTCCAGAATGCTGGCTATGAGTTGGAGACTGTTCTGTTCCTTTGCAGATAATGATGTGTTTAATTTCTATAATAACTCTCTGAAATAGGTAACTTGTTATCCCAAGAGTGACATGACCATGGTCACCCAGCTAGTCTGAGGTGAAGCCAAGATTAACCCAAGTGGCCTGGCATCAGCTTGCCTGCTCTCACAAGCTACTCTGCTCCACTGACAAATGTCTGGTGAGCACCTCTAGGTTCCAGGACTGCTGCCAGGTGGACTTGGCAAGAGAAAGTGCGTTCTTTTTGTGACTTTAGAACTTTCTTTATATAATTGAAGCTGGAATATATTTTGACATCAAAATGTGTCAAGTGACATATCAAAAATTTTTATTTGGTTGAAGAACTTTATCTTTAAAAGTTACATTTTATGTCATCATTAGACACAATCCTTTTGGTCACTGGAAGATCATGAGATATAAACGGTATTTTTTTGAACAACATTGTTACTGTTGAGATGAATCATTAGAAGCACTAAAAGAGCCCTTGTCTAATTTGACAGACTTGGCTTTGTCAGAATCTCTGGGAAACCTGTGTGCCTCTGTTTCATTTCTCTTTCCCTGGTTCATTGGTTCATGGTAGGGCATTTTTTTCATTCATTTATTGATCTATGCAATTATCCATCCATCCATCTATTTATTAAACCCAACCTCCTCTTAAATTTGCAGGTTTCTGGGATAAAAACAGCCCTTTTATCCCATGATAAAATAGAGACTCCCTGCCCATGGCCTACTCATCCTCTCTTCACAGCCCCAGCTGTATCTAACACTTAATGGCACACAAAATGAATGGGTAGGCACCCCAACTCCCATATCCAATGTCTGATCCACCCTAGGCAGAACAGTCCCTTGGCCACCTTTCAATAACAGGAACTACACACAGGAGGTTTGCAATCAGGCTAGATTTGGGGTGGAGACTGTTCCAGTCCCTAGAAGCAAGTTTGGGACCCTGAGGTCTCAGAGAACTGCTTGTATTCGGGGAAAGTTACTAGGGGTGGTACATGGACTCCAGGTGGACACCTCCCCGGCCCACTGCGGGAAGCGTGAGGAGGGCAGGAGTGAGGGCAGGGTGGGGCCGCTTGTTGCCCAGGTCTCCAGCTGGTGCTGCCCTCTACACCTGTTTACTCAGTACAGGCCCTGTGCTAGATGCTGTTCTAGGTACTGGGGATGCTCTGTAACAAAACAGACAAAGCCCCCGTGAAGTTTACAGTCTAGTAGAAATAGATGCTGTTTCTTGTATACTGAATTGTATGCTACCCACAGTATCAGCACTGTGACAAACATAGGATTGTTCACCTGTGTGTTTATTAAGAGTTTCGTTTGTATAGTTCTCTGCATTAGAAGAAAAATATAGAAGGCGATTTTTCAAGAGGTTCAAAGACTATGGGAAGTCCCTATTGCTTCTTGTCTCTCTGAGAAAACTCATTGTTTTCTTTGAAAGAACAGAGAGGGGGCCATCTTGCATTCTGATTTTAACAGTTCATTCAACAAACACCTTCTTTATGACAGTAACACTGAACTGAATTATTAGAACCATTGCACAGACTTTCTGGACAGTCAAAGCTGTTTACATCTAAAGGTATGTTTTCCCATGTGGACTGGGTGATTCACTGAGCCACAGGGCTCTGATTTTACTGCAAACCCTTCTTATAACCAGGTGGGTAAGTCTTACCGGATCTCATTTCTTTCTTTGAGAAATGGGAGATGAGCTGAAGTAGCCCACAAGTTCTTCTCGGATCCAAGAAAAGAATCATGCAGCGGCTGCTAGTTTTACTTGTTTGTAGCCTCATCTTTTCAGCCTCTGCTTCCCTAGTCATATTGTCTTCTTCTCTTCTGTAGCATTGACTTTCTCCCTGCCTCTCTTGTCTAATGATGCATGATTATGTATAGAACCTACTCAGATAATTCAGGATAATCTCCTGCATGAAGATCCTTAACCACAGCTGCAAAGTCTGTTTTTGCCTTGTATAGTAACATTCACAGGTTCCAGGGAGCAGGACATGGATCTCTGTTGAAGGTTCCTTTTACAGCCTACTACAGGTCATAAAGTTCTGACTCTTTGTTTTGCAAATCCTGCAATGTTTATTTGAGCATAAAGAAATTAATTGGTAATGATGGAATTTCAGGACCTAGTTTTGAGAAATAATTTTTAATAGCGGGCTATTCTATTATCTACCAAATTGTATTCTGCAAATTATCTCTTACTCTACCCACATTTAAGAGGAATCTTGAGCATTACTTATATTCTCTCACTTCAGATTTAAGAATTCAGGAATTTTGGCATCAATTGATGGAGAATTGAGAATCCAGATTCACTAGATGATTTTAATTACAGTCCAGATTAGCTCACCCATTCATTCCTGTATTCAGTAAGTGGACAGAGCATGCCCTAAGGGCCAGGAAGACTCAATGACTCTTGTTTAGTTTTCTGAAATACCTTGTATAAACCCTCATGATTGCCCCTATCACCCATGTCACTGTTATTTGTTTCACTGGTCTATTTTCTCACCAAACTAGGATTCCTCATGAACAGGAACTGTCTCAGTTCCTTGGGTCCCTGGCACCCAGCTGCACAAATGTTGAAAACATCAGGTGGTGCTTCCCAAGACCAACTTTAGACAAAGGATCCTTATTGCTCGATTACATTTGGGGACTTCCTATGAATATTTATTATTTTCCCAGTGCTTTTACAACTCATCACTTCTTTTTCTCAGATAACTGCTTTTTTCCTTTGCTTTTGGAGCCTCTGCTGTGTTCTTCTTTCCCTCTCAGTTGCTAGCTCTTTTTTCTCATCTGTATCCTAGGATATTTTTGTTTGATGCGAACTAAAATATGGCTCACAATTGTCAATCTGAAGACCTTAAAATCTGTTTGGGAAAATATCCTGAAGAGAAAATGGTTACAAAAAGCTACCACTCACTTTCTTATGATTGTCAATATCTTGGGACCCTTTCTGAACAGTGATACAGTGATAATTAAAGTCCACACATGATTGATTCCCTGGGAACCCCCACAGCACCACCTTAGATCAGGCAAGTGATCTTAATGTCACTATTCCTGAACAGCTACCTGTCACTATCTCTAAGAACATTTCTTTTAAAAATCACAAAAAGTGACCATTGGGCAAACCAATCTGTATCGATCCACAGTTGATACAGAAGCTCTGTTACGTATGAATTGGTGAAATGGCAATGAGAATTAGGAAAGAGATGAGCTATCAATAGTGATGGCAACCTATGAAAAGTTCCTCAGAGGCAAATAGCAGAGAAAACAGTAAGAAGTTCAGAGGAAGCACAGGAAAACATAAAAGACTGGAGCCATGGAAATGACCAAAACTATATTAGAAAACATGTAGGCTAAGCTGCTCTGACAGGCACTCCAAAACTTTTAGGCCCATACAGAAGTTCATTTTTCTCTGCATTAAATTGACTGGGTCAGCTCTTGCTATCTCCCAGTCCGTGGAATGGAGAGAAGGGGCCAGGGGAGCACTGGTCCAGTTGTTTTAAAGGTGACGTCTGAGTGCTACGCGTCATGTCCACGCACAGACCACTTGGCTGCTACACCTAAGTTCAAGAAAACTTCATCTTTATCTGGGTAGCCATGTGTCCATCTGGAAATCCATTATTACTAAAGGAAGGGAGAATTGATTTGGAGGATAACTATTCCTTCTTGATATGAATAAATAAGGCAATCAAGAGCCTTAAGTGGTGAGGCACTTCGCTTTAAGCAAAAGAGTTGGCTCAGCCTGACTGAGACTGGGAAATGAAAAGCTGTAACGTGAAGCACTCTCCTCTAACTGGAACTCTGTGTCTTTAAAAATCATATTTATTGGAGCTATTATATAACACCAAATGATTATATTCTTTTTCCATCTCTTGAAATGGCATCTTTCTTCCTCCCTCCCATTATTCCAAACTTTTTATTCTCCACGTATACANAACTGTCTCAGTTCCTTGGGTCCCTGGCACCCAGCTGCACAAATGTTGAAAACATCAGGTGGTGCTTCCCAAGACCAACTTTAGACAAAGGATCCTTATTGCTCGATTACATTTGGGGACTTCCTATGAATATTTATTATTTTCCCAGTGCTTTTACAACTCATCACTTCTTTTTCTCAGATAACTGCTTTTTTCCTTTGCTTTTGGAGCCTCTGCTGTGTTCTTCTTTCCCTCTCAGTTGCTAGCTCTTTTTTCTCATCTGTATCCTAGGATATTTTTGTTTGATGCGAACTAAAATATGGCTCACAATTGTCAATCTGAAGACCTTAAAATCTGTTTGGGAAAATATCCTGAAGAGAAAATGGTTACAAAAAGCTACCACTCACTTTCTTATGATTGTCAATATCTTGGGACCCTTTCTGAACAGTGATACAGTGATAATTAAAGTCCACACATGATTGATTCCCTGGGAACCCCCACAGCACCACCTTAGATCAGGCAAGTGATCTTAATGTCACTATTCCTGAACAGCTACCTGTCACTATCTCTAAGAACATTTCTTTTAAAAATCACAAAAAGTGACCATTGGGCAAACCAATCTGTATCGATCCACAGTTGATACAGAAGCTCTGTTACGTATGAATTGGTGAAATGGCAATGAGAATTAGGAAAGAGATGAGCTATCAATAGTGATGGCAACCTATGAAAAGTTCCTCAGAGGCAAATAGCAGAGAAAACAGTAAGAAGTTCAGAGGAAGCACAGGAAAACATAAAAGACTGGAGCCATGGAAATGACCAAAACTATATTAGAAAACATGTAGGCTAAGCTGCTCTGACAGGCACTCCAAAACTTTTAGGCCCATACAGAAGTTCATTTTTCTCTGCATTAAATTGACTGGGTCAGCTCTTGCTATCTCCCAGTCCGTGGAATGGAGAGAAGGGGCCAGGGGAGCACTGGTCCAGTTGTTTTAAAGGTGACGTCTGAGTGCTACGCGTCATGTCCACGCACAGACCACTTGGCTGCTACACCTAAGTTCAAGAAAACTTCATCTTTATCTGGGTAGCCATGTGTCCATCTGGAAATCCATTATTACTAAAGGAAGGGAGAATTGATTTGGAGGATAACTATTCCTTCTTGATATGAATAAATAAGGCAATCAAGAGCCTTAAGTGGTGAGGCACTTCGCTTTAAGCAAAAGAGTTGGCTCAGCCTGACTGAGACTGGGAAATGAAAAGCTGTAACGTGAAGCACTCTCCTCTAACTGGAACTCTGTGTCTTTAAAAATCATATTTATTGGAGCTATTATATAACACCAAATGATTATATTCTTTTTCCATCTCTTGAAATGGCATCTTTCTTCCTCCCTCCCATTATTCCAAACTTTTTATTCTCCACGTATACAAAATTCATGAATGCTTGGCAAGGATTCTTCTCCCACCCTGACAGTTTCTTTCTGTAATGGGAAGCTCATATTATTTTCTTTCCATTAGGTCTACCTGTTATAACTCTTATTGAAAGTGCTATTTTTTTCCATTACATATTGTATTGTTTTCAAAAACTTCCCCAGGTATGTAATTTTTGCTTCTTCCTAAAATGCTGTAATTTTCCTGAGGGCGGAAGTCCTTTCTTTTGTGTTCCCTGTAGTGCCTAGTATAGTGCAGGGGAGAGAGAGCAAGTGCTCCATAAACAGTTATTACTTTGTTTTATTTGCATGAAAGTTGATACAGTAACTTCAGGTAGTGGATAGCCCAGAGATCGCAGGTACCAAAGCGAGTCTGTGAGGGCCAAATAGGTAAAAAAAGATTCAAGAATTCAAAGATCACATAGGACTCCACAATAGGCAAATATTCTGAAGGAAGAGTGGGTTTTTATGTTTGTTTACAAATTGTGTACTTGATGGAGATTTTACTGTACCTGCAAAGAGAGCTTTACTTTTACACAACTCTGAAACTCTCTGACTATGGGAGATAATGATAGGTTTTTAGTACTGAATATAGATTCCTCCTATGTATCTAAAATCTAAATAACCAGGAAGCTCAGCCAACTAGAAAAGCAAAACAAAATAGAGCAGGTCAAAGACTTTATGTTGGAAAAAAAAAAAAAACTTGCAAGATGTCAGGTGTGACTTTATATCCATCTGTATACCCCTTTATTTTTCCAAACTAAATATATACATATTCCTGGCAATTACCATTATTATACTTTAGGTTTCCACTGTGTTTTAACAATTGATGTTTTTAAGAACAACTTTGAAATGTGGTAAAAAGCCTAATTGACAATTGTAAATTGAGATGAATATAATATATAATTATGGAAATTATTATGCAATATGTATTCTTTTCAGGGTAATTATTGGAACAATTTCTTACTCTTAAAAATTCCCAGTTACGCAAGATGGAAGCATGATCATTGAGTTCCCCCACTTAGCCTTTATTTGCCATTAAAATTCAGTCTCTGTTTTAAGTGTTTTGCTAGTTATCAAAATAATGTAAAGAGATGGAGCAAATGGGGATATATAAAACAGAAGAACAAATTCCATGTGTATTCATTAGTTTCTACAAAATATTCCAGAAACAAAATGAGTCGAGTAATGTCTAATATGCAGAAATTACTTGATCTTTGAACATTTTGGCTTGTAGATTAATGTACTATCAGTCTTCAGTGCCTTGTTTCTATTAGTGTAAAGTTATTTAAATCTTAGAAACAATTTGCTTAAACTATTTAGCTTTAATATTCAATGTAAATTGCAAAATAAATATCTATAATATTGATACAGAGGTACTGCTAAAAACCTAAAGACTAATAACTGATGGATTCAGATTTCAGTTACGTATCTAATTTTTGAACCCTTACACAATGTTTAAGAAGAGCTTGTGTGTGTGGTTCCTGATTTTGAATGATTTCTTCTCTGTCCAGAGGACTAGAATCTTAGAAAGCTTCAATCAGTTCAAATATATGGCAATGTATTGGGCTATTATTAAACCCAATCAAAATGCGATCAATTCTGAACTTAGTTTTTGAGAGAAGTATCTGTCAACTGAAATTCTGAGGAATGATCCTGGGTTTTTCTTAAATCTTTTAGTTTATATGAATCCAGGAAAATATTTTAAGTTTGATCCAACTTCTGTTCATGGAGGTAGATACTTGTGAAATATCATAAATAGAATTTTACTTTTAATGAAAAGGCAGTATACTAATAAAGATAGTATTTTAAATAAACAAACTTGATTTTGAACCTTATTTGGTTACCTTGTAGCATGTGCACCTGTGTGTGCGTGTGCGTGTGTGTGTGTGTGTGTGTGTGTGTGTGATCAAGTAAGTCCTTTCAAAATGTGAGATACTTTGTTTTATATAATGCTTCAATAATAAAAGACAATTGTTTAGGAATACCCTCTTTTATACTGAAGAGAAGAATGGAAAGTATTAAATAAAAATAAGTTCTCAGAAAGGCAAGAAAAAGGCTGCAAACACTGCACGAATCTCTGTCTCCACCTAGTGCTGGCTTCCAGGAATTAAGATTCCAGAGTCCTTAATGATGCTGTAAAGCTCTAATTTATGTTATGCATATATACAGTCATTATAGTGCGGCCAGCTAGTGCCATTACAGTTAAGGATCTGTCAGCTCTTCATTTATAAGACATAATATTAAGAGGTCTATTGCTTTCACATAAAACCTCATACTGTGCTGGAGCTCTGCAGTAGAATGGCCTTTGCTCCATGTTAATGTTTATTAACAATGCAAACTGAACTTGGCCGGCTCTTGATAGGCTGACGTTATATAGGCACTGGAATCAAAAGGATGGATCTTTTCATCAACAACCTGTCCTTTGTGTGTTAGTCGCTCAGTCATGCCTGACTCTTTGTGACCCCAAGGACTGTAAGCCCGCCAGGCTTCTCTGTCCATGGGATTCTCCAGGCAAGATTACTGGAGTGGATTACTGTTCTCTTCTCCAGAGGACCTTCCTGACCCAGGAATTGAACCCCAGTTTCCTGCATTGCAACCAGATTCTTTACCACTTGAGCTACAGGGAATAGTAATTGCCCTACATGCATCAGACAAACGACATCTAAAAACTCAATTGATGCAACAGATCTTGGATTTTCATAGGCTGTATTTCCCACCCTCTGACCCTCAAGAAAATGTGAAAAATGAAAGTATCGGTCACTCAGTTGTGTTTGACTCTGTGACCCCTATGAACTATGGCCTGCCAGACTCCTCTGTCCATGGAATTCTCCAGACAAGAATACTGGAGTGGGGAGTGGGTAGCCATTCCCTTCTCCAGGGGACCTTCCCAGTCCAGGGATCAAACCCAGGTCTCCTGCCTTGCAGGTGGATTCTTTACCATCGGAGCCACCAGCAAGCCCTTGGCACTTAAGAGAAGACTCACACTTTTGGCTACTAATGGGAGAAAAGGAAGAGAATATGGTTTCATGGAAGTCAAATATAGTCAGGTCAACTCAGAGAAAGTGTTCTGAAAAAGAGGGAAGGATCATGTTGAACACTGCTGTTAGTTCACTTATGTCTTGAGAAATCATCTTGGGCTTTGGTGATGTTAAAATATTGATGGGGCATTTTCACTGGAATTCAAGAGATGAGAATCTAATTGGAATTGGCTTAAGAGAAAAACGGAGGAGAAGAGATGAGGGACTTCCCTGGTGGCCCTGTGATTAAGATTCCACACTTCCAATGCAGGGGGTGTGGGTTCCATCCCTGTTCAGGAATCTAAGATCCCATGTGCTGTGTGGCACAGATAGGAAATAAAAATAAGAATTAAAAAAAAATGAGATGAGCATTTTAGGGAATATGCTGTATAAGAGCACAAAGAAATAAGGCAACAACTGGAAGTGTTTTATTTTTCTTTAAAGTGTTTTTTTTTAATGTTTTTCTTTTTTAAAGATATGAAGCTGTCAGACATTATGCAGATGGAATGACCAGAAAGGAAGGAAAGTTAATAGTTCAGGACAAAGTCCTAGATGAGAGAAGATGAGGATGTAGACACAAACAGAAGTGTTGGTCTTGGATTGGAGTACACAGCTCTACTGTAATTGGAGATCAGGTTCTTAGGTGGGAAAGAGGAAGTCTTTCGTGCCACCACCACCCCTCAATATCCAGGCCCCCAAAACTCCCAGCAAGCTTCAACAGGAAAGCCAGTTCCTTGAACACAGGTTTGGACACTGCAGATGCTTCTGAGGAGGCTGAGTGAGCTCAGAAAATGTCTAGGCTCAGATGACCTTCACATGTGCTAGAAAATGATGTGTAATGGGCTGCTCCTTATTGTCCTTCAGTAATCAGTAACTGATCATATTAGTAAATGTTCATCATTTTAATTCTAGGCAATTACTTAACTATAGTGATTATTCTCTTGCCATAGTGTTAAATTTTACTAGCTAATGTTGAATTAGGAGTCTCACATCTTTGATTTTAAGTAAGATTGTTGATTTATTTCTTAAATTACCAGTGACTGACTTTATTATGAAGCTTATCTCCCATTCATGGAATGAGATAGCTAGTTTTCCACATCTTTATGGTTTAGAATGTTTCATATAGTATGAAAATGATATGTTCCATGCCCTGTGAAGTTATATGAGTAAGAGCATATTTTTTATTTCAGATCTTTGAGGGTTTAAAAAAATTATTTCATAAGTTTTGCATTTATTAACATATACATACATAATATACTCCTAATTGTCTCAGTGCTGAATATTTAGCTTGATTTTTTATCTACTATGAGATGTGTATAAGAGACAGCCTAAAGACTAATAACTGATGGATTCAGATTTCAGTTACGTATCTAATTTTTGAACCCTTACACAATGTTTAAGAAGAGCTTGTGTGTGTGGTTCCTGATTTTGAATGATTTCTTCTCTGTCCAGAGGACTNTGTATTTTTTAATCTAAATTTACTTGCATGAGATTTTCTATTTTAATTTTAATTTTTTAAAAAATTTCTTTAAAATTCTACTCAGTTCAGTTGCTCAGTTGTGTCTGACTCTTTGTGATCCCATGGACTGCAACATGCCAGGCTTACTATTCTATTTTCTAATATTTATTTATATTTGAATCTTTGCTACTTTCTTTCATCTCTTTTCCATTGGATACATTTTAAATGAATTATTGAGTGAATGCTTTTTAAATTTCTCTTCTCTATTTAGCCCTTAATACATAAGCATTTAACATTATAAATTTATCTTTGAATGTGATTCTAAATGTGTTCTTCAAGTCTTTGTGATTATTATGTCATTGCTTCTAAATAGGTATTGATTGTGTTACTTTTTCCTCTGCCTGTCTGGGATAATATTAATAGTATTTTGGAACAGAGAATGTGTTTTTAAAATTATCTTGTGGTTGAAATTGTAAAATTTAAACTTTAATTTATATCTAATTTATTCTGTCATTTGCCACAAAGTTTAGCTTGTTCAGTTTTCATTTCAAAACATTATTGAAGTTTGCTTTATTAGTGTGTGGAAATATTACAAATGTTGCAAGAATTATTGAGAAAGATACATTTCCTGTTAACAGACTAAAATGTCTATAACTAAGTGGTCATGGGTACATTCACTAGTTGTAGCAGTCAGATATTTTATCTTTATTTGTTATTTAAAACAGTTTACCTAGTAGTTCATAATCTGTTGGTGATGTAATGCATCTCCCACACTGATTACAACTATGTTGGTTTCTCTTTGAATGTCTAAAAAGTTTTGTTTGAATTTTTTCTGTTAGTATGTTATTTATGTCATTGTTACCATAAATTGACTATTATTCTACGTTGCCTTTTGCCTCAGATTTCACTGTTGATTATAACACTGCCAATTTTTCCTGATTTTTATAAATGTATTCTTTCACTAAAAATTACTTTTATTTATGTATCTTGTTGGGGCTTCCCAAGTGATGCTAGTGGTAAAGAACCTGCCTGCTAGTGCAGGAGATACGGGAGATGTAGGTTCAATCCCTGGCTTGGAAAGGTCCCCTGGAGGAGGAAATGGTAACTTGCTCCAGTATTCTTGCCTGGAAAATTCCACAGACAGAGGAGTCTGGTGGGCTACAGTCCATGGGGCTGCAAAGAGTTGGACATGACTGAGTGAGTGACTGAGCATATGTCTCTTGTACACAGTAAATTACCAGACTCTTTAAAATTCACACTGAGTTTTTGCCACCTAATAAGAAGTACTCAATGATTATTTTATAGTGATATTTAATCTTGCTAAATTCTTTGTGTTTTGTTTTAGATGGGCCATAAAACACGAAGGGACCAGGAAGCCAGGCCAATGGAAACATTCCAGAGTTGAAAATCCTCTCTGGAATAAACTTACCTATATGTGGCCAGTCCTTCCCAGTGGTCAACTTAATGAGGTACTGTTTAGCATAAGGACATTGTTGTTGAGACTTATTTTAAGGTCCAGTATGTGATCAATGTGTGTGAAAACATCCATGTAGTTTTTGATTTATAGTTGCTAGATGCAAGTGATCAATTGATTCTGTCATTCCATCAATTAACTAGAAAAAAGTACTTAAGCCATCAATTATGGGATGGATATGGAATTTATTTCTTCTTGTAGTCTGTCAAGTTTTGTTTTATATATTTTGAAATTTGGTTCTAGACACAAAAATGTTCAGAAATATTTTATCATCCTGCTGAATTAAAACTCCTGACATGTAGACCCTCTCTAGCTCTAGTAAACATTTCAATTATCCAACACTAGTAGAAATATCTTTTGTTGTTGTTGTTGCTATTTGCCTTGTATACCTTCTTTTTATCCTTTTACTTTTCATATTTGTACATTCTTCTATTTTAGGATGGCTCTCCAGTAATAAGCAGTTAAGTTTAAAAAACAATTTTGACAATCTTTATCTCTAAACTAAGGGTTTTAGTATTTTCTATTTATTATAATGACATATATTTAGATTATTTTGTACCTTTCCTCTGTTTCATTTTTCTCCAGTGTTACATCTCAGTCCTTCCAACTGAGATTACTTTCCTTTTGCCTAATATATGCCCTTCTTTTAGTCATTGGTGTCAAACAGTTTTTACTTATCTTAGTTTATTTAAAATTTCATTTTTATATTTTCTTTTATGAAGCAAATTTATTTTTCTTTCAAATTATTAATTTTCTCTTCATCTTTATCTAATGTGCTGAAAGTTCAGCTGTGGGCCAGCCCATGTTGTGAATTCTCAATGAAGATTTTTTTCTTTCACCTAGAGAAAATGTTTGAGATGTTATGTTTTACTTGCAATCACCTGAGAGTCATTCTCTCTTCAATGAAATTTATCCTTTTGTGATTCTTGTTTTATGAGAGGAGTGCTCCTGTTAGACTTCCCAGGGCTGGGCCCTGAAATTTGTTTCCTGTACCCTTTCTCTCAAGGCCATGGAAGCAGAAGTTTGCTGGGTTTGAAAAACTCCCTCATAGTAAAATTCAGTTTTGGTACTCTATCTCTCTGGGTCCTTGCTTTATTGCTAGGTCAGTGATATGTTCTAAAATATTTTTTTTTTAATGTATTCTTACCTTTTTGGTTGTTTTGTCACATTTTCTGGTCTCAATCTAGTTTTTTCTTTGCCTTTAAATCACAATTCCCTATGCTTCCTCAGTGATTGAAACAATGAGTCTCAGAGCTTTAAGGGAAGGACAGATGTAGGCTGAAACCAAGAAGTCATTGCTTAGGGGCCCAAATATGCCCTGTTATTTAGATTGTGGTGAAGCAACATCTGGGCTTCCCTGATGGCTCAGTGGTAAAGAAGACACCTGCCAGTGCAGGAGGTTCAAGGGACACAGGTTCGATCCCTGGGTCAGGAAGATCCCCTGGAAGGGGAAATGTCAACTCATCCCAGTATTCTTGCTGGGAAAATAACATGCACAGAGGAGCCCGGTGGGCCGCTATCCATGGGTCTCAAAAAGTTGGACATGACTGAGCACACAGCACACAGAAGCAACGGTCTAGAAAGCTGAGGGGTTTTTGTTGTTTTGCTTTGGAGATAAAAGGAGGAGTTCTTAAAAATCCCAGGGGCTGTGGTTTGGGTAGCCTGAGCCAGGGGCTAGACGAATTCTGTGTCTAAGATTCAGGGTACACCATCGTGAGAGCCATCATGGAGCCAAGGGTGGAGGGATAGCACAGAGACAAACAAGCCCAGCACAGGCCAAGGAAAAAAGTGTGAGCCATGCTGACTGTAGGCTTTTCTTCAGAGGTCCAGAAAGGGCAGAGGCTAAAACCAAGAGAAGCAGAAAGGATAACTTCTCAGCTGGAGCTGGACAAGTGTCAGCAGGTTGCCCCAGTAGCCAATGAGGAGAAGAGACACATATCTTTAAAAATCAAGGACAAATACTACATATAGACCGTGAAGGGCTTCCCTAGTAGCTCAGATGGTAAAGCATCCACTTGCAGTGTAGGAGATCTGGGTTCAATTCCTGGGTTGGGAAGATCCCCTAAAATAGGAAATGGCAGCCCACTCCAATATCCTTGCCTGGAAAATTCCATGGACAGAGGTGCCTGGCGGGCTACAGTCCATGGGGATCACAAAAAGTCGGACATGACTGAGTGACTAAATTCTCCTCTATAGACCATGAACCCCTTTTCCCAATGGTATGTGGTTTTTTGAACTTTCATCCACACCCAGAGATCACACTGAAGAAAGGGAAAAGAAGGGCATATCCTTGAAAAGAAATAATAGTCTTGATAAGAAGTTTGAACATTTAATTTGATTAAATATGTATCAAAAAGTACAGTGGTAAAAATCAGGCAAAAAAAAAAAAAAGTCTTTTCCAACTTGGCAGAAACAGGGGACACTTCTAATTGGAATACCAAGATTCCCTCCCACCTAAGGGTGACAGGGATGCCTCATAAGAAAGTGTACTTTCTTAGAAAGAGAGAAAAAGGTAATTATAGTGGACTTCAGAGATCCTGTGCTTACTTTTTTTTTTCAACATAGTATACAGGTAGAGTAATTCAGTTAATTAATTAATTGACTTAAATGGTGAATGGTAGTTATATTAGGAAACCTCAGTTAACCATTTTCCTCTTAACACATACCTTTTAAAACAATAACATTTTTACTGTGTGTCTTAAGTCGCTTCAGTCTTGTCTGACTCTGTGACTCTGTAGATGGACTGTAGCCTCCCGGATCCTCTGTCCATGGCATTCTCCAGGCAAGAATAGTGGAGTGGGCTGCCATGTCCTCCTCCAGGGGATCTTCCTGATGCAGGGATCGAACCCGAGTTTCTTACATCTCCTACATTGGCAGGAGGGTTCCTTACCTCTTTGCCATAGTGCCATCAATAGTCTAGAATTTGACAACTAAATGATCTTGGGAATGAAAATGGATTACCTCACAGTTCTCCAGGCATTTAAACGGGGACAGTAGATTTTGGGTGGACAAAGTCACTATAGTCCAACAAAACCCTGACCTTGGCTTGTAAACCGAACAGAAAGGACTAAGGCAACAAATTAGATAAAATGATACAAATTGACCATGTATTTCAAAATGACTCAGCCTAAGGGTCCTCTTATTTCTTGAAATGTTTGTAGAAGAGAAAAAAAAATATTTACCAAGCAGGGAAAGACATAGTTCTCAGTCAAACAAAATTCATTCTACGTGACTTCAAGTTTGAATTCATCTAATATTAGGGAACCATGTTTTCTCCAGTCCCATTTCAACATAATTGACTTTTTAAGCAAAAAGATGATTTTATTCATTTGTAATTAAGCAGAATTAATTTTTCTTGGAAAGACTATATATAAATAGACTGTGATTAGGAAATGTGACATTCATCTTGTGGGGTTCAGAACACTTTGATCACTGTAAGCGTATATGTTAAGTTTATTCCAGATTTAATCTTTTGGCTTTATTACTTATCTAACCATGTTTATTACATATCTAGGCAATGTAGGCAGAGCAAGAAAAGAGACAGACACGATACCTACCTTCATGGAGCTTACAGTTTAAGATGTATGGGGCTGTGTGTCAAAAAGAAAAGAACCAAATGTATTCTTCTTTGCCAAATAAATATATTTGGGGAATATTCCATAAAACAGAGTGAGATAATAAGGTTTAAACAAATTCAGATGTTTCAGTTGTAGAATTTGGTTACTTTGTATTCATTCATTCATACATTTATTATTTATTTATGCATTATTCAAATATCACTGGTGGCTCAGATGATAAAGAATCTGCCTGCAATGCAGGACACTTGGGTTTGATCTCTGGGTCAGGAAGATTCCCTGGAGAAGGGAATGGCAACCCACTCCAATATTCTTGCCTGGACAATCCCATAGACAGAGGGATCTGGCTGGCTACAGCCTAAGAGTCAGACAGGAGTGAACTACTCCCACTTTCACTTCCAAATATATTCTTCTTTGCCAAATAGATTTAATTTAAGATATTATTTGGATTGTGAAATCACTTTTCATACATTCTTCCTTTTTTCATGTTGACTGGAGATATTTTATACAGAAGGAAAAAAAAAAAACAATTCTAAGTTAATTCAGCTCTGTATTTCCAGAATGATGTTTCCCTGAAAGGGAAAAAATCTTTCGTGTGGTAACACAACACAAATTGTTCATGAATTTAAAAAATTAACACCTTTCCTCTTCATTAAAATGAAACATTAATTAGAATCATCTAGAACATCTTAGGTGCCCAATACATGATGATGAATGTTTGATGAATGAATAAAAGATTAAAGGTATAAGCAAGTATGCTTATTTTTAAAATATATACAGAAATGACTCTTCCTATTCACTTATTATCAGTTTTCTTGTCATTCTTTCTGAAGGAGTTTGATTGGCCAATAGAAGGACTGCTTCTTCCAAACAGTCCTCCCATGAAGAAACCCATCGATAAGGCACCGGAGCAGTATGTTCCTGTGAAACTCAGAGTTTTGCGGAATGGAGACAAGAACAAAGCCAGAGCCCATATTATAATCGGTCCAGACATCTCACCTGGGCGGAAAATGCAGTAAGAATAGCTTGTTCATATTTCTCATCAGACATACTTTCTCATTTCTATAGTTTAGTCTTCTTGATTACAGGAGTTTCCCCCTATCCCCCGGGGAAAATTCTGTTTGTTCTATTAAAAGGCTTATGTATTGATATCTCAAAGTGTCACCTATCAATTGGCACTTGTCGTCTACCTCTGCTGCTGCTGCTAAGTCACTTCAGTCGTGTCTGACTTTGTGCAACCCCATAGATGGCAGCCCACCAGGCTCCCCCGTCCCTGGGATTCTCCAGGCAAGAACACTGGAGTGCGGTGCCATTGCCTTCCCCGTCGTCTACCTCTTTAATCCTCATCTACCTCTTCAAGGATTAAATCATGAGTGGCTGCAGTTGCTGACTTTCGACACTCTGTGGAAGGAGTTCAGGGTGGAGAGCAGAAATGAGACACTCTGTGCTCTGGGTAAAACTGGCAGAACAGGTCTTTGGATAGCTATTTTCAGGAGATGATTTTATGAGCGTAATTCTTTTTCATCTTGTATCTAGAAAAACACTAAAATCGTTCATAATGACATCTGCTCCTCATGACTAGCAATAACCTTCTGCAAAAAAATATGTGCTTGATTATAGGTATTCTTCCTTCACCAGAATCCCATGTAGACTGACCTGTCCCCCTACCTCTTTGGAGCAGTTTCTCAGATATCTAAGATACAGTCTCCTGGGCTATCATCCTCATTTTGCCCTAAATAAAACTTAGCTCACAACTCTCAGGTTGTGCTTTTTTTTTTTTTTTTTCAAGTTGGCAGAGGTAAAAATAGATACTAAGATTCCTTTCGTTTCTTTCATTTATTTATTTAATCTCATTTTGGCTGTGTTGGGGCTTTGTTGCTGCCAGTGGGCTTTCCCTAGCTATGGAGAGCAGAGGCTGCGCTTCGTTGTGGTGTGCAGGCTGCTCACGGCGGTGGCTCCTCTGCTGGCAGAGCACAGACTCTAGGCATGTGGCCTCAGCAGTTGCAGCTTTCAGGCTCCAGAGTGCAGGCTCAGTGGTTGTGGCGCACAGGCTTAGTTGCGCTATGGCTAGATTCAGTTACCTCCTATATCAGGAACTGAATTTGAGCTCTATTGATTCAGGCTGGCCATGGGAGAATATGATGAGTTGTAAATAAATAGCTCTGATGGAAAAAGTTTTCTGATCAATATCTATGTTGAATTAGCATTGTTATTTGCATTCATTAATGTATTTTGAAATAACTGAGCTCGTTAATTGCTTCTTAAATATAATTTTATAATTTCTTATTTAAGTTTGTATTTAGTTCTTGTTTACATTATTTAGTCTTCTTGATTAGTCTTCTTGATTACAGGAGTTTCCCCCNTCATTAATGTATTTTGAAATAACTGAGCTCGTTAATTGCTTCTTAAATATAATTTTATAATTTCTTATTTAAGTTTGTATTTAGTTCTTGTTTACATTATTTAGTCTTCTTGATTAGTCTTCTTGATTACAGGAGTTTCCCCCCACCCCCCAGGAAAATTCTATATTTGTTCTATTAAAAGGCTTCTGTATTGATATCTCAAAGTGTCAGCTATCAATTGGCACTTGTCGTCTACCTCTGCTGCTGCTGCTGCTGCTGCTAAGTCGCTTCAGTCGTGTCTGACTTTGTGCAACCCCATAGATGGCATAATAACTTAAATAAATAAACTAGTTATTTATTTAAGTTATTATTACAGACAATTCTTTAGATTTATACTTTTGGAATATTTAATGAACAAGCATAACTTTACATAATCTATATTCTTGCCTNTCTAAAGGAGATCAGCCCTGGGATTTCTTTGGAAGGAATGATGCTAAAGCTGAAACTCCAGTACTTTGGCTACCTCATGTGAAGAGTTGACTCATTGGAAAAGACTCTGATGCTGGGAGGGATTGGGGGCAGGAGGAAAAGGGGACGACGAAGGATGAGATGGCTGGATGGCATCACTGACTCGATGGACATGAGTCTGAGGTGAACTCCGGGAGTTGGTGATGGACAGGGAGGCCTGGCGTGGTGCGATTCATGGGGTCGCAAGGAGTCGGACATGATTGAGCGACTGAACTGAACTGAACTGAATCTATATCATGTTTGTGAAGTACATTGTAATTTTCTTTTGATCAGTATTTTCTTACCCAAATAAGAATTATTCCCATAGACTTTGATAACTGTTCAAAGGCAGAATGCTTGATAAAAACTTTTTGCAAAATATGTCTTCTTCAATATGAGATGACAGTTGTAAAGAATCTAAGGAAAATTATGCCATCCTTCAGTAATTTAATAATTCACTCTAGACAGTTTTGGGAATCTTTGTTCTGGTGACTCTTCCATCTGCAAAGCCTAAGGAAGATCTAACATAATAAGCTAATAATCCCCATTTTAAAATAATAGGTATAGACCATTTTGTTGATGTCTCAATTTGCAGGCAACATGGACTATTGGATAAACCAGTCCTGAGAGAGTGAAGTCGGAGATAAAACTCTGCTTTTCTAGATTCTCTGTAAATCAAAGCTACATGGTTATCAGTCCTAACTTCTGGTATCAGAGTCAGAGGATTTCATTTCTAGGACCTTTGCTTTCATGCAACAGAGAAATCCAAAAGCCCTCACTGAGCATCTCAGTCTCAGTTTCTCCCTGTTACTCTATGATGAGGCCCTCTCAGGAGGCTATATGCTGCAGTAAAAGGACCCAGAGAGTTTTAGGTTTGAATTTCAGCTTTTGAGCTCACTGATTTTGTGACCTTGGGCAAGGAAATTAAGCTGCAGGCTCAGTTTCATCAGCCATAATATGGGCTTCTCAGAAAGGATGTGAGAATTAAGCAAGAGAGCAGATATGAAGTGCTTACAGTGCATGGTTCATTTTAACAATATGTTGCTGACTTTTATGTGTCAGATGCTTTACAGATATTCATACATTTAATCTGTATGATATCCCTATGAGAGAAGTACTGCTCCGTCTACCTTAGATGGGGAAAATTAGGCTCAGAGAAGTTAAGTAACTTCTCCAAGGTTACAAAGCCTATTCATGAGAAGGCTAGAGTTTGAACCCAGTCAAACTGACTCCAAAGTCCACATTCCTTATTAGGCACTTAAGAGTCAATTCCTTTCTTTTCTTTCCATTGATGCTGGCTGGCATGTGAACTAGCTAGAGGAATTCAACACAGAGGAAGCAGCTAATCTCTTAACACAGCTGCTGCTGCTGCTGCTGCTGCTGCTTCAGTCGTGTCCGACTCCGTGCAACCCCCAACACAGCTACTCAGACCAATTAAATTCAGCACTATTAAAATATGGTTTCCAAGAATAGAAGGAAGAAAAATCTGGCAACTTCCTATTCACTCTCTTCTCCCAATTGTCCTAAACTGGATACTGCACTAGTCCAAAATTCTCCCAGGAAAATGTGAGTGGGATCAGGTTATGATGATGGTAACTCTCCTTAGGTCACGCTTGGATCTAGAGTAAGTAGCAGAATCTCTGGGCAGCATCCAGAGAAAATTAAGCAAATCTTTCCATTGGGGCTTGATCTTCTTACAATCCCCTCTCCCCCACTCATCCCTCCACCCCAACAACTCCTATGGATGAGAAACCTAGCCCAGTCCTCACCAATCCATCAGCCTCCAGGGTTGTGACAGGAGAAGCAGAGACTGAATTCCCACTGGCTTATTTTCTTCTAAGACCTCTCAGAAAAATGGGAGCCTAATTACTGGCTTAAATTTCTTTATGCCATCTAAGGAAATAAAATTGAGAAATATTTTTCATACAACTGGGCAACCAGTCCATTCTGAAGGAGATCAACCCTGGGATTTCTTTGGAAGGAATGATGCTAAAGTTGGAACTCCAGTACTTTGGCCACGTCATGTGAAGGGTTGACTCATTGGAAAAGACTTTGATGCTGGGAGGGATTGGGGGCAAGAGCAGAAGGGGACGACAGAGGATGAGATGGCTGGATGGCATCACTGACTTGATGGACGTGAGTCTGAGTGAACTCCGGGAGTTGGTGATGGACAGGGAGGCCGGGCGTGCTGCAATTCATGGGGTCGCAAAGAGTAGGACACAACTGAGCGACTGAACTGAACTGAACTGGGTTTTCTTGATGAGCACAAAGTCACTTCTAACTCATTAACTATAGACAGTACATTTTAATAGAAAACAGCATTCTTTGGGCATGTCCCATCATTCTGTTTAGCTCTTCCTCCTCTTCCCCACAATTCTGCCTCCTTACCTCTACCGTAAATGACTATATGAACTCCACCTCTCCACCTCCAGCACACCTTCCACTTTTCTGACAGTTCTTTTTCTAAAAGGCACATCTGACTGCACCATTCCTCTGCCATAATCCTCCCAATGACTTCCTGATACTTACAAGGTAGAGGCCATGTTCATTAGTCTGGCATCCTAAGTGGTACCCAATTGTTTCCTATCTTCTTTACCAGCTTTATCTGGCTCCACCTCCTATCCACAAACCCAGCTCCAGCCATGTGAAACTTCTCTGAGTCCTAACCCTACACTTGGTGAACTCCTGTTTATTCATCAAAGTAAAAGTGAAATCGCTCAGTCGTGTCCAACTCTTTGCGACCTCATGGACTGTAGCCTACCAGGCTTCTCCATCCGTGAAATTTTCCAGGAAAGAATACTGGAGTGGATTGCCATTACCTTCTCAAGGAGATCTTCCTGACCCAAGGACTGAACCTGGGTCTCCCGCATTGTAGGCAGACGCTTTACCATCTGAGCCACCAGGGAAGTCCTTATTCATCAAAGTCCACCCCTAAACGTCACTTCCCTAGCTGAGGCTTCCCTGGGGGAATTTGTTGCTTTTCCTCTGTGTTCTCACAGCACCCTGGCCAGGTGCCTCTGACAACTCCACTAGTTCATATTACACTTCAGTTACTGACCAGTCTCTCCCCCTGACTAGAGAGGAAGCCTCCCAGGAAACAGGGCAGCTGTATCATTCATCTCGATATCAACAAGGTTCAGTGCTTGTTTGAGGGGGAAAAAAATCACTATCGAATGTTTAAGCTGGCAAAAAATTCTTATTTGAGAAGGACTTAAAGGGCTATTAGGAATCACTTCTGGTGGAGAGAGATGAGGACCTATTGGGTGATGGCAAAACAGTAGAACTTCAACAGCAAAAGCTGCGGAAAGTGTTTTATATGGAAACAAGAACAAGAAAAAAGACCCACAAATAGGAAAGTATAGGGACATGTTGGGGCTTTCCTGGAGGCTCAGATGGTAAAGAATCTGCCTGCAATGTGGGAAGAATCTGCCTGAATGCCTCAGACACCTGGGTTCAATTCCTGGATTGGGAACATCCCTTGGAGAAGGGTAAGGCTACCCACTCCAGTATTCTAGCCTGGAGAATTCTGTGGGCTGAGTCAGACACGACTGAGTGACTTTCATGTCACAGGGGTGTGTTGAGGAGTGAAATGTCAATAATAATATATATATTTTTTATTGCTTGTCAATCTGGCTTGGCACTGTGCTAATAAGCACATTTCATAATCAACCCTTAATTTTCACAACAGCCTTGACAGGTAAGAAATTTAGGCTTAGAGAGTTTAAATAATTTGCCCAAGTCCTACCTGAAGAGGGGGAATGAGATTCAAAAGGCATCTGATGGATTCCAGGACTGAGCTCTCAATTGTCCCGCAGTCCTGTACAGCTAGTTGTAGTTAATGACCCACCTTGATTTCTTTGATTTACTCTCTTCTCTGCTGGAAACTTTCCACATGCAAGGTCAATTTTTGTGTCTATATTACAGGTGCACTGAAATTTTAAATTTACCTTCTGCAGCTCGGAGATTGTTCAATGAAAAAGGGAAGGAAATATTCACCCTAAAAGAACTTCAAAGAGATGAACTGGTAAAAACACGACCATGAAACTAGGAATATTAATATACTGGTACTATTAAAAGAAAAAATTTTTTGATATAAGACTTCAAGCACCATCTTTTCCTCCTATTTTTTTTCTCACAATTATCCTAATTCAGCAAACATCAGAAAGTAATACAAATAGCTTATTGTTGCGTGCTTTCTATGTGTCAGGCATGATTTTCAGGGCTGTATATGACAGAACTCATTTAATGCTCATCACAACCGCCTTATAAATAAATGAAGGCAGAAAGTGGAGAGAACCAAATTATTGCCCACTTGTGAATTCTGCCCTGCTCTTTTAAGGAGGTAAATTCTATATTGTTTTTGAGGTTTTCAAAATGTGGTTTTGTTTTTTTTTAAACAATTTCTTCCTAACTGATAATTTCACCTTTTCAGGAAAAAAAAAAAAAAAAAACCCAAAACAAAACTCATATCTAGTTTCTCACACACTATTTGAGTGCTTGGGTTTCCCAGGTGGCTCACTGGTAAAGACTCTGCATGCCAATGCAGGAGACAAGGGTTTGACCCCTGAGTCTGGAAGATCCCCTGGAGAAGGAAATGACAACCCACTCCAGTATTCTTGCCTAGAGAATCCCATGGATGGAGGAGCCTGGTGGGCTACAGTCCATGTGGACACAAAAGAGTCGGACACAACTTAGTGACGAAATGTTTCAGCAACAACAATAATTTGAGTGACTGGAGAACGCTAAGAAGTGAAAGGACTTTAGCTGCCCAGCCTTTTCTCCCATTTACGGAATTTGAAGTATCAGCTTGAGAAGAAAACCCACTTTGATGGATGCCTGAAATTCTTTGAACAGAGAACCAAGCTTGTACCAAATTGTTAGAACTTGACTCAGGCTCTGAATGTCAAGACCCCTTGAAAGAGTTTTAAGCCCAAGTACCATTGACTATTAGAGGCAGCATGGAGGAGCGGAGAGCCTCTGTTCTTGGAGCTTGCTAGACTGTGTTTTGAATCCTAACTCTGTCCCTGCCAAGTGTTTTTTTTGTTTCCTTCTAATATTTTTGGTTTTGCTGCTGTGCTTATTCACTGTGTTGTTTTGGAAAGAATTTAAGGTTGATGCAATAAAGCATACAATGCAAAAAGATAAATCTAAAGATAAGTCATTGAGGCCACCGGGGCAGAGGGAGCAGGAGTGAAAGGAGAATGAGATGGAGTCAGGAGTGATTGTTAAAAGATCCTGCACGTTTGCTAGAAATGAATCTGTCCAGCTGTTCTGAGCCACCGACACAGAGAGTGAAACATGAACAGTCACAGGATTAAGGATGTCTGTGAGAGAAGAAAAACCTTGTTGATCAGAAAGAAGATATTTTTCAGGAAACTTTCCCTGGGTCGACATAGAAAGTATGTGTGATTAGCGAGTGACCTCAAAAAAGGCAGCACTGAGTTTCTTTCTTTTTTTTTTTTTACCAAGTCTTTCTCAGTATATTACTCTATTTTTTCTCACTTCAAAGAAAAATGGGTTTATTTAAGGACATTTAGAAAGTACACATAAGCAAAAAGTAAAAGTATCTTCCATCATCTCAGCAGCTAGAAGTGTCCATTAACAGTTCGATGCATATACTGCAAGTTCATTCATACCAGTGTTGTTGGAGTTTTCTGTAAAGTTTTCTGTGAACTGACACTTCCTAATATTCACAGGCCATATGGAATCTATTGAAATATCAGCTTTGCACAAAAGCAGTCACAGATATGCAAATGAGTGGGCATAGCTGTGTTCCATTAAAACTTTATTTACAAGAGCAGGCTGTGAGCAAGATTTGGACCTCAGCCTTCCCTGTGGCTCAGATGGTGAATAATCTACCTGTAATGCAGGAGACCCAGCTTCAATCCCTGGGTCAGAAAGATTCCCTGGAGAAGGCAGTGGCAACCCACTCCAGTATTCTTGCCTGGAGAATTCCATGGACAGTCCATGGAGTTACAAAGAGTCGGACACAACTGAGCAGCTTTAATTCATTCAATCATTCCCAGGTTGTGTGAGTGGTAAAGAACCAGCCTACAATGCAGAAGACATAAGAAACACGGCTTTGATCCTTAGGTCAGGAAGATCACTTGCAGGAGGAAATGGCAAACTGCTCCAGTATTCTTGCCTGGAGAATCCCATGGATAGAGGAGCATGGCAGGCTACAGTCCATGGGGTCACAAAGAGTCGGACAAGACTGAAGTGACTTAGCACAACATAGTTTACAAACCCTGATTTATACCTATTTATCCTCCCCCACATCCCTCCCTTCCTTCTTTCCTTTATCTCCTTTATTTTTTCTACAGCTTCTTATTAATATTTTGAATTAATTAAAGATTCATAGAGATTCATAGGAAGTTGCAAAGATATATGGAGAAATACTTCTTTTAGTACAAAACCATAGAGATCCATCAATTTTGTTGCATTTATCAATAGATTGGGCCTTTTTATCACTGAGCATTATTCCTTTTATCACTGAGTATGGTGCCATAGTTTGTTTCACCATATTTCACTTATTATAGGATGTTTTGATTGTTTTCAGTCTGGGATGTAATGATGCTGCCATGAGCAATTGTATGAGATTAGAGACTTATTTCTTTGGTAGGTATACGTTTCATGTGGTGAACACTGGATCAATCCTGACCTGTCCATTGCTCAGCAAAAGAAGCAAATCTTCTTAAGGAACTTAGCATCAGATATTTCTAAAATTCAAACCTTCTGTAGTATGCATAAGCTAGAGGGTAAGTATTGGAATTATTTACCTTCTCTCTCTCTATATATATGTATATACACACACACAGCCAAAAAAAAAACAACAAAAAAAAACCCTTAATGATATGGCTTTTTTAAAAGAAATTTGCTTGTTTAAACAGATATTTCACCCCTGCATCTTGCTATTTAGTGTTAGGCTAATTTTTATATTTAAGTGTTGCAATTTTAATTCACACTGTACTTTGAATGTGCAAAGAAAACATACTTTATTTTGTCTTTAACAAATTGGGCCTTCTTTGTGAACCCCAGGTACACCCCCAACAAGGAAAACTGTAAGTGTACTGTTGGGTTTACATTTGTCCCATCCGTTTAATTAAATCGGCCCTTTAGCGAAGGCTTTCAGCTGTCCCAGTCTCCAGACTCTCACTTTAGTTCTTCTCTAGGATGGAAGGAAGGAACTTGGGGGTGCGGATCCTCTTGCTTTCTGGGCCCTGAAGTCCATGGCTGGGTGACAGTGCCGTTCTTCTGGCCCAGACAATCCTTTGGGTGGGGTGGTGCTTCCTACCTGGCTCCACCTCTCCTATGCTCTCTGCAGGCTGGTTGTGGCTGGGTAGCTGTCTCTGCAAACCTTGCCACAAAACCTCTTGGCCCCTGGCTGGCAGCCACTTCTGCAGAGCTCCCCTGCGTGGCTGTCAGTAAATCCTGGGTCACGGCTACACCTCCGAGAAACCAGATCCAGCTTCACGTAGATTGAAAGGGCAAAGAGAGCTCGAGAGGCAGCTCATCACCGTGTCCTGAACCATGGGCAGTGTCCTCGGCGCTTCCCCACCCAGCTCAGACAGCTGTGGGAGGCAATCATCACTCCCAGTGCTGGGTGTCCACCTTTGTCTGTGTTCCACCACAGATTCCCTCAGGCCCAGGAATGGCAGGGTTCCTCCAGCTCAACTCTGAGATTAAAACTGTGATGAGTTAAATGGGAGCTAAAGGCCTTTAGAAAAAAAAATTCTAAATCATGACAGCGTCATCCTGACCTGCGTGGCCATAGTCTTGTGCTTGAATGTCAAAACTGAATCTGTACTTACTCTTTCCTCTTGTAATGTTGCTCATTCCTCATGGTCTTCCATCTTCCCTGAAGGATAGATACCCCAGGACCAGGACAAAGATCCTAAACATAGAAAAGAAAAATAGAACATTCATTAATATAATTTAAAATAGTATCTTATTGTGTATCTTGAACACCGTATATTACACCTTGCATGTGTCTCTCAAGGCATTGGGAACTTTCACTGGGGTGTCTGGGATCCCAGAGAATGATCTAAAGGCATATGTCTAGATAATGTAACCCATTTGAATAGTTACAATTTACAATAGCTAGCTCATTTTTGGAAAGACCTATTTTTAGCACTTTTGACAGAAAATATCTTGAGAGGAAAGAATCTACAAAAATTAAATTAAGTGAAATTCAGTTTATTAAAGAGCAGCTATCCATTACACGTAGAATGTGTTCCCTTAGACATAACAGCTGGAAAGTTTCTGCATTTTTATTTTAACACGTGTTTTCAAAATCCTAATGCTCTGAGTTCATAACTAATATGTCCTTGCAATTTGTGCATTTTTGTTTAGCTCTTGTTTTAGAAGTCCAAAGTGACATTGTGTCTGGAGCCAAGCTTGCTGTGAGGAAACCAATTTTTGGAAAAGAGAAGCAAATTACAGAACCAGAGGAAAAGCAAATGCAAAAAAATGCTTTAACATCAGAAAATGCTTCCAGTGAATTTCTGTAAGTAATCAGTGTGGCCCAAAAAGCTACCTGTTCCTATTTGAACTTAGCTCATTAGCTCAGTAACAGTGCAGAGCCCATGCAGGGAACCCACGTCAAGTTTGTGAAACTAATGGCATTTGAAGAGCTAGTATTTAATTAGTTTCCTGGCAAAAGAATAGAACTGGAGCTTCAGTCTTCAACCATCACAATGATCTACATTCACTAATTCTGTTATGATGCTACTATTTTTTTTAATTTATTTTTTTATTGAGGGATAATTGCTTTATAGAATTTTGTTATTTTGTGTCAAACCTCCACATGAATCCACCATGGGTATACATATATCCCCTCTCTTTTGAACCTCCCTCCCATCTCTCTCCCCAATCCCACCCCTCTAGGTTGATACAGAGCCCCTGTTTGAGTTTCTTAGCCACGCAGCAAATTCCCATTGGCTATCTATTTTACATGTGGTAATGTAAAAAATTCCTGTTGGCTATCTATTTTACATGTGGTAATGTAAGTTTCCATGTTACTCACCCCATGCATCTTACCCTCTCCTCCCCTCTCCCCATGTCCATAAGTACGTTCTCTATGTCTGTTTCTCCACGGCTGCCCTGTAAGGAAATTCTTCAGTACCATTTTTCTAGATTCCATATATATGCATTAGAATACAATATTTCTCTTTCTCTTTCTGACTTAATTCATAGGTTCTAGGTTCATCCACCTCGTTAGAACTGACTCAAAGGTGTTCCTTTTTATGGCTGAGTAATATTCCATTGTGTATATGTATCATGACTTCTTTATCCATTCATCCATTGATGGACATCTAGGTTGCTTCCATGTTCTAGCTATTGTAAATAGTGCTGCAATGAACAATGGGATACATGTGTCTTTTTCAATTTTTGTTTATTCAGGGTATATGCCTAGGAGTGGGATTGCTGGGTCATATGGTGGCTTTATTCCTAGTATTTTAAGGACTCTCCATACTGTCTTCCATAGTAACTGTATCAATTTACATTCCCACCAACAGTGCAAGAACATTCCCTTTTCTCCACACCCCCTCCAGCATTTATTGCTTGCAAACTTTTTGATGATGGCCATTCTGACTGGTGTGAGGTGATATCTCATTGTTGTTTTCATTTCCATTTCTCTAATAATGAGCCATGTTGAGCATCTATTCATGTGTTTGTTAGCCATCTCTATGTATTCTTTGGAGAAATATCTGTTTAGGTCTTTTTCCCACTTTTTGATTGGGATGTTTGTTTTTCTGGTATTGAGTTGTATGAGCTGCTCGTATATTTTGGAAATTAATTCTTTGTCAGTTGTTTCATATGCTATTATTTTCTCCCATTCTGAGGGTTGTCTTTTCACCTTGCTTATAGTTTCCTTTGCTGTGCAAATCTTTTTAATCAGGTCCCACTTGTTTACTTTTGTTTTTATTTCCCTTATTCTAGGAGGTGGGTCATAGAGGATTTTTCTTTGATTTATGTCACCAAATGTTCTGGGTATGTTTTCCTCTAAGAGTTTTATAGTTTCTGGTCTTACATTTAGGTCTTTAATCCATTTTGAGTTTATCTTTGTGTGTGGTATTAGGAAGTGTTCTAATTTCATTCTTTTACATGTAGCTGTCTGGTTTTCCCACACCATTTATTGAAGATGTTGTCTTTGCCCCATTATATATTCTTGCCTCTTTTGTCAAATACAAGGTACCCAAAGGGAGCATGGGTTTATTTCTGGGCTTTCTGTCTTGTTCCATTGGTCTGTTTCTGTTTTTGTNTGGTTTTCCCACACCATTTATTGAAGATGTTGTCTTTGCCCCATTATATATTCTTGCCTCTTTTGTCAAATACAAGGTACCCAAAGGGAGCATGGGTTTATTTCTGGGCTTTCTGTCTTGTTCCATTGGTCTGTTTCTGTTTTTGTGCCAATACCATACTGTCTTGATAACTGTAGCTTTGTAGTGTAATCTGAAGTCAGAAGGGTTGATTCCTCCAGCTGTATTCTTCTTTCTCAAGACTACTCTGGCTATTCGTGGTCTTTTGTGTTTCCATATGAATTGTGAAATTTTTTGTCCTAGTTCTCTGAAAAATGTCATCGGTAATTTGATAGGGATCACATTGAATGTGTAGATTGTGTTTGGTAATATAGTCATTTTCACAATATTGATTCTTCCTACCCAGGAACATGGNTTGAAAACATCATAAAATCAAGTAAGAATTCTAAGAAGTCCTATTTTAAAAATTGTGAGGTACTTTTCATTAACAGCGTCTCCTATACCTCCTCACATGCATGCCCTCCCTCCCTTCCACCACTTCCATCGGATAACTGACTGAAGTGGCTTCTACTCACACAGTGAAATCGAACTGAATTCTTGCCCTAATCAAATATATCAACCGAGTGCCATGACTGGCTCTTGTATGGATCTAACTTGAAGCTTACCACTGTCGGAAAGGTTATTTCCTAGACAATCAGGAAAAATTTAAAACAGTCTGGGTAGCACGTGATATTAAAGAAGGCTTTAATTTTGTAGGGTGTCATAATAGTTTAGTGGTTATGTCCTTTAAAAAAAATAGTCCTGATCACTTGGATGTACATTGTAGTATTTACAGATAAAACTGAAAGCTCAGGTTTGTTTTAGAATATTTTAGCAAAGCAAAAATTTTTTAAGTGGGGAAGGGGCAGTGGATGAAACAGGAATAGCAGAATGTTGATAACTGTTGAGTCTGTGGTGGTTTCTTTTACATTTGTCTCTGGTTTTGTGCATACTTGAATGTTTCTTTAGCAAGAGAGAGAACAACTCCTTGGATTTTAGATGATTTGCTTCCAAGTCTATCATTTGTGTTACATCGTGGGGGCTCCAGGGCCCTCTTCATTCTCTTGAAGTACTACATACAGAAAATGTGTTTGTATATCTGTGCAATACTTTTTCTTTTTCCTGGGAAAGAGCTGCGATTTTTGTTGGATTCTGAAGGGTGTCTGATGCAGAAGGCTTAGGGGATCGCTGCTTCTAGAGAGACTGTATACGCTTCAGCAGGCGGCAGCAGAGGGGCCAGCATGGACAGGAAGGGAACTAGCCTTCCTCTGCTCCCTGCTCTGAGATTCAGAGCCGCCAGCAGGGAACACATGTGGCCTTGTTTTAGAGACTGCTGAAAAGCCAACATGTAGACAGACCTGGTGAGTGTGTTCTTTCGCCCCATTCATCCTAGCTAAGCTGTCTTTGCGACGGGGGAGCTAAGAAGCAGGCTTTTGTCCCTGTGAATAGTTTTCTGTATGGGACCAGAATTCATTCATTTAGCTGCAAAGGATTATCAAGGTCAGTGTTTTAGGTGCTGGTACTTTGAGCAAAGAACTAAACAGATGAAAATTCTTGCTCATGAAGCTAGTGCTACCCATCTCTACTTTTTTGGAATTTAGAGCTGCATCTTACTGCCTTGGCTTTCTGTATTATAATAGTCATACTACTTGAGCCTAAGAACTGGAATTTGAGCATGGCGGAAGAACTGGAGCTGTCAGGCATGGAGGATGAGAGAAGCAACCCCAAGAAGACAGCCACACTTGATGTTTCATTCAGAAACACTTGGTCATCTAAAGAGAAGACAAATTCTGAGTCCTGCTCAGTCTCGTTCAGTGTCTGTACTGGTTTTGGTTTCCATTCTGAGTGCTGTTGGGAAATCAGGAAGAGGGGAAGAATAGGCTGTTTAAGTAAAAACAAGGAGAAGCTTGCCTAGGACTCTATGCACTCCATCACTGCTTTGGAAAATCTTACCACGTGTAATACAAAAGGGGATGGTGTCTTCCAATTTCCTTCCAGTTTCCAGAACACTCCACAACACTGTCATATTGAGCCCTCCCCATGTCAAACTGTAGAAGAGAGGAAAAACTGGAGGGAGATGGTAGTATTGATTGATCCCTGGTTGGAAACTGCAGAGTCTAGAGAGAAGAAGTGGAGCCACGATGGGGAGCAGCATTTGGGACCGTTTGCTCATGAACATGTGGGTCACCGTCTAAGCACGTGGGCAGGAGAGGTTTTGCAGAAGTCTTGCTGATTAGGTATGGGCTTGATTAAGAGGAATAAATGTCCCATGGCGAAAATGTGTCTGTATAGTGACAGAAATTCTGAGCTTTCTTCTACATTTTGCCTTGTCATTTTGTTTTTGTTTTTTTCCCCTGTAATTAGTTATTGAAACCTGTTTGTTCTGATAAGCTGGTGAGGCCTCAAGAACCCTGGGTTACACTATGTAGCAAATCCTATAGAAAATCCCACTTATGTGAACCATAGTCTTTTGATCACCCATATTTTTCCCAGGCAGTAAATTAGCACTTTTTGAGGCAACAGCCCAGTCAGAATTTGTACCAATAGAGCACTGGCCTGGTAGTTTGCCAGCATGGTGGGAGGTACCAAGTGCTATCTCTGTGCCTAAAATTTTCGACCTTTCATTTGGTCCTTTGGGTCTTGGATTACTTTTTCATTGTGGCCTATTTAAAATAGAAAACAGCTAGGAAATCTGATGTCTTAAGCAATTATCAGTAAAACCTCTTAAGGGAAATTATGACTGTGAGAACAAGGCCTAGCTGGAAGACCACATGGTCCAGGAGAGTCAGCAAGAAATGAGTAAAGGGGCACCGACAGGAGGGAGGAAATTACCAGAGACACATTTACTTGGTTTCCAGCCGCACAGAAAGAAATGCCAGGCCAACTTTAGAGAGAATCTGGTTTCTCTCTTTCATTTTCAACCCTGGCACAATCTGAATGAATCGTTTGGTCTCTAAAGGGAAATATGAAAAAACACTCAGGGATGAAAATCCTCCTCACTTGTTCTAAAGCTAGGGAAACTGAGCTCAAGAGGCTGAGTTGGTTTGTACACACTTGTGCTGTGGATTAGTAGAGGAGGCTGTACCTTATGCTGGATGTTGCTGGGACACAAAGTTCTTATGCTGCTGTTTGGCACATAGTGAGTTTTATGTAGACATCCATAAGCTCAGAGTTCCTGCAGAATGTAAGCACCCCTGCTATGGGCAAGTGACAGTCTATTGTCCAAAAAAGAGAAAGAAAGAAAAATAAACAGTGACATGGCTGAGCATGGAACTGAAACACACAAGAAGTGGCTATGTCTGTTCTAGGCAGCAGAAACAGAGAAAGCTAGGTAACTCATCTAGGCACCACCTCAATAAGTAGTTGCAGGAAATATAGAACCATTCATTCATTTGACTACTACCGAGTGCCAGTGAAAATGCAAGATGCAAGTTATGCCACATGCTGAGGCTACGGAGATGAACAATACTGAACAGCAGCACTCACACCGTGCACAGACTTGATAAATGCTAAAAAAATACCCACTTTGGATTTAAAATGACACTTCATTAACAGTAGAAGGAAGAAACACATTGTATGATTAATAGTGATAGTCTTGTAGGAATATAAACAATGTTTCAAATTCTGTTTGTTTGTTTTTTAAGTTTGGGGTATTTCCTATCTCATCTGTTTTATTTATTAAAAAATGTTTTCAATGGAATATAATTGCTTTGCAAGGTTGTGCTGTTTTTTGCTGTGCAACATGAGTCGGTCATATGCTTTACAATGAGAATGTTCTGTTTTATGTTCAGAGGTTTAGATATCTAGCACCTTTTAAGTCTTGAAAGTAAAAATACTGTATTTTTACAACAGATCTCCTCCACCCCCACTTTCTCCCCCTTTCTTCCACTTCCACATCATTAAATTTTATACTCAGGGCTAGCCATACTTTCCACAGCAGGAATGCCACTGCTGGTCTGTAATGCCACTATGCTGACAGACATAAAGAGCAGACTTTTGCTATGCAGACAATATCCTTGAATATTTGGTTTATTTTTGCTTTTAAGTGACATAAGGGAAAGAATTGGGGTGGGGAGTTAGCTCTAATTTTGTCTGTTTTTTCAGTCAAGGAGGCTTTATTTTTAACGCCAATATAACTTAAAAATATTCAACATAAATCTTGGACTTTTAGGAAATACTCATGTAGAAAAGAAGAATTTGAGGGAAGGCTATAAAAAAATCACAGTCATCAGTAATAGTAGCTCATATTAAGTTCCATGATCCAGACAATATTCAATGCATTTTCTATGCATTAACCCATTATATTCCCGAGATGAGAGCCCTGTGAGGTATGCTCCATTATCTGATTTTACAGATGAGGAAACTGAGACACAGTGTTGTTGAGCAAATCCTGAGGTATATTCAAGATTTAAATTCAGGCATTATGCCTCCAGAATCAATGTTCTTAATCTCTCTGCCACATAACTTCTTCAACAGCAAAACAGGTGAGGAGAGTGTCTGGGTACAGTCTAGAGAGAGAAAATTTATACAGGATTCTTTAACATAAAGAATTATTAAACTGTGATAAATGACTATCAGATTTTTAAAAATAATCCTTCTGTATGGGACTCAGGGGGTGAGAGAGTTGAGGACAGACTTGGAACTGGGTCCCTCCCAAGCCTGGAGTTCAGAATGCTGCATGGGTACTGTGCACTGGATGGCAGAGAAACGGGCCAGTTTGCCTGGTAAGATCATGTCTGTGGTTGCTGGGTAAGCAGGAAGCAACCCTCTGAAACATACGTGGGGTGCAGCTGTTGCTGGACGCATGGCAATGCAGAGGATATGGGGTTGCTTGTGCAGCAGAAGCCCTGGAGCTCGTGGTGTCCATGTCAAGAGGGCCACAAGCAGATGCTCACCAGGCCAAGGCTGTGAGGGCTTAAGGGACCATGTCTTCTGGGCACCTGGTTTGGCAGAGCATCCCTGGATATCCCCACTCCCAAACACTGACCCCAGGCAGCAGCCAGAAAGAACAGGAGAGCCCCTTTCTCCTTCCATATTCTTCCAGCACTCTCCACCAAGAAAGCTTAATTTCGTGCTCGCTGTGGGGAGAAATGCCTAGAAGATTTCACATCCATTATCACAGAGACTCTATGGAGCTAAGAAGCAAAGCACAGATAAGTAGCACAGGGGGCGCTCTAAACTGGTAATGCTACTCTGTAATGTAATGTGCCTAATCCTGTGTTCCCAAGGACTTTTCACCTGGTGAGTAACCCAGATCTCGTGCTGGCAGTGTCTATGACCAAGCCTAGAGATGAAGTCTGTGGCTACCCGGTTATTGCTCAGGTAAGATACACAGAGGCTAAGAAAGTAATTACAACCCTTTATTTGGTTAAATTTAAGGAAAGCTCCGTGCTTCCTTGTTGGGAGAAAGATAGGTCATAGAAACCCATCGTGAATGCCATTGTTAAAGTATTTACAATAATCTGCCTAGATTTCAAATTGAACATGTTCATGTAGCCCTTAATTTAGTTTAATCCAACAGATGGTGACTGTGGGCTTGCTGCATGTCAAGAGCTATGCGAGTTACTTAAATCAAATCCAGTGGCAAGCATGAGAAATTATCCTCAAAGCACTCATAGTATCTCAGAAGTGGGTGCAGTCAGGCGAATGGCTGTTGTGTGTGTGTGTTCAGTCGTGTCCAACTTGTTGTGACTCCATAGATTGTAGCCTGCCAGGCTCCTCTGTCCATGGAATTCTCCAGGCAAGAATACTGAAGTGGATCGGCATTCCCTTCTCCAGAGGATCTTCCCAACCCAGGGATTGAAACCTGGTCTCCTGCATCACAGGCAGATTAAGTCTCTGGGTTAGGAAGATCCCCTGGAGAAGGGGATCTTCTACCCACTCCAGTATTCTGGCCTGGAAAATTCCATGGGCTGTATAGTTCATGGGGTCACAAAGAGTTGGGCACGACTGAGCGACTTTCATATTGTCAATAATGACTTCCCTGTAACTCAAGTGGTAAAATATCTGAACAAATATGAAAGGTTAATTAAATTGTCTATCATGATGATAGAGCTTCAGGAATCTGCCTGAAAATGGTAAAGAATCTGCCTGCGAATGCAGGAGATGCAAGAGACATGGGTTCGATCCCTGGGTCAGGAAGATCCCCTAGAGGAGGAAATGGCAACTCACTCCAGTATTCTTGCCTGGAAAATTCCATGGGCAGAGGAGCCTGGCGGGTTACAGTATATGGGGGTCTAAAATTTTCTTGTATGAGATACTGTATATATAACATCACATTTTCCCCTGATAGGTGCCTCTTTGACATAAATGACAGTGAGGTAAAACCTCATGCAGATGCAATTTAGTACCTTAATCAGTTTCATAAAATTATATATATGGAGGTTTTCCCCTAAGGTTCCCATTTTTATAAGAAATGAATTTGATCTCAAGGTAATTTGTATTACCTTTCAAGAGTTTTTTCTTTATTTGCTGTTTCATTTTTATTTCTTGAAGCAGTTTGTAAGAATATATCAATGTTCATGTAAAATAATAAAAATGAGGCCTGTTAGGTTAATGTTACTAAACCCTTTCCCTGTTCCTTGAAATACAGTCTTTGTTTTGCATACCTCTGAGGGATGCTTTATTGTCTGACCTATTAAATCAATTCTTAAGACTCATTTATTTTCCTCTTCACTATCAATCTCTTCGGTAAAGTAAGTATTATTCATTATAAAGTTCCTTGAAGTGTCATGATATGTTTGGTTAGAACTAATCTACTGGTTTAAATTCCCTAAAATTGAAACTACTCATTTTTTAACTTATGCTCGAACCAAGTTTTATAATCAGAATAAGTATACTGTTTCTAACACATAAAATAGAGTGTGTGTGTGTGCATGCTCAGTCGCATCAGTCATGTCCTACTCATTGCGATCCTGTGGACTGTAGCCCACCAGGCTTCTCTGTCATTGGGATTCTCCAGGCAAGAGTACTGTAATGGGCTTCCAGTCCCTTCTCCAGGGCACTTCCTGACCCAAGGATTGAACCCTTGTCTCATGCCTCTCCCACATTTCAGGTGGGTTCTTTACCCCCTGAGCCACCTGAAAATATAGTGTACTCATACTTTTAAAAAAACCTTCTTGGTAGCCAGTGAAATGTAAATTAAAATATCAACGAGGTACTATTTTTCATTTATTAAATTTTCAATGCTTTGGTAAAAGTGTGAAGAGACCATTTCGTATAATACTGATTGAAGTGTAAACTAGAATAACCTTTCTAGAAAAAATTTTGATATGATAAAGCTTTATATTATACATCATAATTTTTTAATGATCCTGTTCCTTTATTAGCAATTCTACTTCAAGAGTTAGTTCTCAAAATGTTATGGATTTACACAAAGATTTATTTTACAATTGTTGGTTGTTCTTTTGCTTATAGTAAAGAAAATTTGAGAAACAATCTACATGTTTAACTGCTGAATACTGGTAAAGTAAAATACCCTAAGATCAAATATATATATACTTAAAAAAAAAACAAAAAAACTACTGCAGTTATCAAATTTTGTGTATTTTTTGATTCCATTTTTTTTTATAAATCAGAGTGCAAGTATATATGAAATATAATCATCCAATATCAACAGTAGTTATTACTACATAGTAGAGTTTTGAGTAATTATCTGTATTTTCTGAATTTATGCAATGAAGACTAGGATTGCTATACACAAATCATAAATTCTTCTATTTGACTCCATATTTTTCTCTCTCCTTTTTTTTCAGAAATACAACCCACATAACAATGGGGCTTCTAATCAAAAGTGGAATTACATGAAAAGTACGAAAGCTTTTATGGCCTTTCATAGCACTTCATTGGATAAAGAGATCACAGCTGCAAACTATGCTGGTGTTTGTACATCTTCTGTGATTAGAGAAGAAAAGATTGATCAACCGGTAAGTGGTTCATCCTCCTACAAAAAGGAGGAGGGAGGGATGGATTAGTTTAATAAAGCAAGAAACTTCTTTCCCCAGAAAACCTTAAGTTCACACAAATTAAACACTGACTTGTGAATGAAATCAGACTCTGATTCTGGTCAAGAAAGAAGGAAGGAATGTTGATGTTACCCTCAACTTATTTTATTTCACTGACTCCCTTCACCATCATTGTCTTCGGTTCATCATCACTCACTAGAACGTGCATGAAGGAGGATAATCGCTCCCACTTCACTCCGCAGGAGTGCTTGCCACACTCGATACCACTCCACTCCAGAAAGCATGTTAAAATGCCAAGAATGGGGAAAAGGGATAGTTAGGGAGTTTGGGGTGACAGGTCCACAGTACTGTCTTTAAGATGGATAACCAGCAAGGGCCTACTGTGTAGCGCAGGGAGCTCTGCTCAATGTTATGTGGCAGCCTGGATGGGAGGGGAGTCTGGGAGAGAAAGGATAGATGCGTATGTATGGCTGAGTTTCTTTGCTGCCCTCCTGAAGCTATCACAGCGTTGCTAATTGGCTATACTCCAATACAAAATAAAAAGTTTTAAAAATGCCAATGATTGTAAGTGACTTTATATTACATTATACCAAGCGTAGGGCTAAGCATGGTGTACTCTAAGTTTTAAATAATTTCTAAAGTTTGGTACTTTAGTTTTTATTATTAAGGATTTACTCGTACCATGTTTTATAGATGTCTGAGATATTTGTGGGTCAAAGCACCTTGCTTTGGTTGATAACCACTGGCCTGCAGAATATTGAAATCTCATAATATATATTACAAGACCTTGCAAGACCCTCTTTACTCTGCTCCTCAAAAGTCTCCAAACTTGCCTAATGCTTCTTCACTCATCGTTCTCTGGCTCTCATGAATAAGAGATGTTAAATGTATCATACCATTTTGCCTGTCTCTGGTTTCCACTAAGCTAACCCCCTCTGACCTTTTCTCCTTTTCCTGTGATCTCATAGCTGTTAGCTAATATGCAGCCAAAGAGTGCTGCTGCTGCTAAGTCGCTTCAGTCGTGTCCGACTCTGTGTGACCCCATAGATGGTAGCCCACCAGGCTCCCCCATCCCTGGGATTCTCCAGGCAAGAACACTGGAGTAGGTTGCCATTTCCTTCTCCAATGCATGAAAGTAAAGTGAAAGGGAAGTCGCTCAGTTGTGTCCGACTCTTTGCGACCCCATGGACTGCAGCCTACCAGGCTCCTCTGTCCATGGGATTTTCTAGGCAAGAGTACTGGAGTGGGGTGCCATCACCTTCTCCAAAGAGTGCTGAAGTCATGTTAAAAAAAAGTTGAGTCAACTTGAAAAGGCTCCAAAGATAAGACAGTGTAAGCATCAGTATGACTACTGAATGCATCGGATTGACATACATTAGATATGTTCATGCTGACATTAAGCAACAGCAACAGCTCAAGTGGTCACAATTAGATGATGCTAAGAAACGAATCCATTGCTTTGAAAACCAGTAAATGAAGAATCAAGCTCTTTTTTTTTCTTTCTTTATGAACCATACCTCAGGATAACAATATAGTTGACAAGGAGAATCTTCACTTCATAGAAATATCCCAGATAATAAATGAGTAAAGTATGAGGAAATCAGAATATCATTATGTTGTGAACTTTAACACATTAATGGATCTAGGCAGTGACCAACATTAGCTACTAACACTACAAAAAGAGTCGTAACAGTTGCCCCTTGATAGAAATGCATTGTAACACTTATGAAGTGTTCTTGTCCCCCAAAATCTAATTGGAGAAAATATGCAATGAGTAATTATAATAAAAGAAAAAAGAGAAATGAGGGTCATAAGGGTTCAAAGAGACTTAGGTATTTAACTAATCATGATGTATTGACCTTATTTTGATTGTTTCAAATAAATTGTAAGAAAGTGAGAAAATCGTAGAAATTTGAATACTACCTGAATATCTTATTGTATTATGGTTTTACTATTAAGTTTAGGTATATTATAGTTATGATAGAGTTCTTATTTGTTAGATAAAGATTAAAACCTTCCAATTTTCAACATTTCTTCTAGAAGATGAGACTATCCTTTCCTACTACTCAAGTAATAACCTATCTGATAGAATCAACGTGGTTAATTTGAAAAGTATAGTAATATATCAATTCTGGGATTCTCAAAAAAAAAAAAAAAAATTTCTCTCTCTTAGGTCTGGGGAAACCTACCCTCTGCCCAAAGGCTCCAAATAAGTAGTTAGTTTTTAACCTTTTCAGAGATACAGACCTCATTGAAAGTCTTGTGAAATTAAGGATGTTCTTTTCCCCAAAATGCACATGTGTAAATAAAAGCTTTTTGTATGAGAATTCAGGGAGTTCATATGTGGGGCCCTAAATGGGAAACCTTTAAAAAAGGGCTAGCTTTGTGGTGGGAAGCTAAGATCGCGCCTACAGGAAGGAGTGGGGGAGTAGTCTATTTTTGATTGGCTCTCTCGATTTCCGTGCACGTGGACAGCCCAGTGATCACCATAGACTCCTGTTATAATGAAGGCACATGACGATTTGACCTTTAACGTGATTGGTGCAACTGAAGGCACATAATGATTTGACCTTTAACTTGATTGGTTTAACTATGGAAAGTCCCTCCTAAAACCCCCCTGCTTGCCTATATAAGCTGGGAGCTTGCCTCAATAAAGTGAAACTGTTCAGAGGGAACCCGTGTGGAGTCTGGTTGTCTCTCGCTCGCTGGTGGTGGGGCTGGGTTGGCGGACAGCAGGCTCACCTCTCCTCCGGACCCCTCGGCTTTGCTGAGGGAAGTTCCACTGCCTCTCTCTTTCTTCGGAGCGCCCCCCGCATTCATAAACTCCCCCTTGAATTCCAGTTTAGATTTAGAGTAAGAGCTTCCTCTCTAGACTATGTTTGCTTGGCCAGTTTAGAAAAAGAAAATTAAAGTGAAGTAACTATTACATGCTAGAAAGCTACTNTCGGAGCGCCCCCCGCATTCATAAACTCCCCCTTGAATTCCAGTTTAGATTTAGAGTAAGAGCTTCCTCTCTAGACTATGTTTGCTTGGCCAGTTTAGAAAAAGAAAATTAAAGTGAAGTAACTATTACATGCTAGAAAGCTACTGTATATTATATACTGATGCAACTTTATTTTTACATAGATGATATCATTTAAATAATAAATAGCATAAATAATAAATATTAATAATATCAGTCAGTATCACTTCAGTCACTCAGTCGTGTCAGAATCTTTGCGACCCCATGAACCACAGCATGCTGGGCTTCCTATCCATCACCAACTGCCAGAGTCTACCCAAACCCATGTCCATTGAGGTGGTGATGCCATCCAACCATATCATCCTCTGTCGGCCCCTTCTCCTCCTGCCCTCAATCTTTCCCAGCATCAGGGTCTTTTCAAATGAGTCAACTCTTTGCATGAG
>SJYV01033755.1:462959-490081 GCA_006410875.1 Neotragus pygmaeus
CCTGTTTCACTTTCATCAAGAGGCTCTTTAGTTCTTCTTTACTTTCTGCCATAAGGATCGTGTCATCTGCATATCTGAGGTTATTGATATTTCTCCCAGCAATCTTCCATTCCAACTTGTGCTTCTTCTTTCAGCCCAGCATTTCTCATGATGTACTCTGCATAGAAGTTAGATAAGCAGGGTGACAATATACAGCCTTGATGTACTCCTTTTCCTATTTGGAACCAGTCTGTTGTTCCATGTCCAGTTCTAACTGTTGCTTCCTGACCTGCATACAGATTTCTCAAGAGGCAGGTCAGGTGGTCTCGTATTATCATCTCTTTCAGAATTTTCCACAGTTTCTTGTGATCCACACAGTCAAAGGCTTTGGCATAGTCAATAAAGCAGAAATAGATGTTTTTCTGGAACTCTCTTGCTTTTTCGATGATCCAGCGGATGTTGGCAATAATATCAATAAATTATTTAAATTAAGATTGATTTTTTTAAAAAACTGAGTCATTTATTCACAGTAGCTATTATATATATAGTCAGGCTCATTATTGACCAAACAAGCCCCATGTCGTAGACCATGTTTGTATAAGATCAAATGAACAGGTCAAATTAGTCATTTCAATAAATCATGGAGATTTTATAGAGGAAAAATATCAGGCCAGTTGCTTAGTATTCTGTGTATAGAGCCAGCTGTTGACTTGCTCAACTTTTAAATTCCATTTGCATCCTGTAGACACAGCCTAACCTTGGGAGCTACCCTCACATATTTCATTTTTCCTTTCCAGCGGCAGTTTAAAGGCTGTGTTAAGCTTGAATGAATTAACCAAAAATTCAGTTTACATTGTGTATTTGCACCATTGCCAAAATAAAATAATTTGGGGAACATAAAAATAGTCAGCAGCCCCACAGTCGTGGGAATTGATGTCTTATTGATTGAAAATATGTTTTCTGGATGTTTCAATGGGCTTCTTTAGTGTAATAAGGCATATCATTGGCACACGATTTATCATGAAGTTCATGTTTTTCTGTACAAATTATTCCATATGAGTATTCATTGAATTCTATCTGAGAAGAAATATGTTAATTTTCTGCCCCCAAGTAATTTGTAGGAAAATGGAAATCAGATGTGTGTATAGAGAAATTCATAGTGGAACTTAAGAACTGTATCTTCAAAAGTATCACCTAAATGTTGGCTTTGAATTAAGGTAATGTTCAGTATTTAAATAGAGTAGACAAATATGACAAAGGCAAAAAAGCCAAAAGCTTGGAATCAGAAGTCACAGCTTTATGTTTCAGCTCTGCCACATACTACTTGGGTATCCTTGAATTAAAACCTCTCTCTGAGCTTCTGTTTTCTCATCTGTAAATTGAGAATGATGCTATTAACTCTGGCTGTACTTAACTTTTAGCCTTGTTACGTCCTTAGTCATGTCCAAGTCTTTGCAACCCGGTGGATTGTAGCCCAGTTCCTCTGTCCATGGGGATCTCCAAGCAAGAACCCTGGAGTGGGTTGCCCTCCCCCAGGGGGTCTTCCCAAACCAGGGATTGAACACAGATCTCCCGCACTGCAGGCGGATTCTTTACAATTTGAGCCACCAGGGAAGTCCTAGCCTTGTGAGGAACACAGCAAATTAGAGAGTGCACTTTAAAATATTCATACATATTTCAAAGTAGAGAGACTAATTCAATGACTTCTCAGGTACCTATCATCCAAATTCAACTATTATCAATGTTTTGCAATGTTTACAAATCCTAGACATGATATCATTTCTCCTAATACTTGATCCTGCACCTATAAAAATTTGAACATATTCTTAGGATTATAATCATTATACCATTGTCACATCTAACAAAATTAATGATACCTTTTTGGCCTCCAGGGCTTCCCTGGGCTCAAATGATAAAGAATCCACCTTCAGTGTGGGAGACTTGGGTTAGATCCCTGGGTTGGGAAGATCCCCTGGAGAAGGGAAAGGCTACCCATTCCAGTATTCTGGCCTGGAGAATTCCATGGACAGAGGAGCCTGGCAGGTTATGTTCCATGGGGTTGCCAAGAGTTGGACATGACTGAATGACTTTCACTTTTTAAAAGTTTTTTGACCTGTTAATAATGAAATTTCCCAGTTTCTCCTAAACATTCTTCTTATGGTTAGTTGGAATCAGCATTCAAACAAAATCCCTATGTGCTACTGGTTGCAGAATCCATCCTATAGAAGACCTCCTCTTGTTTGGATTTGTCTATTCACTTCTTGTGGTATCCTTTAACCTGTTTCTCTGGCTCCCATAACTCCTATAAAAGAGATTTAACACTGCAGTTTAATAATATTTATATTCAGCTCTTTTTTTGGCCATGAATCTTCAAAGGTTTTACTGTGTGTTTCATATTTATCACTTATGCAGGCACACGGTGTGGATTTTCCATTTTTAATGGTAATGGTTATCCATGGGTTCAGGTGATTACAACCTAATCTCACATCAAAGAACAATTCCCAATGACTTTTCATTTAGTGTTGCCTTTCTGTGATCATTGCCTAAATCAATAGTTTCATTAGAAGTTTCAAAAGGGTCAATTTTGTTTAATTCTATTACTCTTCCCAACATATATTAGCTGAATTTTTCATGTAAGGAGGAACTTGACGTCTTCAGCTAGGTGTTTGACTGCCTAGAATAATGGTTTGTGAAGGATGGTAGGATAAATATTTGTTCTATATAACTTACCTATTAGAATAGTATAGCAAATCACCTAAAATGTTAGTGGCTTAACTGTTTTATACCCTGAGTCAATAATTTGGGCTGGGTTTAACTGGGCAAGTCTGCTGGTCTTTTCTGCACTATCACTAATTTGACTGTAGTTATTTGGTCGTATACCAATAGTTTCGTGGTTCTAGGGTGTCTGAATGGTCAAATTACATGACTGGTGTTTCACAGGCTGTCAGCTGGGGGGCCTTGGTTCTCCTCAATGCTTCTTTTGTTCCCCAATCAGGAATTAAACCTGGGCCCTCGACAATGAGAGTGCAGTGTCCTAACCACTGGACTGCCAGGGAATTCCTTCCTCAAGACTTCTTAAGTAGGCTACCTCAAGTGAGCTCACATTATGATCTCAGGCTTCCAAATGCAGCCAAAAGAAAACAAGCTTCATTGTGCAAGGGCTTCTGATGCATCTGCCTGCATCACGTTCGCTAATGCTACATTACCCAAAGCAAGTCAGGTGACCTTGCCCAGATTCAAAGAAGAGAGGAAAGGAAAAAGAAACTATTTCTTGCAATTAGTAGTGATTTTGTTTTTATTTGTTTTTTGCCTTTTTTTTTTTTTACTTATATTTTTAACATCATTATGAAGAGTTGACTCATTGGAAAAGACTCTGATGCTGGGAGGGATTGGGGGCAGGAGAAGAAGGGGACGACCGAGGATGAGATGGCTGGATGGCATCACGGATTCGATGGACGCGAGTCTGAGTGAACTCCGAGAGATGGTGATGAACAGGGAGGCCTGGCGTGCTGCAATTCATGGGGTCGCAAAGAGTCGGACACGACTGAGTGACTGAAATGAACTGAACTGAACTGATGAACACATGGGATTTTACATATTCAAATATATTTGAAGTTTTTCAGTTATCATTTTATTTTGCCCCCAAATTGCCCCACTTTGAGCCTGTGGAATGTCTATCATGGTGGCTCCTGTGTCTTTTTTGACCTAATACTTTGAGATGGCTTCTTTTTTTCTGGGTACTACAAGAGACCTTGCTTGCCTAGTATACAGTAAGTCCCCCACATACGAGTGAGTTCTGTTTCAAGAGTGCATTCATAAGCCCAATTTGTTCATAAGTCTAACAAAGTTAGCCTAAACAATTAGCTGTATATTATTATACTGTAACAGATTTATAATACTTTTTACACAAATAACATGAAAAACAAACACAAAAAATAAAGGAAACATTTTTTAATCTTACAGTTCAGTACCTTGAAAAGTACAGTAGTATGGTACAACAGCTGCATACAGGGACACGTTCATATCTTTGAATGTTCGCAACTTGAAGGTTCATATGTAGAGGACTTGCTGTATATCCTGTCCCAAATGTGGAATGGGCCATTCCTCCAAGAAACTCTGATTCTGAATACGAGTTATACTCATCGATGTTGAACTGTCATTGGCTCCAGGCTTTTTGAATCAACAGTGTTTGGAAATAATGTGGTTTTAAAAAATATAATAATTAGGGAGTGAAATAATGTGTTCGTGTTGTGATTTCAAATTTAGCATTTGGGGATTATAACAGTGATTTATTTGTATGGCAAAATAGTCTACAAAATGCTATCATAATTTAGATGCATCCAAATCAAAACATCTTTATCATTTTCCAGGGATATTGTTACCTCTCACCCAGTGGAAAGAAGAAAACGATGCTCTGTTTGGCATGTGGACAATCCGTGAGAGCAGAGAAGGGACTGAAACAGTTGCTCCCAGGGCTCCCATTCCTGTGTGCCTCAGCCTCCAAGACCCAGAAGCCCTTCTCACGTGGGCCTTTCAGGGTCACTGATGTGGCCAAGGTGTGTAATGATCTGAGTTCTGCTAATACATGTGTGGCATGAGTCTGGAAATTTTGATGCATTCATTATTTGCCTTGCACTCAAGTTCGTCTCCACTCATCTAATTCATCTTTTACTGATGCACCTTTACCATTCCACCTGCATTGTTTCCTTTTACCTGTCGTCACTTAAAATACATTGTCTGTTAATAGTTCGATACACACTCTGAAGTTAATTGGGCACTTCTGAGGCTTTAATCATCTACTGACACCTTGCACTACTCTCCGTGTTGCTTTTAGATGAGAAAGTAACTGCAAATCTTGACTTAGTGGAGCAGCTTTTTGCCTCCATCCATGGGGTAAACTCCTTTCATGCTATTATAGAACATTTCAGGGCTCATTTGATGTGCTGTTGCTAATGGCTCTTCAGGTTGGATGCCTGAATTCATGCATTCGTGTCTGATACTAACCGCATCATGCTTTCCTGTTTTCTTAGTTTAAAGTGGCACCATTCAATTGGGAGATCGAGATTGATCTATATGCACTATTATGTATAAAATAGATAAATAGTGAAAACCTCCTGTATAGCACAGGGAACTCTACTCAGTACTCTATGGTGACCAAAATAGGAAGGAATTACAAAACAGAGGGAATATATGTATACATATGGCTGATTCACTTTGTTGTACAGCAGAAAGTACCACACTGTAAACTAACAAGTAAAATTTTTTACAAAACTCAAAGGCAAAGTCTTAGAACATGATACTAAAAGCGACGATTTGGCATTAATAAACATTTTTTTTTAAGAGTTAAAAAAAAATGCTTCTCTTATCAAGACCTATCCCTCTGAAGTATTTATGGATGTGAGTTCTTTTCTAGTTCTTTTCTTTCTTCTTCATTCTGGAACCTTGTTTAAAATCTATATTTTCACAACCTCACTAATTTACAACATTATACAGTCCTTAATCAAAATGATTCCTGTAGTAGCTTTTTTATGTGTATTTCATCCAGTTTCCATATCAGTTTTCCATGTATGCTTTCTTCTCTTTCAATGCCATCAATCTTGGTTTTTTTTTTTTTCTTCTTTTTAGCTAAGTAAAATAAAATGATATATCAAAAAAATTTTTTTAATGACACCTTAAAAAAAAAAATCCTTTCAAGTTTAGAAGCGAGTAGAACTAAGGAGAAACTTACACACCTATATAAAAAGGAGCAGTTCTTCATGGGTAGGAACCTTCCAACTGGTCTGCTCTTCAGGTTGGCCCAACTTGTTCCCAGATCGCTGTCCTCTCTGCCCTAAACCTGACACAGTTATAATAGATACCAACTGAAACCTCAGTAACTCTGAAGGAGAAGGGGAGTCAGTCCTCTGGGAAAGCCTGCAGGCATTTGGCTTTGCTGAGGTGATAATGGGGTGGTGTAAAGGAGGTGGGGGGTGGGTGAGCAGATTGAAAAGAATCCCCAGTGTTACACCATCTCAGACACAGCTTTTCCCTCAGACCAGCTTCTTGACTAAGGATGAATAGGGGAGGTGAAGTGTGGTTGTTCACCACCCTGATTGCCACGTGCTTAAGGCTACGCTCATTCCCCTCCCCATATGTCAATATCTGCCACTCTAGGATGACATCATCCTAAAGTTAATGATTCAGAGAATACCTTTAGTCCTACTGTCCATTGCTTCATCCCCAGGCTCTCTCTGGCCCTGGCATCCTTCTTTTCCAAGGCAAAGTAGAAAACAGGAGAAGGCCAGAAACACAAGCCAGAGTTCCAAAGTCACCTAGAGACTCAGTGACAGGGCTGGAAGGAGGACCAAGGGTTTGGACCTAATGTCCTTCTGACTACAGCATCAAATACCTATATGATATATGATCATGTGAAGTGAGCATTTCAAAATTTAGATGCCACATACATGTACAAACACAAAAGGCTGAAGTATAACAAAATAACACTAAAAAGGAAAAAAGTTTGAGTCAATCTATGTTGTTTTTCTTTAAAAAAAAAAATCAGACTGATTTATCTTCTCGTGAGGCTGAAAACACTTTGAGTTATTATGAAGAGCATCTATTGTCTTTACGGATGAAGACCTGCACGCAAGTTGTATCTCATTGTGGCATGGCAGTTACAAACCAGAAGGCAGTAAAAATAATTGCATACAAAAATGGAGCTGGATATCGAAATGGAAAGTTAATTGTGGCTGGAACATTCCCCATGGTAAGTGGCTATCACTTAAATGTTGCTCGCATCCTTAGAGGCAATGATAATGGTGATTCTTCTGACAAGAAAAAAAAAGCAGCAGGATCGAGTGACAAATATCCCAGACCAGTTTTACCCATTTAAGCTGATGAGATCAAGATCTCTGTTTTCTTAAAGATGTTCTTTTTGATTGTATTTCTTTGGCTATAGACTTAGAAAAATAAGAAAACAGAATACAGTTTTCAGATTGGCTCCAGAGCAAAGAAGGGTAAAAAAAAAAAAAGGCAAGGAAAAGGCAAGGCTACCAGAATTTCTTCACTCTTGTGACAGACAGAAAGGCTTTTCTTCCTTCCTTTCCTTTCCCACTTCAAGTTGTACGTCATCTGAATATTCTGAGATCCCACCTCATTTATCATCTGGAGAAGCTGAGCACTTGCTTGGTGACAGGGTTATTTTCAGATTGGAGAAGCAGGAGTTGTGCTAGGAGGGAATATGTGGCCTCTGTCTTAGAGGCTGTTCCCCACGGTCCTGGGGAGGAAGGAGCATTCTTGGGGTCCAAACCCAGCTTTGTCCTTCAGTTGCTTGGTAATGGTCTTATGTCTGTAGGTCCTGGCCAATACCTTTATAAATATATTTTATATGCAATGTTAAATATGATGGGGAGTTACCCTGGAGACTTCTTTGCAAGTATTCACACACACACACACACACGCAATTATTCACTCACCCCTTTGACTGAGTCTGAAGAGATTTTTTTAAATGAAAATATTGTTGCTCAATGGTCTAGGCAAAGGACAAAAGTCCCCAGCTCCAAAATCCACCCTGGGACCCTGGTTTTTGTGGTCTTTGGCAAAAATGTTAACCTTTCAGCCCAATTTCCCATCTGCCAAATGGAAGTAGTAGTATGTCACTTCTTGGTTTGAAAGTCAAGGACTCATTTATTTTAAAGCAGCTCATCTGAAGTGTTGGAATAATTTTATTCACTATAAAGCAACATGGTTGAGAGTCAATTTCTAGGTTAACATTTCTTAGGAAATAAATACTTCTGATGATAAAATGTATTAACACACATCAGCTGCTGCGTTCAATTTTTGGAGCTAAGAATTTTCACAGCTGGACTGGACTAATTTGTGAGATTACATAGGACAATCTAATATCAAAAATCATCTCTAATCAAAGATCAAGTTGGTAGTTATTGCTTTCTATTTTCTCAAATTAAAGAATTTTCTCAGAATTCTAAATATAACACACTCTGCCTGATTATCCCCATTTCTACCACTGTTTCCTCTCAGTTCCTTATAGTCTGTGTTTTTAGCTGCTTACAGAATGTACAGAACAACTTGGTCTGGCCAGAGCAGCCTCCAAAATATATACCAAAGATGGAACCACCATAAGTTCCTTGCGCAATCTGGTTTTATGGGCTCTGGATGAATCTTTTATTCAGAGAGAGTCTGAGGAACCAAAGGAAGAGGCAGACCCTGTTGGAACTGAAGAGACACCTGTTAAAAGTATGAAAGGTTGGTTACATGCTACAGGATTTAGCTGATTCTACTTATGTTGGTCATATGAAAGTTATATGTACTTCTTTCATTCAGTCACTCCTTTGAGAATTAAAAAAATCACAGGAAGCTACTCTTTTATGAAATTCTCATATCATTTTTACATTGCAGAATACTAAGAAAAAAAATTTTTAATGCAAATTTGGTTTCAGAATCAAGACAATAAACAAATTTCCTGGTGTTTATAAAATATGTTTGGCAGTCTGGCTACTTTGTGCAACATGAGCAGGTTCTGTTTTCCTTTTTTAAATTTCATAATTTTTAAAAAATTTTATTTTTAATTGGAGGATAATTGCTTTACAGTGTCATATTGGTTTCCGCCATACAACTTGAATCTGCTATAAATGGTTTGGTTCTTAAATTCAGAATCAAAACCAGCTGAATACCACTGAAGAAAGTTGGATTAGATCAAAGCAAATCTCTTCCCACGGTTAGAAGAGAAAGTGTCCTCTCTACACCTGCTGTTTTCTGACCCCTCTAGCCCGCCTCTGCCCATCTCCACTGCTCCTAGAAACTCCCAGAAGCACCAGCAAATGTACCCATAGTGAAGCTCCTAGACCATTGTGTTATACTTATCTGTTTACGTCTTTGTGCGTCTTGTTAGACTGTGTACAACTTGAAGGCAGGGCCCGTATCCCCAACAATAACTGCTACATGAAAAAGAGTCTTGCTAGCAGTGATTCTGGAGAAGGAAATGGCAACCCACTCCAGTGTTCTTGCCTGGAGAACCCCAGGGTGGGCTGTCGTCTATGGGGTCACACGGAGTCGGACACGACTGAAGCGACTTAGCAGCAGCAGCGGTGATTCAGCAGTTATCATCCATTGTAGTATTGAGAGGCATGGCTTCAAGGTTAAGAATGTGGGTTTTGGACCTAAGACTGTCAAGGTTCAGCTTCTACCTATCACTTGCTAGCTGAATGATCATGAGTACTCTCTGTCCCTCAATCCTCTCATTTGTAAAATGAGAACACTAACAGCCACGTGAATATATATATACTCATTCAGTGCTCATAAATAGGAATGTATATTTCCAAGAGTATATATGATTATGAATACATATACATATGAATACATATCACTTAGATCAATGCTTGGTTGATGCTCTACCAATTTAATGATGTTAGTTATCATTATTGTGTGTGGGATTAAGGAAAACCCACTCTCCCGCCTATGTATCTCTTCTTTATTCTCATACTACTATCACATTCATAGTGCTTCTGACATCAGACATGTGGAATTTTTTCCCCACACCAACCAACTGTGAAACACTAGCAATATGTCCGACAATTTAACTCGATTCTGACACTACCTACCTGGAGATAAGGTCAGATCTCACAGGTTAAGGGTGCAGTCTCACAACACTGCTCCCTGTTCACCCATTTCAGATGTCCAGACCTGTGCTTCTGACTGATTGACAATAAATTGGAAGTTCCCATGACACCTTCCTCGGGTTCACTTAATTTGCTAGAGCAGCTCACAGAATTCAAGAAAACCATTTGCTTACTGTTGGCACATTTATTCTAAAAGGATATGATAAGTCAGTTCAGTTCAGCCACTCAGTCATGTCCGACTCTTTGTGACCCCATGAATTGCAGCACGCCAGGCCTCCCTGATCATCATCATCTCCTGGAGTTCACTCAGACTCACGTCCATCAAGTCCATGATGCCATCCAGCCATCTCATTCTCGGTCGTCCCCTTCTCCTCCTGCCCCCAATCCCTCCCAGCATCAGAGTCTTTTCCAATGAGTCAACTCTTCACATGAGGTGGCCAAAGTACTGGAGNTCTTCCAGTCCAGTGTTTCTCATGATGTACTCTGCATAGAAGTTAAACAAGCAGGGTGACAATATACAGTCTTGATGGACTCCTTTTCCTATTTGGAACCAGTCTGTGTTCCATGGAAGGAAGACTCCATGTTCTCTCTGACACTCCACTCGCCACACACCTGCATGAGCTCACCAAACCAGAAGCTCTCTGCACCCTGTACTTTGGGGTTTTTCATGGAGACTTCAGAGAGGGACTAGAAGCGGAACTAATGATGAGTCATGTAGGCATGACTCATCATTAACTCCATTTCCTGTCCCTCTCTGAAGAACAGGGAATAAGGTTGACAATTCCAAGTTTCTAAGCATGGCTTGGACTTTCTGGTGACCAGCCCCCATCCGGAGTCCACCAGGAGTCATCTCATTGGAACCAAAGAAACTGCTAGCATCCAGGAAACTCCAAAGAAGTTTGAAGCTCTATGTCAGTAATTAGAACAAAAGCTGACACCAGTGCTCTCTACCACTTAGGAAAATGCAAGAATTTGGGGAATTCAGAGACAGGAACTGGAGGCAGAGACCAATATTTTTTTCTATTGATTTTATAGTGATGTTATTTGTTTTGTTTTCTAATGCATTTTAAAGAAATAACTATGTGAACATTTAATGCCTAGCTGATCACTAAAGCATATAGTTGTGCCTTTATTTGGCACATGGAACATCTGATCTCCAGGTTCTGGAAGATTTACAATTTCGAACACTCTTCTTTCATATTCTTATTTAAAACCTGGTTGGAGGTAATGTGATTTTGAGCAGGTCTACTGAAAAGGTATGACCATCCCTTCCCCTCATATTCTAAAGTTTATCCTTGAATTATTCAGGTGCATTAGATTAGCTGGCCATCCCCTTTACTGAATCATGACTTGGAGTTATGCCATCAGTTTGCATTGAGGAAGTTAAAAGAAACAGTCATCAATCAAAAACTCAGTATCATTCTTACTATTAATATAAAGGTGATGGTTAAGGATACCGGCTCTAGAGGTAGATGGCCTGGATTCTAATTCTGATTCTGCCCCCACCTGGCTACGTGATGAAGTCTCAGTTATTGTGTAGAAGATAAATGAACCTACCTCATGAGTATCATTTTGAGAATTGTATGAGATAATGTAGGTAGAGGTCTTAGTGAAATGCCCATGAAGATCCTGAAGTGTTTCTCTCAGATCTCAGGACCTGGAAAAGTGTATCTTGAGGAATTCATCTCTCTCTGTTAGCCATTCATATCTTGAAATGGTGTTCTCCTCTTTGCTTTAGCCACAAGGATGCTCAGAGTCCAAATAGTGCTTTATCTCAAGCGAAGAAAAACAATGTGGTATTCATGTCTAGTATCATGGTGATAATAAAAATATTATCTAGAATTTTTGGATACTTGCACAATTAAATAGACTAATATTTTCTAAGCACTTCCCTTTTTAAAATCTTCCCAACAGCAGAATGAGATAGGTACTATTAATCATTTAATTGATGAATTCTCTGAAGCCCCTTATCTTTGGCTTCAGTCCATTCCTATACTCCTTTCTCCCTTTCCTTGCTTTTTATCTCTTTATTTTACCCTACTTCAGAGTAGATATTTGGGTAAGCTATCTCTTATTTTTTTCATAACTAGATACAGTGTAAGAAAGGAATTAAAACGTGTATTTACAATAAAATTAGTTTAAATTATTTACTTGCATTGAAGTTTCTGATCAAAATTTATGTATTTGCATCTGGTTTTGGTGTTAACCTGCTTAAATCAAGTCATTAATAAAGAATGAAATGTTTTGAACAAACAAATGATTCAGCAAGCAAATCTATTCATTATTCACTGAACAATGGTAAATGTGTCATTTGTTTCCCAGGAAACTCAAGAATGAAAGTGAAAATCAAATCATCTCCAAAGTCTGTGACATCTGATAGTTTGGATGATATAGATACGTCTTTGCTCACCCTCATCCTCAGAAATCCTATTGCCATCTGGGTATCTTGTGGTGAACCATTTCTGTCTCCAAATGGTCAGTGTTTTGTTTTTGCTTTCTTTCAAGCAAGTGCATGAAGGGAGAGAGAAATTTTTTGTCACCATAAGAAAACGAATTAAATGTGTACAATGTCAACCTAATAACATCGCATCTATGCAAAGAACAGGCGGTTCATCAATTACCATGTGCACAAGGATAGCTGTACTCTTATATTTGCACAATTGCCTATTTTTTTCTGACTGGAATGGAGTATTTGGCATAGAAAATGTCTAATTTAGTTGATAAAGAGATTCTTGGTCTATAAGACTGAGAATAATGGTGTACGTTAGAAAATAACAAATGAGTTTAATTCACACTGAAGACGACCTGTCTGCACATTTTCATTTTTAAGAATTGCACCCTTTAGGCAGTAGGTGGATGTTTAAAAAATGAATGGTTCCAAGCCAGGCTTTCATCACCTCCAAATAGTTTGTGGAAGTAGAAAATGAAATATGGCTGTTGCATATGGTAAATCTATATAATAAAACAGCACTGTTCTTCTTTTCCCCCTGCATTCCATAAAAAAATGCCTTAAGCCCTGTCATCTTTCAAATGAGGTTTCTTTTAATGACCCTTACCTTTTAATTACTTATTTCTAATTGAATCTATTTCTTGAAGCAGAAACTTCCTTTTATAAATTATTGACTTGCATGATAAATTATTGTTGATAAAAAGAATGCAAAATAAAACATCATGTATTTTTTATTATCCTAGCTTTGAAGAAGGCAGAAAAAATAGAAAAACAGAACTGGCTTAAAAAGGACAAAATTTTGGCTGATCTAGGTGTCATGAAACACAAAATGAGACAGTTAAAAGGTCAGTAAGAACTAAATCAAGTATCACCATGTTTAAGTGTAGTCTTAATTTTCTGGTAGTTTTTTTTCTACCATTAGATACCAGATGTTTAACTGAGTATTTTATATTACAAAAATCACTTGAGCGAATCTAAAACTTAATAATATATCTTTTCAGTACTGACTTATACTTATATATTTTATATTAATATGAATATCACATGATTTATATAGATGCATTTTTAAAATTTGGAGGATGTGTGGATCCTGTAACCAGCTTATTGATTTTGAAACAATTCCTGAACTGACATTTTGTGGACTTTGGAATTAGTCATTAACAAAGCTTTCTGTTATTTCTTGAGTATTTCTTGGGAAGAAGTTTTGCTAAATTAATCTGAATAAGGACTGAATCTAAGTTCTTCAAAGATTAGTGTCTTTATCTCAGAAGGGCTCTCTCTTGTTATGCAGCGTAAGATATCTTATTCAGAGACAAAGTGATAAATTGACACTCTTAGTCTTCTTCTTTCATTCATTTTGTGACAGGATCTTAAGTTTCTGATCTTGTATTGTTCCCAGTACTTGAGACACTAAATGATTCTTTGAGAATGAAAGTGCATTATGGACTTAGTCTGAGAAGGAATCCCTTTCAGGCTCTGTAATTGCCATAGCAGGATTTCAGCTCCTGAGTATTTGTACTGTCTGGTATCAGAAACATGTGAACCTTACTTCAATAAATAAGACAATTCGTTCTAAATGCACTCTGGGTTGAAATGGCTGTTTTTCAGTTTTTAACCAAAAGAATTATTGCATCTAATTGAGAAGCATCTATTTCTATTGCTAACCTCTACCACTCTAGCTTCTAGATATCTTCATTTGAAGGTGCCATGGACATGGTACCTTATGATAACTAAAGTTGTCATATCCCCATGTGATGACCATGTTGTTGTTGTTTATTCACTAACTTGTGTCCAACTCTTTTGTGACCCTATGACTGTAGCCTGCCAGCCTCCTCTGTCCATGGGATTTTCCAGGCAAGAATACTTGAGTGGCTTGCCATTTCCTTCTCCCACGAATCTTCCTGACCCAGGGATTGAACCTGCATCTTCTGCACTGGCAGGTGGATTATTTACCACTGAGCCACCTGGGAAGTTATCATATCCCTATTTTATTTCATATCATATTATGCATCACACCAATGCCTCCTTTACTTCTTCTGTATGCATTGCCACAACCCACTGCGGTATTCCAGCCCAAGGACCTGGGAGTCATCCTTGGCATTTCCCTTTCTTACTATCTTTAAGCAAATATCCTTAAGTCTTATTGTTTTGAATATGTTATTTTCAAATGAGTTCTACTGGCCTTAATTCCTACTATCATTATCCAAGTTCAAGCTATTGTTGCCTATTTCTTGGGTTACTGCACCAGCTTTCTAACTGGTCTCCCTGCCTCCCATCTTGATAGTAGTATCCATCCTATGCATAAAGGTGACATTCTGGACCCGGCATGATAATGCAGAAAGGCAAACGAGTTACACTACTCCAGGCATAAAACCCTTCAAAGTTCCTCATTATCTTTATGGCAAAAGTGAAAGTCCATAGTATTGTCCTTCACGATCTGATTCTCTGGAAACTTCTTCATCCCCTTATTCATTCCACTCCACCCATGTGGAGTTTTTTTTTCAGTCCCCCAGACTTAATAGGTGGAGAAGGCAATGGCACCCCACACCAGTACTCTTGCCTGGAGAATCCCATGGACGGAGGAGCCTGGTAGTCTACAGTCCATGGGGTTGCAAAGAGTTGGACATGACAGAGTGATTTCACTTTCACTTTTCACTTTCAAGCACTGGAGAAGGAAATGGCAACCCACTCCATTGTTCTTGCCTGGAGAATCCCGGGGGACGGGGGAGCCTGATGGGCTGCCATCTATGGGGTCGCACAGAGTCAGACACAACTGAAGCGACTTAGCAGCAGCAGCAGACTTATATGCTTTCTTAACTTTGAACTTTTGATATGGTTTAGTTTTCTTTTGACACAATTTAGTTCTCTCTCCTGCTCTTTTGGATTGCTTCTCATTATTTACTTTTCAGCTTACTTTCCTAACATTCTAGGTCAGGAATAGTATGGTTTAGCATATCTTAAACCTCCCATCTGATAGCCCTTATCATTTTATTACATACTGGATCATATGACTGTTTCTTCTATGTTATATTATAAATTTTTCTATACCCTTCTTATTTGTCTTCTGAGTAGTTGTGGAATTATTTAATTAAAGAATTACCAGAATTTCAACCACTTACCCCAATGAGTTTTCTAAGCTCTATTTAAATTTTTATCCAATTAAATCAATAGAAAGTAACATTAAAAATAGTACCTGAAGGAGCTGCTTTTATTGAATTCTGATTTTATATTATGTCTTTAACTTTTATTATAATTCAGCATTAAAAAGACATTTTAAAATTCAGTTGGCATCATCTACAATATCACTGTTGAAAACAGTCTATTTGGTCAGATGGTGTCCATTATGGGGGAATCCATTAATGCAGTTTCTCTTAGATAAACCTTGTCTGTTACATTTTCTGCTATTAAATGTAAATTCAGAATAGGTCTTATTAAAATACCTATTCAGAGGATGGTCTTTTCTATTAATAATTGTTGGGATTATGAAAATAAATAAGAACAAGTTTAAATTCAGTTAACTGCAGTCCCTGGTGGATTGTGAGCTTCTTGAGTATTGGATGAAAGAGGAGATTTGGAAGATATGAATAGTGATGAAATTGATTATATCTTACTATTGTAGCCATTGGTAAATGCAGCAAATGTTCACTGAGCATATACTGTACTAAGCTGATTTTACATTTCATTTGTAAGCATTATCTTTGTTAATATTAATCAAATAATAGTAATAATTTTGTACAACTTTTATGATTAAGTTATAGATGTCAAATATTTAGACATGCTTAGCGCAGAATAAATATTCAATAAATATTGAGAAGGATGTCCATTTTCCCACTTAGGGTCTTAGAAACTGATAAACAAATCTGAGGGATGGCAGATCAGGCCAAAGTATCACCTTTGTTACATATAAAGGCAATGCTGGAACATTTTATTTAGTGTGAGAGCTAAATGGAACTGCTAATTGAAATCCCAAGCGAGGTGGGCAATCCTTTTAGGCATGTATGATGCTGAACCAGAATGGGCCCTCCCAACAAAGAAGAGGCCTGAGGAGAGCTATTCAGATGAGATTTATAGTCAGAAAGAACAGCAAAGTACTCATGTGCTCTCATAGTTAGATTTGATTTCCCCCACTCCAGCATTCTTGCCTGGAGAATCCCATGGACAAAGGAGTCTGGTGGACTATGGTCCATGCGGTCACAAAGTTAGACATGACTGAAGTGACTTAGCACAGCACACACACATGATTCCCACCTCCCCAATCTCATGTAAATAAAACAGAAAATATGGAAAGTATAACAAAAATAAAAAACAATTTGTTCAGTGCATTTTTGGGAGTTTCTATTTATTATTCTTACCTACATAAACAATAGTTGGCTATGAAAACCCTTCCCCAAACCCACACCTTTTGTGATGACATTATGTCCTTTTAAAACATTATACATCTCCAAAACATGCTGGCTAAAGATACTGGCAAGTTCTTTCATTTTCTTAAGATTGTTAGAAACAAGTTGACAAATACCAAATAATGCATAATGTTTTTTGCTGTTTCTTATGTTCAAATCCTGGTTCTCAATAGTGTAAATGATAAGCTATCAGAGAACTGCCTTTAGTTAAGCAAAATTTTAGTGTTCAAAATGCACTACAAATAAAATATTTATTGAGATATTATCCATAAGAATTTATGTGTCCTAAATTAATGCTACCAGCACATTATGAATAGAGTCAGCTAGAAACTATATTTAACATAAATTTGTGTTATGTATTTTTCTGGTGCCACTATGTTCTTCTCCAAATGCTGGCCAANAGATATTATCCATAAGAATTTATGTGTCCTAAATTAATGCTACCAGCACATTATGAATAGAGTCAGCTAAAAACTATATTTAACATAAATTTGTGTTATGTATTTTTCTGGTGCCACTATGTTCTTCTCCAAATGCTGGCCAATGGCATTGTCACTGTAATTCATTGGCTGTTGATTCAATTATGTTTTCTTCACACCCATAAATTGTATATGAATGATAATAAGGTACATAGAGTTCTGATTTCCCTGAAAAGTCATTCCTGCCACCTATTTTTATTGCGGGATCTATTTTCACAAACTTGAGCTATAAAAGCACCAATGCTTTATCCTCTACAAATACTGAGCTCTTTCCAGAGGGCTATGTTCATAGTCGGTATGAAAACCTGCACGTTAAGAGTCCCCTGGCAACAAAAGTAGGACTCGACTGCATTTCAGTATTTCTATTATTTTATCCATCTAAGTGTTGCTTTCTCAAAGAAGCCTTCTCTGACACAGCAGACTAGGTCAGAAAGGCCTGTTACATGATTTTTTACACACCCTGTACTTCAGGGGTGCAACACACTTACAGTCAATTATTGGTGTAATCATTTCCTTGACATTTGGTTTCCTTTCCAACGTGGAAGCCTTTGAGGCAAGGGCTTGGTCTCCTACATGTTTGGATTGGCACCATCTAGCACAATGCCTGACTCATAGCTGGTGTTCAACATCAATTTCTCGAAGGAATATACCAGAGAAAACATTATTTGTAGCTTAAGAAGTTGGGAGATCAACTTCTCTGAGTCTGAGACTCAGTGCTGAGTATATCTTCAACCCAGAAAAAGGAAACAATTTAATAAGTGTGACCTTTAAACCTCTCTTATAATGATTTAAAGTCATCTAGCTGAAATAATACATAAATACAAATCACCGCACTTATTAACTTATGCCTGTGATTCTTTAGAATACAGTATTCTAATAAATATTTTCTCTTATTACAGCTTCTTAAGAGCGCAAAGGATACAGCAGAGGTGTCAGAAAGCTAATCATGCTCACAGGGTATTATTAGATAGGAAAAAAAAAAGGCCTCCTGTCTCTTGGGTTAATATTATTTTAGAAATACTTAATCCCCAGGCTGCTAAGCTAATTGTGGGGGAAAGGCTTATTATTAGTGAAGAGAACAAAACATATGTTCCATGACTGGAAGAGATGATGGGCTATATAGGTCATGGATTCTATTTGACTAAATTACCACTGAACCATATCGTAGATGAGAGGCTGGGGCCAGTGTGGAAGTCAGCATGTTATCTTTCTTTTCTATCTGTAGAGTGAGTATGCATATCCTGGCTATTTAAAGCCTCCAGCTCCCATATGAAGAGCCATTGTTAGATCTTATTACCTTAGGCATCTTCACTTTTATGATATATTTAGTATTTTAGCCTCTGCTCCCAAGTGGAATGATTTATGCATAGAAAGCCAAACCAATTTATTTGAAATCTGAACGCCTATCATCAGAAACAACATTTCTAGTGACTTCTTTCCCCAGGGCGGCGGGTAGCAGCATGTCAGCCAGCCACCACGGTTCCCAACAAAAGCCCTGTGCAGCTGGTGGTAGTGGAAGGAGGCTGGAGTGAGCAGACTCAAGAGGAAATTAAACTCATGGACCTCATAAGACATACAGAGGTACGCTCTTTAAGACTCCAGACATTAAAGGCTCAGCCTCTTTTATAAGCTTGTAAAACTACAGTATTAAAATTTTTTTACATTATGCTATTAATTTATTCTTAGCATCTGGTCAGTTATGACCACATAAGCATATGCCAAGCATTGAGTTGGCATTTGGAGAGTAGCTATCTAAGAGACAGCCAGCTCCTAGGAAAGTCTGTTTTGTTTGAATGGAGACCAGAAATTATGACCTTAGCAAAGAAGAGAAAAAGGCCCAGTGGATATGTACAAAGGTAATTATAATAAGTGTAGTCAAGTTGAGCCTTATGGCTTCATTGCTCATCACTCCTAAGGGTATGTCTCAATCCATAAAAAGAGGAGGGAGCAAAATACTAATTGCAATGGAGACATTCAGAAGTGAAGAATTTAAAAAAGNATAGTATTTATCCTGTCTCTTATACACATCTTTATGGCTTCATTGCTCATCACTCCTAAGGGTATGTCTCAATCTATAAAAAGAGGAGGGAGCAAAATACTAATTGCAATGGAGACATTCAGAAGTGAAGAATTTAAAAAAGCAGTTTGAGACCAATTGATTAATCAGTCAGAATTGCCAGAAATAAAAAAGTCAAGACAAGAAAGGTCAGCTGTTGAGAGAGGGTTGGGGATAGAGACTGGGGAAAACTTCTTGCTTTGTGAAGTTTTTCATCAAAATGATGTGTTCTTATTTAATAGGGTTTCTCAAATCGTGAAATGTGTTCAATCTAAATCTTAAGCATGTGCCCAAGTCAAGGTTACTAGAAAAAAAAAAATTGACATTGCTAGAAATATGACTTCTTGCCAAGCTAAGAAGGATAAATCACTGACCAGGGAATGAATGCAAAGCATTGAACTAGGACATGCTTGAAGTAGGATGAAAAGCTGCCTGGCAGGGATCTGGCAGAGTATAAGGGTGGCTGCTGTATTTTAAAAGAGAGAGTAAAGATTTAAACAACAGTCATGTACATTCCCTTAAGCGTTTCTTGGTTAAAGGAAATGATGTTGTGATTCTAATAAAAAACTCATTTGTTAGATGCAGAGAAATCACTCAGTAGGAGAAACACCATGCACAAATCCAAAAACACATCTCTATTCATTTCTCCAAATTATAAACGAAAGTTAAGTACTTTGCCAAAATAAGTGCCTTATTGTACTACTCTAATGGCTATTGTTGCCTATAGTGATTCACTGAAGCAAGGGGAATTACAGAAGAGTCAGTGATAGGAGATGGTAATGTATTTCCTAAATTTTTTTCAACATAATGTACAATGATAAGATATTCCTGTCTTTCATCATATCCTTCACACACACACACTAAACAGACAGTTCTCTCACCATGGCACTCTACTTTTCTTAACAGGCACACCTTTCTGAAGTCCAAGAACTGCAATCCAAGAGAAATTCTCTCATTGTACCTAAATGTACAGCATTCAAGCAGAGCAACCTGTATAAACAGCCCAATGCAAAACGAGTATGGATTTACCTAAATGGAGGCAGACTTGAAGATGGCACTTATGCCTGGGGCAAAACTATTTCAGAGGTAAATTTAGTGTGAAAGGAGAATGTCTCATAAGGCTAGGTTCAAATGCCAATTGTGACATTTCTACATTGTTAGATCAGGCAAATTATTTTACCTCTCTAAACCTCATTTTCTCATCTGTGAAATGGGAGAGTAATACTTTCCTCACAGGGTTGAGATGATGATTAAATGAATTTATGTGTGTGAAAATCTGGAGTACAACTCTGCATGACATAATGTGTGCACCAGAATATGATTCTTGTCTGGCAGAGAACAATAACAGTTAAACCCACAGCAGTCAAAGAGTAAAATCTAAACTTGAAAATAATTTAAAATAGTTTTCCTCTTCCATTTTAAGACTAGTTCACAAAAGCGTGATTATCCTCTAGATATGTTCTCTGTGGGGAAAACCACAGTATTCACCAGAGGAAACCTGTCATATTCTTGATGCCCAGAGTCTGAGAATTATGGCAGACTTTCCATTTTCCAAAATTAAAAGACTGACTAAGGAAAAGATGAGTAACAGTTCATTTATTGTTTGCAATATCAGGATACAATTCTGAAATTTGATATTTGTCTTCATCTTTAAATAAAAACTTTAGGTACCTAGGAAATGGATTTTTGTAGAATTTCAAAAATTCTTATTTGTTGCAGTGATATAATACATTGTAAAAATGTTCTTCTTATTATTTTGTGAAATGTTTTTATAACTTTTTCTGAGATAAGAGGAGCTCACATAAGGATGAGATGTTGGTGGAGGATGGAGGAAAACGCAAGACAGTGCAACAGATGAGCCTGGAGGAGTTCATGGAGGGTGCTGGGGGCACCTAGAATATCAGGGGCACTGCAGAAGGGCTGTGCTCCTCACGGTTGGTGATTTCAAAGTGTGATGGAGACCACCCTTCTTTGACAAGAACCTTGAATAACAACTGTGAAAGCAATTACATCTCAGAAGTTGACAACAGATTTGCTGTGCTTGAGAAAGAGAAAAATGCAGACAATACATTCAAAACTAGGAATATAAGCAAAGGGACTTTATACACATGAAGAAAAAGAAAGTGATTTTTTTTTTTAATGAATGAGAGCTTTTCCAGGAGAGAATATCCTAGAACAATTTCTGTAAAAAAGCTGAAACATTTCTCAGAAAAATCACAGTTTATTAAATTGTACCTAACCATTGCAACAAGAACTCATATGTTAGTGAGGGAATATGAAATGATTAATAATAAAGAGTGGAGCAGAGACAATAGGATTAAAGATGGACTTTAAAACTCAGGAGAGCAAAAACTTACAGTAACTTTAAATTACATATATCTAGTGAAGGAATGACTTTTGGATTTATGTGACTCTCATGTATCATGTAAAAGGTACTCCATATATATTATTCCATGATCATACAATTTTTTATGAGCTTTGTACATAAAAGGAACTGTGCTAGATGCTATAAAGTATTACTCTAATTTATGTGTGTGAAAAGAGTTTGAAAAGTTTATAGTGTAGTATAATTGACAGGTTAACCTCAATAGTAGTGGTAGCAATAGGAGACATAATATAGCACATGAGCTTTGTCCTTATTGCATTCATATTTACAATTGGCAAAACATTTGAAAATACATCAAGCTTTACTTAGGTTTATAAAGAAATGGGCACTCTCATGTTAATAGGAGTGCAACTTTTTTCAGGATCATATGGCTATACAAATCATATGAAAATGCACTTCTATTATAGAATCCTATCCCAAAGATATTTTCATGAATTTATGCAAAGGTTATTTGATAATAGTATTTATCATAGGTTATTTATAGCATAGAAAGATTAGAAATAATCTCACAAATAGGGAGTTGGTTAAATGAATTATAGTATGTAGAATGGGATATTATAAATAAAATCAACTTTAGAAAGAATAATGACAATAAAGATGTTCAAGATATACCAAATCAAAGAAGCATAATATAAAGCGTATAGAGTTGAATTCTATAAACATGTATGCACACACATTAAAGAAAAAGACTGGATGGATTTTATTTTTGGAAGTGTTTATTGGATGGTCTTATTACTGGTGATCTAATAGAGACGGTCTTTCTTTATTATGTGTTTTTCTATGTGTTCCATATTTTGTTATGCTGAACCCAGATTATAAGAAGAATGCATTTGANTCTATATAGGTTATATCTTGAGAGATCATGACCTTGGTTGCACATTGGCTCAGGCATTTTCCTTTGATTAGTAAGAGTAGCTTAAACAGCAGAAATAGTGTGAGTGTTACACTAAGTATTAAAAGTATAAGTTGGAGGCTTGAATGAAGTAGGGCCATGATTTTTGTAGGGAGCCAACTAAAGAAGTTAGGAAATTTAAAATTGAACCAGTCCAGAGGATAACTGAATCAACCTTTAAGAGATTCTCTGCCAGTTTTATACGTTTACCAGCTTCATTTGAACATGTTGTGATGCATTTATCTAAGTATAGAAGTAGTATTAGTTATATACCATGTTCTAAATTGAGCAATTAAATAATAAGTATGTTTAACACTCACTAAATAGTAAATGCAAGGATTATTCATATTATGCAGGGCTGGTCCTGGATCTTGGAAAAGTTGTTTACATTAGCTGCTGTCTGATTCAAGGTGTTGAGCTGTCATCTAGTCAGCTTCAATAGGATGTCTGATATTGGGGAAGCAGTCTACTCCAGTGTAGGGATTAGAAACTTTTTTTAAAATCAGATGTATATTGTATATCTAAGAATCAATACCTCTTAGTTTTGTAGCACAAAGATTTATCAGTAATACCTAGCAGGGTCCATTTCACTTTGGTCAGAGGAAATCTCTTTAGATTTTTCTCCCAGTATATAAACATGGTTGTAGAGTATGATGTTGAATATTTTCCTCTCCTAGAAACATGCTATGGAAAGAGTATGAAACAAAGCTAGTATTATGTGATGTGTGTGTTGGTCACTCAGTTGTGTTTGACTCCTTGCAACCCCATCGTCTGTCCATGGAATTCTCCAGGCAAGAATACTGGGATGGATTACTATTCCTTTTTTCAGGGATCTTCTCGACCCAAGGATAGAAACCAGGTCTCCTGCATTGCAGGCAGATTCTTTACCATCTTCACTACCAGGGAAGCCAGTACTATGTGATAGGGCCTTAATAATATATTTACTCTATGTTAATAGTTTTTTTTTTTTTTTTCCAACACAGTGTTTAATACAGTCCTTCACCTTGGCCCATGTGTTAGTGATTATTTCAAATACAGACAGTCTGTTTACTTGCGGGGGAAAATCCTTAGGTAAGTTAGACTAAAGTAGAGTTTTAGGCTCTNTGGCTATTCTGGGTGATTTAACCGCATTCTTCCTACCCAGTCTTTGAACGTGGCTCGAGCATCTCTCATCTCCAACTGCTGTAGGGTCATCTGTCACCAGTGCGTCCCCTGGCCCACAGGCTTAGTGGCTCTTTCTTCAGGGCATCGTATTTCTCTGATTTATGACTGTCCAAGCCCTTCCTTCTATGGTCCTGTAGCATCTGTCTTCTCCCATCCCTGCAGTATCTTTCCGATTCCACAGAATTTCAAAACCAATGTGCTCTCTCACAGCCAAGCATAGTTCCGAATGCATGAGTGGAAGCTGAATGAATGAGAAACAGATTTTTTTTTTTTTTAAATTTGCAGAGGGCCGTACCTTATGTCCTCAGGGAGTATGAAATAGTTCTGTGGTGCCCATGTGCACCACCCTGAGAGTACCGGGTCTATGAAAACTCACAAAATAGGTGAAGAATTGTGTAAAGAGCATTGTTCGTTTATTATGAGCTTTTGTTATTGCAGAATTTAAGCATGTAATTTATATTACCCACTTTAAAGGAGGAACTTGAGTAAATTTACATGTATTTGAAAAGCTGAGAATTAAGAACATCATTAAAGGTCAAAAGTTAACTGGACATTTTAGAACCTAATTGTACTGAAATGTCTTTTTTTCCTCCCAAATTTATTTTTTTTTAAGATTTTTATAAACTCATTAACTGAGTCTGGTGTAAAACAGATCTTCATGAAAACCAAGTGAAACAGCTATAGATTTAACTCCTATTTGTACACTTGATTATAATGGGCTTCCTAGGTGGTGCTAGTGGTAAAGAACCTGCCTGCCAGTTCAGGAGACATAAGATGCAGGTTCGATCCCTGGGTCAGGAAGATCCTCTGTAAGAGGGCGTGGCAACCCACTCCAGTATTCTTGCCTGGAGAATCCCATGAACAGAGGAGCCTGATAGGCTACAGTCCATAGGGTAGCAAACAGTAGGACATGACAGGCAATTTAGCATGAATTTAGCAATTTAGCATGAAGGCACCCACCTAATTATAAACAGGAAACACATGAATCCACCACAGGTGTACATGAGTTCGATTCATGTCAATATATGGCAAAACCAATACAGTATTGTAAAGCAAAATTAAGTAAAAATAAAAATTAAAAAAATAAAAAATAAATGCACCTCCTCAGGCCTTGCCGCCTGACCACCTCTCCACCACCTAAATTATATCTCTAAATAAACCTTCGTTACCACCCCCCCCTACCAAAAAAAAAACCAGGAAACACAATTTCTATAGACTAGTGACATTTTAGTGGTAAAGTAGGGGAAAATAGAAGAGTTATCCTTATGTAGGACTTTTTTCAGGGCCTTCTGGGGTGACACAGGCAGTAAAAAAATCTGCCTGCAATACAGGAGACCCGGGTTTGATCCCTGGGTTGGGAAAATCCCTTGGAAAAGGAAATGGCAGCCCACTCCAGTATTCTTGCCTGGAGAATTCCATTGGCAGAGGAGCCTCATGGGCTACAATCTATTGCAAAGAGCTGGACAAAAGTGAAGTGACTTAGCAGCAACATCAGGGTTTTTTCAAGCTGCAGGAATTTCTTGCAGAGACCTATCTACATATCTCTAGGACAGCTCCCCACTTCTCCCAGTCAAGGTAGAAACTCAGTTATCGTACTCTTTGGTTGCCTTGGAGCGGAAAAAAACAACATAATAATAGCTGCTAGGACTGAATTATGGTCCCTCTTTCCCCCACTTCCAATTCTTATGCTAAAATAGTAACCTCCAACGTGATTTTATTTGGAGACAGGGCTTTGAAGAGGTAATTAATGTTATGTGACCTTAAGGGTGGAACCCTAACCTGAAATAATGTGTGGGTTTATAAGAAGAGAAAGAGAGATTTCTCTCTTTTCTCGCATCATACGAGAACACTGCAAGAAGGCAGCTGTCTATAAGCCAGGAAGAGCTCTCACCAGAAACCATATTAAACCACAGCTTGATCTTGACTTAGCAGCCTCTAGAACTGGTGGTAATCATTTTGGCAGCCTACGCAGAAGATAGCGACTATTACTATGGAAAATTTAGGAAAACTGAAAAACTGTATGAAACCATATGAATCTGTTGTAATTAACATGAAATTTTAGATTATTTGAATAATAGATTATTGTTCTATTTTCTAATTGTAAGACAGCATACAGTCATTTTTGCATTAAAATTAGAAACAGAAAAAGCACCAGGAAGGAAATAAAAATTCTGACTTCCACAAATAACCACAATTATCATAATTTTAGTACATCTATTCACATGGTTTCTATATATTTATACATTTGTTTGCCATTGTCATCATGTTAGATTACATTAATATGTGTAATTATTCATCAAACAAGCTCTTGTAACTTTTTGCCTGCATAATTTAATATTCTGTAACAAAACATTATTTTCAATAGCATCATCATGTTCTATCAAATGGTTGGATTATTACTTACTTATCCAGTTTTCTATTGTTTGCCATTTAGATTGTTTCTAATTTTGCTNTCTTGTAACTTTTTGCCTGCATAATTTAATATTCTGTAACAAAACATTATTTTCAATAGCATCATCATGTTCTATCAAATGGTTGGATTATTACTTACTCATCCAGTTTTCTATTGTTTGCCATTTAGATTGTTTCTAATTTTGCTATCATAAAACATAATCCAAATAACATTATCTACACATAAATCCTTTTAAAATTTCCAATTATCTCTGCCAAATAAATTCTTAGAAGAATTTCTAGGTCAAATTATATAGATGTGTTGGAGAATTTTGACAGCTATCATCAGATTGTTTTCTAGGAATATTTAAGGACCTGATGCTCCCACAAGTTTGAATGAGAGTTCCTACTAACATGCTGTTTACATTAGTAATCAACAATGCTAATTGCAGTCACTTAGAAATATGTATTTGCATGTTGACAGGAGAGAATGTTATATCCATGTTTCAATTTATAGGTCTTTAATTACTTGTAACAGTGATTTTTATTTGTTTTGCTTTGTTTTTACCATTTATTAGTAATCTGTGAATATTTTTCACACTAATATAAATTTTTTTTCTATGGCAATAAGCTATGCATAACTTTGTCAGATTTATTATGACAAATTTCCAATTTACCATGGTGTCTGAGAGATTTTTTAACGTGCAGAAATTAAAGCATTTTTAAAGTTTGTTCTTAGTTTTTCAAGTTCCAATAGTATTTTATTATCCTTATATCATATAAGATTTCCCTGGTGGCTCAGATGGTAAAGAATCTCCCGCAATGTAGGAGACCTGGGTTTGATCCCTGGGTCAGGAAAATTCCCTGTAGAAGGTAATGGCTACCCATTCCAGTATCTTGCCTGTATAATTCCTTGGATAGAGGAGCCTGGTAGACTACAGTTCATGGTGTTGGAAAGAGTCAGACACAACTGAGCGACTTTCACTGTTTCGTGTCATAAGAGACCCAGATGTATAGAACAGTCTTTTGGACACTGTGGGAGAGAGCGAGGGTGGGATGACTTAGGAGAATGGCATTGAAACATGTATATTATCATACGTGAAACGAATCACCAGTCCAGGTTCGATGCACGAGACAGTGTGCTCCACGCTGGTGCACTGGGATGACCCAGAGGGAGGGGATGGGGAGGGAGGTGGGAGGGGGTTTCAGGATGGGGACACATGTACACCCATGGTGGATTCATGTCAATGTATGGCAAAACCACTACAATATTGTAAATTAATTAGCCTCCAATTAAAATAAATAAATT
>SJYV01033755.1:492827-603214 GCA_006410875.1 Neotragus pygmaeus
TCACTTCCACTGTATAATCACAAGTAATTTGATTTAGGTCATACCTGAATGGTCTAGTGGTTTCCCCTACTTTCTTCAATTTCAGTCTGATTTTGGCAATAAGGAGTTCATGATCTGAGCCACAGTCAACTCCTGGTCTTGTTTTTGCTGACTGTGTAGAGCTTCTCCATCTTTGGCTGCAATGAATATAATTAGTCAGTTTTGGTATTGACCATCTGGTGATGTCCATGTGTAGAGTCTTCTCTTGTGTTGTTGGAAGAGAGTGTTTGTTATGACCAGTACATTCTCTTGGCAAAATTCTGTTAGCCTTTCAACTGCTTCCTTTTGTACTCCAAGGCCAAATTTGCCTGTTACTCCATGAATCTCTTGACTTCCTACTTTTGCATTCCAGTCCCCTATAATGAAAAGGAAATCTTTTTGGGGTGTTAGTTCTAGAAGGTCTTAAATATTCTTAACAATGGAAAAAAGAAGAAACAGGATCTTTTCCCCTCCATAAATAGCTAGAAAGTTGGAATTTTTTGTATTTTGTTTTTTCCTTTCCCATGTCCCTTTTTAGTGGTGTTTTACATTTTTACTTTCCCTATAAAAACTTATTTTAAAATTTTAAATTGATTTAGTTTCTAACCATTTTTTATAACAGTTGTATCATGTTCTAGTGATCTTACTGCTTAATATTAGTCACTTTATACTATGACTTTTCCATGGTGAAGGAATTTCATTCATTTTTAAAATTATCTGAAATGTATCTGAGTGATATGTTTTCTGAATTTTTCTACATATAAGAATATCTTTTGTTTGCTGTAACCAAAGTATTAATTTAGCTGGAAACTGAATTCTTACACTGAAACCTTTTCCCCTAAAAGGCTCATTTTCTTTAGTAGTCAGTGTTGCAGAAAACAAGTCTAAACATAACTGAATTCCCCCCCGCCTTGTCTGAAATTCATACTTTTAACCCAGTTAAAGTTAAATGTTAGTCATTTTTTCATTAACTTTGCCGTATCTTGGGTTAACCTATTTGATATGAAGACATGTTTGAAAAAAGTTTATAAGTTTGAAAAAAGTTTGAGTTTATATATTCTGAATTCTTCTTCATTAATACCTATATTGTATAGGTTTTATATCTGATGTCCTGATGTGACAAATGTTTAACTTTTCTCTTATAAATTTTGTCTTATTCTTTCTCTATATCCTAGGAGATTTTCTCAACTTAGTCCTCTCTAATACAATTTGGTTTTCTATAATATTCAGTCTGCTTTTTTTCTGTTTGTATGACAGAGTTTAATTCTACTACCGAATCTTTCATTTCATTGCCTCTCATTTAGCTCTCTATTCATATCAATTTAAAACTCTGTTTCTTCTCTTACCAGCTTTGTGACCTTGGTTATGATATTTAGCCTCTCTGTTCTCCATTTTTCTCATCAAGGAAAAGAGGAGAATAATTATTCCCACAAAATACAATTATATTATCCTTAGAAACTTTTAAATAAGTTTCTAGCCCATAGAAACGTGCCAGTAAATTTAAGCTGCCCTTCTTACGATGATCACCATCACCATCATTGTCTCTGCCTTTATCTCAGCCATGCTCCTTTCCTTCAAGCTGATGTCATCTCACTTCTGTGTGTGTGTCTCTGTGGAAGCCATATTTTATTAAAATTTGGGGTAGCACAATACAGATACTCTAAAATGTATTTGTGCTCTAAGTCTTAAAAAACTTCTTCACCTTGTGTACAGATACTGTTTATGTTATAGGATATTTTCACAATCCTCTCATTGCTGAGGTTCATTTTTCTATTTGTATCTCCTTGTACAAGGAGAGCTCTGTTGACAGGAGACGTTAGTCCCCTAACTTTTGACTTGGGAGCTGTAGGACCCTCCTGTATATCCTGAATCAGAATCAAATTGCTGCTGACTGGCTATTATTCGGCAAGGGGTGTAGGACTGCAGTTAAGTCTTTCCTCCCACTGCTCCTGTCTGACTACCCCCTCTACAACGGGAGTGTATTCTGGAATAATTTCTGTTACTACTCAATTCAGTGCATCCATCCCTTGCTCAAAATACTGGGTGAAAAATTCAGTCTCTGAATTGCATTATCTCTTCACTCTCTTGTCTTCCTTCATATTTCTGAACCATTTTCCAGACGCAAGATACCATAAGTTGCCCAGTTCTACAACTCAATTGCTGTGAGCTGTAGCCCCTAATTTGATGTATAAAAAGAAGTATTAGGTGACTGGGGCTCATGTGAACCTGGCCCTTTCATTTTGGCAGAGCTGCTGTCTGGCCTGGATGATAGGTAAAAGTCATACAGGCAGGTGTGTGGAAATGTCTTACTTTCCTCCTGCTTGCTTATATGTTCTGTCTTAAAGTCTTATGCACACTAACGGAACCACTCTTCGGGGTCTGGCAACAGGTTGAGTGATCTTTTTTAAAACTGTCGACACTTTGCATCTGTGCATGTGTTTTTTTACTGTTTCAAGGAAAATTGAAAGAAATTGAATTAGGCTCTAACAGATAGCTTTTTAATTTACCAATTAAAAAAAAAACCTTTGATGATAATAGAATCATAGAATCCAAGAGGTATTAGACCAAAATTTGATTTTATAGTTGAAGAGACTCTTTCGTAGGCACATTGCCTGACTTGTTTGAGGTCAGACAGAGGCCAGAACCAGGTCAGTGCTTTTGTCCTTCTAGCACATTGCTTACTAGAAAAAAAAAAAAAATTGAGCTATTCTCACAAATCTAGATTCTTCAAGTCAAGATCTTTCACACTGAGCCATTTCTTAAACAGCAAGGAGTCTCTTCTATATGGAAAAATAGAGANCACAGTCCAACTCTCACATCCATACATGACCACTGGAAAAACCATAGCCTTGACTAGATGGACCTATGTCATATATAAGATATATAAACCAAAAAATTTTAAAACAGTTGCAGTCCTACCTTTATACTTAGCTTAGAAAGGGCAAAAATATGGGAATGAAAACTAAAATGCAGGAAGACAAGGATTTATTGGGATGCCTAACACTATTCTGAGGATACCACACAGATTCCCCCAGCACCATCCTACATCAAAAAAGGGCATTAATCTTTATATTCTTTGTATTTGTCCCCATCATTCACCATTACCCCTCACCCCAGTTCTTGGTGACTCTCACTAGGTAATTATTTAGAAGAATTACTTAGAATGAACCAGTGATGTTGTTCTTAACAGGAAGCACTAATTGACAGCTTTCTGTATTTCATAGCTAATAAAAGAAGTGTAAGCCAGGTTTCCTTCCCTGAAAGAGTTTTGGATCTAGTTAAGTATATGAACACACTTGAAGTAATTGAATAGTAAGTGGTGTTGTAGAAAGTACCTTCCTAGTCCTTTTGTTATTTATGCTTAATCTTTCATACTCTTGGGATGGCCTTCTATTGCCTGGACCTCATCCTCCTGGCCCCCACCCTCCTAGCCCCACTGTATTCACTGGGCCTTTCAGGTAAATAACAGGAAACCTATCCAGCTGCTGCTGCTGCTGCTAAGTCATTTCAGTCGCATCCGACTCTGAGACCCCAGAGATGGCAGCCCACCAGGCTCCCCGTCCCTGGGATTCTCCAGGCAAGAACACTGGAAATGGGTTGCCATTTCCTTCTCCAGTGCATGAAAGTGAAAAGTGAAAGTGAAGTCGCTCTGTTGTGTCCCACTCCTAGTGACCCCATGGACTGCAGCCCACCAGGCTCCTCCGTCCATGGAATTTGCCAGGCAAGAGTACTGGAGTGAGTTGCCATTGCCGTCTCCAACCTAGCCAGAGAAGTGTCCAAAACACAGAGAGAAGTGTAGGCTACCTTCCCAGAAGCAAGCTTGTTACCCATAAAAACTGCAAAAGGAAAAGAGAAAACTGAAAATGCAAACGTTACTCTCCCTACCATTTTCTTCCTTGTTAGCTCTGTAGACCTTTGACAAGACTATATAGACATTCATCTTTGCATCTTCAATTCTTTAACCACACCGATTACTATGATGTGAAAGAGCTGTTTCTTCTCCTCTTAAAATGGGTCCTCATATTCCTTTAATGGTGAAAGTGTTAGTGGTTTCCCCCAGTTGTCTAAGATCTTTTCAGTGGGTGATATATGTTCTAGAAAATCTAACTGATAGCAGAGAGTCTAACTTAGTTGCTATTAGAAAGTTATTTTATTATATGAACTGCCATTTTATTATTTTTCCTGAAATAATTAAATGAGAAATAATCATTTGGTAGAAATCTAAACACTCAGAATGCTTTAAAAAAGAGAGAGAAATGCTACTAGCATATATATACACATATATATATATTCTTGTGAAGAGATATTTAATGAATCATGCTGTTCATAATTTTTCTGTGACCTACTGACTTAAGTAGGTAGTAGAAAATAAGGCAGCTTGGGACTTTCAAAACTAAACGCCTAGTAAGAACTTATTTTATGTACTATAATGTAAAAACATTCAGCATGTGAAAGTCACCAAAGAATCACATTTGGTCTTTGAAAAATGGATTTGTTTTGGCAAAACAAATCAGACACTGTTAGAATGGTGTCTTTCACACACACCCCTAACAAAATTAAAAGAGTGCTTTATGCCATTTGTCTTCAACTGTGAACACGGTTCTCAATGCTGTGTTTACCATCTTTTCAGTGGGTTCAATTTTTAGACCACTTCTAGGTTAGCTTCCAATTCAGGCTTTATAAAAAGCTTGGAAGGAAGCCCTCTCTAGCAACTGCCATTCTGTAGAAATCCAAAGAATGTTAACACATATCTGATGTGATAAGCAAGTCAAGTGTGTAATGAGAGAGTCTGGCGTGGGAGTCGAGGGTTTCTGAAGGATCTTCGAGTTTTTCATCATCCTGAACTTTTAATTATTTGCTATAAATACATTGACTTGTCTCTCACAATAATTTTTTTAACAGAGTTAAAGCAACTGGTGGAGATCAGAGCAAATTATGCCCGAATCTGCAGGCAGCAGGGCCCTCAAGCCACAGACATCGTGCTGTCGCCATCCACAAAGCTGCATTCCCTGGCACCTTCACGCACTGAATTCCTAGCGCAGCCATCCTAGTTTGTGCTGTGTTTCACTGGGATAGGTGTGTGGGCATACTTATGTGTTTGCTAGGATGTGATATGATGATTAGTCATCGTTCTTAATTTTATACCATCTCCTTTAAACATTATACCCGCTCCATTTTACACAGTGGCATTTGATGCCTCAAATCTGTTCTTAGAAAGACAAAAGCAATGACAGTGAACTGTCTTAGGTGTATTTTCTCCCAGGAAAAGAAAAAGGAATACATTTGTTATTACTGAAAAATAGTTTTGTGGGATCAAATAGCATATATTATTATATATATACTTTTTAATTCTTATATATAAGATAATAAAATAATAAAATTTGATAATAAAATAGATTAACAACTGTAGTGTGTGTGTATATATTTACATATGTAGTTAAATTTAGTAGGATCAAGAGTAGTATATGTACTATATATATATAAATAATTTTATATTATTCATTTTACATGGACTTCCCTGGTGGCTCAGGGGTAGAGGAACTGCCTCTCAGTGCAGGAGACCTGGGTTCGATTCCTGGGTCTGGAAGAGTCCCTGGAGAAGGAAATGGAGAAATCCCATGGGAGAAATCCCATGGACAGAGGAACCTGGAGGAATACAGTCAATGGGGTCACAAAGAATCAGACATGATATAGTGACTAAACAACAACAAAATATTTTTTATTCTTATATATAATTTGATAATAAAATAGACTGATAATTGTAGTATGTGTGTGTGTGTATATATATATATATATTTAGTAGGGTCAAGTAGTATATGTACTATATATAAAAATAGTTTTATATTACATATATAAATTATATATATATATCTATAATTTGATAGTAACAAAGACTCTTTGACTACCTAATGCTAAATTTGAGTCAAACTGACATTTTTCTGGCTCAGCCACTTTATTTTTCAAAGTTCTATGCTAAAATCCTACATTTGCTAAATGAAAATGAAATGGCTGGTGGCCACCAAACCCCATATGACTTGCTTTTTCCTCTTCCCACTTCCCCTCGGTTTGGCCTGTGGTAATAGGACTCCTCACGAGCACAGCTAGATGTTGTTCACAGAGTGAAGCTGGATCATTTCTGACGTAAGCTCAGTAACCAAAAGCCATGGACTGTGTCCTGAATACCGAAACTTAAAGAAAGGATATATGCACCACTTGAAGGAAAAAAATTATGTGAGGATTTTTCTTAAGGGGTCAAGGGAGATCCTTAGCAATTATATGTAACAATACTACAGGAAGATAACTTACCTTTTAATTTCTTTCTGCTATGAAGAAAGAATTATTTTTTAAGAAAAATATCAGTGACACACCAGAGTTTGGTTTCTAGTTGTGGTAAAAAATTTTCCAGAGAAATCCTCTTCTTTCTTCCTCTGAAAGCCTTTGGCATCTCCATCTGAGTATAAATTGCAGCCTGGATAGAAGTGTACAGAATGGCTCATCTGGGCTCACTCCTCAATCCACCACTGTAACGTGGTGCAGGAAGGCAGTAGATCATTTCCACTGAAGGGGGCTCTTGGTAATCGCTGCAAAAGGCCTAGCTTTTACTCCCAGTCTGCAAATCAGTCAGGTCGCATGAATAAATTCCTGCTGCCTCTGACACTACCAAAAGCAGAGCCCATTGAGGCAAAATTTCAAGTTGCATACACAACAGTTTGCCCTTTTGCAGACCCTTCTCTGTGTGTTGTGAGGTGTTAGAGATGTGAAGGCATTCCAGGACACCTTTGTGATACATATGAAAGAAAGATTGCGTGTGCCCCTATTTCGCTTTCTCTTTTGTTGAATGAGAAGGGTTAAGGAACATGCTCCCGGTCACAAAGTGGGCCAGTAGGATTCTTACCTGCTGGGCCTCTTCTGATAAAAACTGGATTACAATCCCCAGAGACATAGAACTAGTTTTATTTTTTTTCCAGATTCCTTGAAAAGAAGGGCAGTTCTCTAGGTGAAACAGTACCTATCATTTTGCTGCCAAGGAAGAGTTGATTTGCTATGAAAATGGCGTGATTTCACCATGGATCAAATGCGCAGATTCTTGTGAAGTCTTCGCTGTTGTGTGTGAACATGTCTGAAGCGAAAATTGGTAATATCACACAACACTGTATCAGTGTACCAGGAGACGTAAGGCAAAACTCTTAACTGAACTTTTACTCGTAAATGTGATTTTAGATGTAATATAACAGTCATCAACACAGCACATTTTACCAGCAAGGCAGTGACATGTACTTTGCTGACGATGGCTTGCGCAGGGTATCTCGGCAGTTCGTAGCCATTTTTAACTTCAGACTAAGAACAGCCCTGCTCTTTATAATTGACCTTCTTCTATGATCACCTGGATCATGTGGACTGACACCACTAAAAGCAGAGCACACGAGGCAAAATTTCAAGTTGCATACACAACAGTTTGCTCTTCTGCCCTTCTATGAACGCCAACCATGTGGACTGGAGGGCAGTTACTCCACCTTCAGCAAGGAGTATAGGATAAGACTATTTTAATTCAATTCAACCCTCTGAAGATTTTAATAAACCCAGTAATTTCCTTCGGGGACATGCTTATCAAATTTGAATCAGCCTCGTATATATAAGTCACATTTCAATATTTTTCTATCAACTGGAAATCATTTATTATTAAATACTAAAGCAACCATCCTCAAGTCTGTGGTGTTCTCCCGAAATTTATTTCCTGCTGGTTTGCAAACACCCTTAAGTTGATCCAGATGTTAATCAACCATGTACCCGCGTTTGTGATTGTCCTTGGGAGAAAGAATTTTCTGGATGTTTCTGTCCCACCTCTAGCCTTTGTTACCTGATTAAGTGTTAGGATGAAGTTGCATATTTTTAAGTATTAACTGAAAACAATGTGTCTGAATGGTTGACAAACATTTTGAGATTATGGCACTATTTATAAATAAGTGTTATATCTGTGTACTTATAGCAGGTTTACAAAACAGGACATGTTAGATTCAAAATCCAGATGTAGTTTTGTGGTGTGATAACCCTGAATTTCTGTTTTGTTCTTGATTGTTCATAATTACTGAATATTTTTTTGTATGGATCAAGAAAACAAAGCAAACAAGCAAACCACAACAAAAAGGTAAAAATACCTCTGCTCTCTTTTGCAAGAGAATCACTTAGAAATTGTGGCCAGTGGCAGCAGCATTTGTGAGCTAAACCTTTATTAATAGACCTGTGTGCTGCTGAGTGTTATTGAGACTTACACAACACCCAAACAGCACGTTTTTTTCTGATATCATTCAGAAGGGAGTGATCAAACCACATAAGTCCATATTATTCTAGATCTTCACAAATCAGATGTAAATGTCCTCAGTTAAATGGAATTTGGACCCAATGGTGATCCTCAGTTGCTTTTATTAAATCAGTGGCTCTAGTTCCCTCCTGCCTCTAAGCAGATCTCAACGCCTCCTCAAGTGGGGTTTAGCAGAAAGAAAGAGCAGCAGTTTTGTTCTCAAAAAAAGCAATAAGCGAGAATTCTAAGTAAAAGGCCTGGTTTGGGGCTGCTTGGCCAAAAGCAAACGCAAAGCAAGATCAACAAAGACAACTCAGGTGAGTGCTGATGAGAGTAAAGTAATGACGGACATTCAGTGGTTGCCTGCTGCCAGCTATAGTATTTCCTAGGTCTGTGAGTCTGTAATATGAAACACTATCCATAGGCTGTCACCCTGTGCTATGTGTGCAAACAGAAATATATGAGGAGAGAGGAAGTGCTTATGCCCAGAGTGCAACTGGGTTGGGGAAGGGAGGAAGAAAGGAGACAGGAAATTATATTTATATGGCAAGTGCAGTGGTGATTCTGAATTGGATGTGCTATCATTCATTGTCTGCTGCATTCTTGTGCTGGTTTAGGGGTAGATAGATGGTTCAGTCAACCAAGGGATCGATCAGGTCCTGACTTAGCAGTCCGAGACTTCCCTGGTGGCTCAGACAGTAAAAAATCTGCCTGCAATGCAGCATGCCTGGGTTAGACCCCTGGGTTGGGAAGATCCCTTGGAGAAGGGAATGGCTACCCACTCCAGTATTCTTGCATGGAGAATTCCATGGACAGAGGAGCCTGGCGGGCTATAGTCCATGGGGTCACAAAGAGTTGGACATGACCCAGCAATGAACACTGTCTCTAGCAGCCCTAGAAGTTTTGAACGTGGGGTTTTAACCCCAGCAGAGATTGTCCAAGAATGTCAGCTCTGGGCAGACCCTCGCTAGAACAGTTGAGGGGTCAATGTCTAGATGCCACCACCAGCAGTTGTTAAATTACCCTGCAGACTCTGCCAGAAAGAATGGAGGGGAGGTGGGAGCCTTACAGAACTGCTAGGATTAGCACCCCCAAAGCATAAGATTTGCTTCTCTGTGTTCATCGCTACCACTCTTTCCCTGCTTCCTTCCAGTTCTTCTCTCTCCTTGCCTTTCGGTCTTCTCTTCTCAATCTCCCTTACTTTTTCTCCTCTCTGTGTGTCTTAGTCTCTCAGTCGTGTTCAATTTTTTGCAATCTGTGGATTGTTGCCTGCCAGGCTCCTCTGTCCATGGAATTCTCTGGGCAAGAATACTGGAGTGGGTTGTCATTTCCTACTCCAAGGGATCTTCCTGACCCAGGGATAGAACTGGGTCTCCTGCATTGCAGGCAGATTCTTTACCATCTGAGCTACCAGGAAAGCCCCTTTTCTCTTCTAAGGGCCTTTAAATCCTGTCTTTAATTTTAACAATAACTCTCCCCGTAGCAATTTGTGGATCAGCAAGGGATGCTTCCTTAATATGATTCTCAGAGTTTCCTGTGCATGTGTCACCTGGGGAGCTTGATAAAATACAGAGTCCCAGGCTCAATGGCGGAAATTTTTCTTCGGTACCCCTAAGTGGGGCAAGGAGTCTGCAGGTAGCAAGCCCCAGTCACGGAGGGTGGTAGCTGACCACACGTGTGGAAACTCGGCCAGGGTTCTGTGCTTGGCAGCTGGGCATGGCTCAAGCACTAAACACCAATTCTGAGAACACCGTGGCCCCTTTTACCTTGGTGTTCAGGGGCTATGAAGGCAGAGAAGCAATTACTGCCTGTGTGGGGGTTGGAGTCTAAATGCTCTCATGTTTACTCCTCACTGTTTCCTTGAGAAAGCAAGGAGTTGGAAACTAACCACCCAGAGATGGTAACCAGGACGTAGACACTGGAGGAAACATGAGGGAGTTTGAGGTGCTGAAGCCTCCCATGTTAAATAAGCTGCCGTCAGTGCTGATAACATCTGCTATTTTAAAGGTCACAGAAATAATGTCAGGGCTATGGTACGTGAATCGAAGAGCAGAGTAATTTTGAAGGTGGGGAAATATCCAGCTTCCTGGGGATTTCTCATGCATTTTTGTATGTACAAACTGAGAGAGCCGTGGAACAGGGACAGGGGTCTTATTTACCAAAGTAACCCTTTCTCCCAGCAGATCAAGAATCTGCCTGCAATGCAGGAGATGCAGGAGACGTGAGTTTGATCCCCAGGTGGGGAAGATCCCCTGGAGAAGGGAATGGCAATCCACTCCAGTATTCTTTCCTAGAAAATCCCATAGACACAGGAGCCTGGTAGGTTACAGTCCATAGGGTTGCAAAGAGTCTGGCATGACTAAGCAACTAAGCACATACAACCCTTTCTCCAGTGAAGGAGCTGCTTACTATGGGGAAGGCTGAGCCTCTCTCGTCTGTTTTCTCCAGGTTTAACAGTATACAATTCCATGGGATATTATTTCAGTTCAATAACAAGGGCTCTCAGAAAAATTAATTTTCAGAGCAGTTCTCTTGTCCCATAAATGAAATCCATATAGGTTGGGAGATACTTTCGTTAGAAGCTGTAAAGAAAATAAGCTTTTCAAAGACCTAATTCATGTGTTTCTACCTCCAGATACTGTTCTGGGTACTGGGCATGTAAAGGTGAATGAAGTAGGTGAGTGACTACTTAAATAGTGAACAGGCTGGGGTGCTAGGGTGACAAGCATGAGTTGCGGTGGGAGGGGTGGGCACCAGCCCAGATCGCGGAGGGCCTTGTAGGTCATGCTGACTAGTCTGGGGTTTTCTATTTTAAATGCAGTGGTTAAAGGGAACTATTAATAACATGAAAGCTGCACTAGACATTGTACGTTAAATTAAGCTTGCTCAGGTTACACGTTAGAGACACACTCGATTTACCTCCGGAGGTGGCGGTTTGTTAGGAGGATTAACAAAGAAAGGGGAAAGCATGGGAGATCCCAGGACACAGGCTTCACGGTGGTTTCTGTTCCAGAGACACAGCCTGACCCTGTCCAGATGGACACCTCGTAGTCCACCATTCCTCTTCCTCACTTCTGCTTTCCTCTGTACTTTTTTTTAAGTCAATGAAATTTTATTAAGTCAATGGAATGTATTTACTTGGGATTTTATGTGTTACAATAGCTAAAGTTGTCCTAAATAGTGTATTCTACAGAGCAATATTGTTTTTTTTCCAACAATGGATTCAAAGAATTTTAACTACATCTTCAGAATGAGAACAGTTCTGCTACTACAAGCTAAGTGGTGCCTGTCCTTCTTGATCTGTGAGTTTCCTAAGATGCTCACTTGTCTTCTCTCAGGGCTTCTGCTGCCTCACGGCTTCTGTTTCCTGCCTCCTTTTTGTATTTTGTTAGGTTCTAGGGCCACTCTACCCTCTGAATTACTTCCTTTGTGTCTCCTGATGGAAGACTGAATGGTTGGAGGCCAGCCAGTAGCTGCCTTTTACTCATTCCCTTAGATTAGGATGTCAGGGATCCCATGATACAAAGCACAGCTTGCCTGTGTAGGCAATGGTGGTGTGGGCTGATCCTTCCTCAGGAAGCTGTGGACCTGGCTGGCATTTGGGGCTCCATGGCATTTGCAGTATAAAACCCATAATTCTGCCCTTGTTATGATTCTTTTCTCCCTTCACCCCTGAGGGATGAAATTAGCATGGTATCAGCTAGGCTGACTCTATTCCTCTTCAGCCAATAAGAAGCTTGTCCTTGGGTGCATCCTCAAATTTGACTTTGATGGTGTGACATTGGTGGTCTTTGCTATACAAGCAACGTGACCTTGAAGATGGAATCTGTGACTTTGCTTAATATCAGGATGGACTCTTTTGAATACAAGCAAGTCTGTCTGAGGAAGTGGATTTTTCAGAGACATCCTGGCAAAACTTAAGACACTCTGTCATCTAGGGAATTTTCTCAAATCAATTCAGAAAGTCAAATACCTTTTTTAAAAAATCAGACTTTTCCTCGCCTCTTGTTTAATGCAATAATTTTGATAGTCTGGATTCCATTGTGGATTTTGATTTTTGTTATCATATCTCCTTCTCTCTCCACTCTGCAAGGTCAGCCTGGCTAGCAACTTTCTCAGTGCTGAAATGTGAGTTCTACTCACTGAACTTGACTGTCATCAACTGTGTTTGAGTTGCCAATCCTTGTTACATTCCAGGACACCCAAGGAGTGGTATTGCCTGTTAGATATTGCCCAGTTCCCATGAAAAAGTTGATATGGGCCACAGTGATGTATTGGACTAAAGCTGTGTGTTTAAGAGGCGTCCTAGGGAGGCATTCCCAGCAGCAGTGGGGTGCAGTGCGCAAGCAGCATGAGCAGCAGGCTGCAGCCCTGCCCTCTGTCTCACTCCGGACCTGGCAACAAAAGTCAATTTTCATTTCAGCAACTCGCAGCTGCGTTTATGAGAAAAATGGGATGCGTCTATGGGACTCTTAAGTGCTTCAAAGTTGTTTACTTACACTTAAGCCATTGCCATTGCTTCCATGGACAATTCTGCTGGTTTTTCTAACTAGTCATGGTGTAACCCCAGGCTCACTCTTCTCTAATTCTTTATCCAAGTAGTAGCCAGAATGATCTTTCTAGAATGAAAATCAAATCATGTTACTGTCTTGCTTAAAAACTTCCAGTGGCCCTGGACTGTCATCTAAATGTAGAATACACTCCTCCCACGCCTTGGGAAGACCGCGCTCCCCTCGCCCTGTAGTCTGTTTTGTCACTCCTGTGTTCACAGAGATTCGTATTCCACTCACCCTAAAAGGGCCCTTGGTCCCCTCAGATCGTGTGTTACTATACACATTCTCCTCCTACGGTTTTCTGGGGGAAAGTCCCTGACCCCTCCTTACACCCAGTTCTGTTGGGAACTGCCTTCCATGTGCTCCCCCTTTGCTTACCTCAACTATAGCACTTACTACTGTTGACATAGCCTTTCTTCCACTGGTTGGTAAACTCCTTAAATGAAAGGCCAGCTTGTTCACATCTATATTTCCAGTGTCTGAATATCCCATATCATATTGTTGTAGCCACGTGTTCCAGGAAACAAACTCACTCAGAAGGACAATGCAGAGAGTGGAGTGCAGTTTATTACCCCAGCGGCCCAAGGTAGAGCCTCCTCTTAGCCAAGGACCCCGACCAGTTTTTGTGAAAACCTTATATACTCTAAGTGTATGTTTGGCCTAAACCACCTCCCCAAATTCCCTGAAACTAGTCTGAACAAAGGAAAAGAAAGATACAGCCAAAGTTAACCCATGATCCATATGCCTTAAGCCTAGGTAGTTAATTAACAGTGGACAATTATCAATAGGCCTGTGGTCACACCCAGTAAGCATAATAGAATTTATGATTCTATTCAGTTACACAGATACTTAGGATGTTCTTTTAGGCAACAGAGAGTCTAGGTATGAGTCCGGGGGCTCTTCCATCCAGGGGGTCTGGTTTTCCAGTTGGTTATGTCATTTCCATAGATACTGGGCATAGAGCTCAAAGTCCACAGCCCAGCCCCAGATAGAGTCCTGTTTTTAAGATGGAGCCTGTTCTGTCTGCTTCCTCCTTCAATATAGTAGGCATTAAGGGATGTTTATTGAATGAATCTAAGGTTGAAGATAACTGGTTAGTTTTAAAAAGTACCTGCTTTTGAGTAGAAGCATTGAATCAGAGTTTGATTTGCTTGTAGCACTTTCTTCTCCTCACATGCATTGTTATGGACTAAATATTTGTGTCCCCCACTCCAAATTTGTGTGTTGAAACCCTATGCTCCAATATGATGGTATGAGGAGGTGGGATCTTTTGGAGGTAAATAAAAATAAGTGAGGTCATAAGGATGGAGCCTTTCTGCATAGAATTAGTGCCTTTATGAGAGTCATGAGGGAGCTTCCTTCTTTGCTCTGCTGTCTGCCTTGTGAGGATATAATGAGAGGTCAGCACAGAAGACAGCTCTCACCATAACGTGACCACACTGGCACTCTGATCTCTGACTTCCAAGGTCCAGACGTGTGAGAAATAAATTTCTGTTGTTTATAAGCCTATGGAACTTTGTTATAGGGCTTCCCTGGTGCCTCAGCCAGTTAAAATGTTGCCTGCAATGCAGGAGACCTGGGTTCAATCCCTGGCTTGGGAAGATCTCCTGGAGAAGGAAATGACAACCCACTCCAGTACTCTTGCCTGGGAAATCCTGTGGATAGAGGATCCCGGTGGGCTTCAGTCCACAGGGTTGTAAGAGTTGGGAGTGACTTAGCGACTAAATCACTACCACTGTGTTATAGCAATCTGAGAAAAGACACACGTCACACCCACCTACAGAATATATCACATAGCTTTCTTATAAAATGAATCTTGTACTTGACGAGACAATATAGGCTGATTATATTTATTTTTTTAACAAGGGAAACCAAAGCAACGTTGATTATGTTCCCTTCTTTGCCCACTGTAACTTTCAAAACATTCCTACGGCCCGCTAGAATGGAAAACACTCTTCTCCCATCATCGCCCAGACGGACCCTTAACTGCTTGCCTGACTCGGCTGCAGGCAGCCCAGCTTGGGAGAGAAGACATGTCACCCCCTTGCACAAGTGTAATGATTTGTGGCTGAGAAGGGAGAGCCTGCTCTCTGAACCACATGCCCCCTGGTGCAGGCAGGCTAAGGAAAGATGAATGGCATTATAAGACAGACATCTGAATGTTTCGTATTAAATTAGTCCCACAGAGCACCCATAATTCTCATTCCATAAATCACAAGGTAAAGTAAACCCACTCCCAGGTTAGGCTGTTGTGACTTTGGCCTGTGGTGTCACAGATAATGTGCGAATAGTTAAACATTTGTCTGAAATGGTAATAATTTTCAGCATACTTACTCAGTGGCAGAGAGGTGACCCAGATTGATCTCTGTTGCCAGAAACAGCATGTAAATGGGAATCAGCCAATTCAGGAGATTTTGCAAACAAGAGTCGCCACCCCCTGGCCCCTCGGCCTACTCTGCCATTGCTGAGGGGAGCTCCTCCAGGAGCTGTTAGGTGCTCAGGGCTAAGATGAGCAAGCTTCAGCCCCCACCAGTGAGCAGACTGACTGTCCATTTTTTGAATGAACGGCGGTCCAGCTCCGTTTTGAAGTCCACTTTCACCTCGGCTTGGTCTAAGCATCATAGAGCTAGGAAGGGCCTCAATTCCATGAAAGCCACATTTCTCTTCAGGCAAAGGTTTATTCTGAGAATATTTTACATATCTTTGGATCTATTCTGGTTCTTTCACTTCTGGGCTGGCTCTGTGAGAAGGGGAAACCATAGAATGGAAGGAACATAAACTGCTGTTCATAAGACGATTTAACCTGATGCCAGCTGGGCCCATTGGAACTGCTGCTTCCTCGTCCATAAAATAAGGAAAGTCGACTCTTCCATCTCTAAAGTCCCACTCAGCTTTAAAAGTCTGATTCTGATTCAGTTGCTGGATGAGATTGGGCAACAAGTGTTGTGCCAGCCACTATTCCAGCTGACCAGGGAGCCTGTCTCTCTGCTTGGCAGTCTTTATACAGGTGTTTACTAGGACCTGCATCCAGATTCTCTGCACCCACAGAGTTCCAACCCAGATTTCACCAGAGTGACAGAGGGAGGCCACAGCACAACTTAGGGATGGCCGAGGACTGGAGGTGGTTCTTTCCAGGAAAAGATCTTGGTGTCAAGACCTGAGTAGAGTCTTGCCTCCTGTACTGTTGGGCAAGCCCGTTGGTATAAGCATCAAATAAGATCAGCTATAAACGTGGATGGGGAAGGTCACTAACGCTGTCAGAGCGTATGCACATGGCCAGGCACCCTGCTGGACTTTCACACTGTTGTTGTCGCTTTCATTCCATACCCATGACCACCCTTGGAAACAGGTGGTTTTTTCCTGCTTCTCCGTTTACATTTTAAGAATGGGGAAGCTGAGCTCCTGAGAAGGTGAAATAACTTGCCAAAGCCCTCAGCTGGTCAGGGGAAGAGCTGATATTTGTACCCAGATCTGTCTCATCACATAGCCTGTAGAAATTTCAGGATGGTTATTGGCAATTCTAAAACTGGTTTGATGACTTCACTTGGATGCCTTTAAAGAATAATTTTATGGTTTAGTCACTGCCTGCTTAGAAAATTTCCCTGATGACAGCTGAGTTAGGCATAATGAGCTACATTTGGACGCCCAACCTGAGGGAGTTGGGGGCACTGCCTTGTTCATAGGAGAGGAGCGTCACTGGCTTATCAAGACATGATAAGCCCACTAGGATATCTCACTTCTCTGCCCCAATGGCTTAGTCATCTGTGTATTAGATGCTAGGGCTAGTACCATAGGCTGGTGGCTTAAATAACAGAAATTTCTTTTCCCACAGTTCTGGGGTCAGAATTCTGACTTCCAGGTGTCAGGAGGACTGGCTCCTCTGAAAGATGTGAAGAAAGGATTTGTCCCCTGCCGCTGCTCTGGCCTCTGGTGATTTGCAGACAGTCTGGTGTTCCTTGGCTTGTAGAATCATCGTTCCAATCTCTGCCTCATCTTCATGTGGCATCGTCCACATGTCCTGTGTCCAAAAGTCCCCACTCATGTGGGATTAGGGGACCTCATCTTCTTTAATTACATCTGCAACGACCCTATTTCCAAACAAGAGTGCATCCTGAGATACTGGGGTTTAGGACTCTGACATGTGGGTTTTTGGTGGGGAGGCACAATTCCACCCGTAACAATCAGTAATGAAAGTCTGAACCCTCACTCACACAAGCACTTCATCTGAGCATAAGTGCTCTACCATTAAAGATTGCAACATTCTCTCTTGATGGCATGTCTCTCTCCCTTTTATGTCTTTCTTGTTTCTTACTAACACCGAAGCCTGATATTAATGNCTTCTTTAATTACATCTGCAACGACCCTATTTCCAAACAAGAGTGCATCCTGAGATACTGGGGTTTAGGACTCTGACATGTGGGTTTTTGGTGGGGAGGCACAATTCCACCCGTAACAATCAGTAATGAAAGTCTGAACCCTCACTCACACAAGCACTTCATCTGAGCATAAGTGCTCTACCATTAAAGATTGCAACATTCTCTCTTGATGGCATGTCTCTCTCCCTTTTATGTCTTTCTTGTTTCTTACTAACACCGAAGCCTGATATTAATGGAAAAACCATTAAAAAAAAAAAACTATTATCCTATGAGGTAAAGTGAACGCACTCAACTGTGAAAGGAAGACTTATCGATCAATTTCAGTTAAACCTTGCTTGTCTGACACTTTGCAGCTAAGGAATGTGTTTTTATTGCCTGGCCAGATAGTTCAGATTTCCGGTCAGTCTTAGTAAAGACCCCTTTTATAACAATGATAAAATTTTATCACAGAGCTATGAAAACAAAATTAGATTTCATAACTCACATCAGGCCTTGAAGGCAATGCCTCTATAAATTTTACAAACCTTATCAACTTTTAATGCACCTATTCTGACAAATATTTTTAAAGTAGCAACTTCTATTGAACTTCATATATATGTGCTTTTGTATAAAATAAGTGTATATATGTGTGTATGTGTATAATATATTTATTCCCCCCCACTTTGTCTTTCTTTCTCTCTCTCCCCCTTATAGGAAAGAAAGCTTTCTCCACCTATTTGGAATTAGAAAACTGTGATCGAAAGTCCAATTTATTAGATTGCTGAAGACTTCGAATTTAAGAAAATTCAAAAGAAATCTGAGTAGTTTACTTAAAAATTTAGTGTTAGAATTTATCCTTCAAAATAACTGTGTTTTTCATGGGCAAACACTGATTAGTTATCCATAAATTTACAATAAGACATATGATAATTAATGGGCAGTGTTAGCCACAGGGATTTTGTATTCTAGTGAAAACCTGTATACACTCTGTAAATTTTCCATTCTATAGCATGGACTGTTGGGGGAAAAGATGCCTATATACTGAGCACGTGTTTTTTCTCTCCAAGTAGATGATAATTGCCTAGAGGGCAGAGAACCTTATTTTTACTTACTCGGGGCAGGGCTCGGTGACAATGCCCAGCAGCCCTACTTTCAGAGCAACATGATGGGAAGACAAGGTTCAGCCAACTTCCACCCTTGTGCTAAACCACAAACCAAAATCACAGCAGTACAAGGGGAATAGAGGGTCTGCTGTATAGAATTTTATTTCAGTCAGCTGTTAAGGAACTATAGTCCTCAGAGTCAAGTTAAATCAAGTTATAGTTAGTCCTTCCTGCTTTTCAGAGGCAAGAAACACTTCAAAATTGAGCAAACGAAATAAATTTCATGGTGTAAACTAAGCATCACATATTCTTAAAATGTGTCTATGATGATTATACATTTTGGTCTTAAATGACGAGTTAGAAAAAACATCCAAAAATTATGTGAAATGACTTATGGATATATTGATAACGTTCAAAACCTCAATACACTGTTGTAAAGGAGTCACACTGTTTAGGTTCATGTACTCCTTTGAGCATCTTTGGAAAAGCCATAAACTTACAAAATGACGTATAAAAAATAACTTTCTCATACCGTTTCATGGCATTCACAGACCCACCAGAAAAACATTAGTGAACTTCCAAACAAGGAACTGATAGAAAATACTTCTGATTTCCAAAATCTTTAATGTTTGCAGGGGAACATAGGATCCATACCTCTCAGTGGAACATTTCAAAACATCAGCAGAGGCAGATTCTAACTTTCACTGTGGTAATGTTACCTTGCTGTATTGAAAAAGGATAAACCATGATGATTTCTTAACATCTTTGACTGTGTTTTTTGCATCTACGGATCTTAAGTGGGAAAAGATAAGAAAAGATAAACTTCTTCAAACAGTATTGTTCATTTTGGGCATTCCTTGGAGAAAGCACTTATTACCTGGAAGGAAAAAGCTAATTAAGTCGACGTTTCTTACAATCACAAAGCCATTTTTACTTGCTACTCTTTTAGACAGAAGGGAATACATGCTGTTTCCCTTTTGTCTGTCAGGAGAGTAACAGGGAACGCTGACAGCCCTGGAAGTTGGGAGCTGAAACTGAGCAGACAAGTGGCTGCTGCAGGTATTCAGAACCTGCCCCGAAGTCACTGCTGCTCAGCTGAAGTGAAACACGGTGTCCTGAGAACCCCCATTTGTGCTTTTACCTCTTCCATAAAATAGTGACATTGTCAAATGTTTAGATGCTTGCATTATTTTATTCCAGGTCATGTTACGACTCTTCACTTAATTTAGTCAACGTGTGCTGTACAGTCAGAAACAATGTTAAAATGCTATTTAACCCCCATTTAAGGTTTTGTTTAGAAATTTCCTTAAAACAGTTAAATCTTTATATGAAAATAAGTTGGATTCTGATTTAATTTCACTGTCCTTGGCTGGAGTTTGCCAATTAGAAGAGGACAATGGATCTGAAACTAAAGATGCCTTCACAGTGCCCTGAGTGCTCTCTCTTGTGTTCCCAGAGTCCCGCATGGAGTCTGCAACACAGTAGGTGCTCATTAAATCTTTGTTAAGCATCAAATGAGAAGCCGAGTTTCAACCCTTACTGTGCTTCTTACTACCCATGGGACATATCTATTTTCTCATCTGTGAAATGAGAATAATATTTCCTTCTACCCTCCAAAAGCTGTTTTTTGCATCAGATGAGATATAGCATGAAAAATCATTTTTTTCCTTTTTGACCTGAAGAAAGGAGTAATCTTCAAAATTAGGCATACGGTCTCATGCAGATATAAAAGAAGTAAGCACCATTGTATTCTTGTAGGAGAAAGAGCTCACAGACTAATAATTCAAAATAAGATAATATTTGTCACTTATTTATTTGCTGCTCTGGATCTTTGCTGTGTCACACAGGATCTTTAGTTGGGGCTTGTGGGATCCAGTTCCCTGACAAGGGATCGAACTTGGGCCCCTTGCATTGGGAGCACAGAATCTTAGCCACTGGACCACCAGGGAAATACCAAGATAATTTTTATTTTATAGAATTTTAATGCTGAAATGAAGGGGGGGACTTCTCCATTACTAGAAGTAAAGGACCACCACACTCCAGGACTTAAGGCATCAAAATTATGGGCTTGCTTTCATTCATATGTGCAACCTAAGACATCTCAGACTTGTCCTGTGGCCAGTGGGGGAAGGGTTATATGACACTCAAGTAAGCTGGCAGAAGGTACCTTCTGATTCTCAATAGGGGTTGCTGCTGCTGCTAAGTCACTTCAGTCATGTCCAACTCTGTGCGACCCCATAGACGGCAGCCCACCAGGCTCCCCCGTCCCTGGGATTCTCCAGGCAAGAACACTGGAGTGGGTTGCCATTTCCTTCTCCAATGACTGAAAGTGAAAAGTGAAAGTGAAGTCACTCAGTCGTGTTTGACCCTCAGCAACCCCATGGACTGCAGCCTTCCAGGATCCTCTGTCCATGGGATTTTCCAGGCAAGAATACTGGAGTGGGGTGCCATTGCCTTCTCTGCCTCATTAGGGGAGAGGGGGTCAAATTATGTAGTTGAAAGTTAGCAAAAATTATTTTAAAGGGGTGTATTGATAACATTTATTTAGAGGATTCTGGTTTACTCAGTATTTGAGCAGCAAGGAATACCCTATACTCAGAAGAAATTTGCATTGCTTATTGATATAATGATAATGAAATTTCTGTGATATTCCAGCACTGCTCTAGAGGCTATGTCAAATGAGACACTCTTAGTTCTCACAGACCTTACTGGCCTAGTGAAGGCACACAACTGATTTTAAAAGGAAGCAAATTAAGAGGTAAGGAAACAACTGGTGATAACTGCTATGAAGAAATGAACATTGGATAAAGGGATAGAAAGCGACTGGACAACTTGATATTCAAATGCACGTGACTGTCAAAAACAATTTGTTCAGAGGATTGAGGAGCAGCATTATAAAAGTATCATTTTCAGAGAAGAGTAGCTAATTTGCTACTTTGAAAGTCTCCTTTTTTACAATTCTGGGAGGAGCACAGTGGACCTGGAGTTAGTAAGGAATTACATGTGCTGTTCTCATCAAGGTGTGTGACCTTGGGAAGCTCACCTATCCTATCTGTATCTTGACTACAAACTGGCATATGTTATCTGATTCAACAGAAGACTCTATAATATTTCTGTGTGCTGGCTTCCGAAAGAGGTGAAGTCTGACCAGTGTTGAGATGTCTGCATAAATGTTGCTGAGTTTCTGTCTCTTTCTCTCGGTGGCTCAAGAAAACCTTGTCTTCACTGTTGCCACCTCCATCATCACCACTAGGCTGTCAGAAGGGGACATGCCACCCACAGGCAGGTGGATGTGCAGATGCTAGAGGCAGTGAGTACCAGCTGCAAAAATGCCCACTTTGTGTAAGGCACTAAGCTAGTTCTTTCTTTACATTCATTAACTGTTCAGTCCTCACAAGTAGTATCAGCTCCATTTTGCAGATCTGGAAACTGAGGCGCTGAAGAAGGGGCAAAGTAAAGCCTGATTCTGAAAGCTCAGGCCCTAAACCCCTACACTGACCACCACTCCCTTTGTCCATTCAAGAAGTACTAATTTCTTAAATTAATTAATTAACTTGAGCACCTACTATGTGCTAAGAACTTCTTTGATCAAGTTCAGTTTGGCATTCGGAGGATAACCCTCCTCTGGGTTGAGAAAAAAGAGTGTACAGCTGAAGAAGAAAAAAGAGAGCAACTTTATTTGTTTCTTTGATTGAACTCAGGAGAAACAACATTTTTTTTTGCTACCACTCTTTGAGCTTCTGGAATCTCTCTGTCTGCTCTCTGTTTGAACTTGGGTGAATATAAAACTTATATTTTCTCTGTTGCCAGAGCTTTCAGAATCCCAAAGCATTTGGTTTAGATTAAATCCATTGACCGAGGCATTCTAATTCAGCTTCAACACAGATGATCCCGTCACCTGTCGCCTTATCTAACCTAACCGCTTATTACAGTAACAGAGTACACTCGTCTGGAGCCTGGGGGGCAGGGCCAGAGGAAGGAGGTCACGCAGGTTTAGCGGCCACATGTACACAGCAGGGTGGTGTCCTTTCAGAATCTAGAGTGGATTCATAAAATCCAATCAGGAGCACATGGGTGCATTTATATAAGCTTTTTTTTTTTTTTGCCTGAATCTAAATTATAGAGATTTTAATAGCTCCAGTAATTAGACAAGTATGAAGTCTACCCCATTATGTTCCTGTGTAATATCACACTCTCCAGGGCCCACCTTCCTTGCTTGCTGGGCCCCCTGCCTCCTATTTTCTACCATAGGGAAGCAGTTTTCTTTTCAAAGAGCTCACTGTTCACATTGTTTTTGTTCCTTCAATCCGGGGGTTGGATTTGCTTTCTCAGCGGTTTCCCCATTGCATTGCCCGGTGGTGTAAGAAAAGGAGAGTGGGGGCGTTGGTTTGCATTCCCCACCGTGCCTAGCACACGTGCGGGGTTGCACAATGGAGGCCGTCACAGCACAGAAGGCCCTTAGCACCTTGGCGGGCACCGGCCAGACCCTTTCCAATTTCTTATAGCTAACTCTGCTTCGAAACCTCTTCCCAGCTCAGTTCCCAACTTTAAAGAAAACAGGACAAAAATATTCAGATTCACTCTCTTAAATCATGAATTCTTTTATAGAAAACTTCTAGCTTCCTGATTGCCTCTCATTGTTTTTTTTTTTCCTCAATTTTTCTGTAACTTTCTATTATCCATAGTCATATTTCACTTCATCAGCAGAGATAATCTCCCTGCAGGTGCCGAGGGCTGAATCTTGATATACATTGGACATCTTGGATGTTTCTAATTGTTGTTTCCTCTAGAACTATTTTAAAAAAATCTTTTGGTTATTTAAAATTAAGGACAGGATGTGCCATATTAGGGGCTGTCAGAAAGCAGCTTTCATCACCATTTGTTTTGGGGGTTTTAATTTTTTTTTTATCCATGAAGATATTTCCAAAGAATTTAATATCCTGAGGTGGCCTTTTCTTATTCAGTCCCCACCAAGAAAGAAAGAAAGAAAGAAAGAAGTTGGGGGAGCGGGGAGGAAAGGAAGGAAAAAAGGAGGAAAAATTCGAATAAAGTATCTTTTCTTCGCAAGGATCTGAAAATTGTCACCTGAAAGCAATTCTAGAAGTCTATGATGTTGGCCTCCAAGCTGCTTAGAAAAAGAAAAGAGCATAAAATCAAAATCCTGTAATTGACTTTGTTGTAATTGGCAAACTGATACACTCTTTTCTCTCTCTCTCTGGAGTGGGTATCAGACAGACAGAAACAGGGGTGTGGGCGGCGGTAGGAGGCTTGAAAGTCAGCAGTGTTTTCTGAGACTCTATCTAACATCTTTTCTACAGAGACAGATAAAAGGATAATGAGCTGAGGTATTTCTAAAGGATTCTCACAATTTGCAACTCAAATAAATCTAGTATTCAAGCACGAGCATTTTTTTAGGCTGTAATGACTGAAAATGTTAAACTAAATATTTTGCTTAAACAAGTAAAGACGAAGGGGGTAAATGAGCAAATTAAAATGCATGAAAACTGCCTCTGCCACGGCGGCTTCGTTTGGCAGAGAATAGCAAATTCATCCGCACATATTCTTGTCCCTCCTCTGGAGAAAGGCCGCCTCAGGAGGAGCCCAACCGTTCAGCATTTTGCTTCTGGTCAGGATTGATTCCAGATGTGGGAGGTAAACGCTAGAAAGGGTTTGGAAAATGGAGTGGAAATGAAAAATCCCGCAGGCCATTTGAGTGTTGATGACAGATGAGGTAGGTATTTTCAGGTAACTAATGAACTTGCTGGGAGCTTGGAGAGGGCTCAGTCCAGGGGATATTTAACAGGCAGGAAAGACCAGCTGAGGCAGTCCAACTGCTTCCAAGCGCCAGGAATTGGGGAGCGTGGACTCCTGACTGAAACATGTAAAGAGCAAATGCTGAGACACGGCTACATATGTGAGCTGAATTTAAGTCTTCTTAGAGCTGGTTCATCATTTGTAAATACCTGCTTTTTTCAACTTCCTATTATCTGATAAAGAATCTGCCTGCAATGTGGGAGACCTGGGTTCCATCCCTGGGTCAGGAAGATCCCTTGGAGAAGGAAATGGCAATTCGCTCCAGTATTCTTGCCTGGAGAATCCCATGGACAGTACAGTCTGGGGTCATAAAGAGTCGGAAATGACTGAGGGACTAACACTTTCACTTTCATTATTTGATTCATTGTGACTATTTCATTATTTGAAGAAATAATGATCAAGCATTCACTATGTATAAGTCAATAAGGGGGAATATTCCAAGAAGCAGAATATTAGAGTGAGTATAAGCATAGGTCCTGAAGTGACCCGGACTTGGGTTTAAATACTGATTCTGCCACTTCTTAAATTGATATTGAGTAAATTACTCTAAACCATAATTTCCTTATCTTTTCAAAATGAGTATAATATTAGTATTTATTTTAAAAGAGTTGTGGTGAGAATTAAATGAGATGATGCATATAAAACCCTTAGCCTAACACTCAATTAATGCTCTGTAAATGTAACGTTCACGTGATAACTACTGTTATGCTAGGAATGGAGTTTGGACTAGCAGGTGATACATAATCCCAGCATGGAAAGAGTTTGACCTTTAGCAGTGGAGATTTTGACTTGCAAGACTTTCATATTTTTAATGTGTGTGTGCTAAACTGCTTCAGTTGTGTCTGACGCTTTGCAGCCCTATGGCCCTTTTGCTGCCCTATGTAGCAGCCTGACAGGCTCCTCTGTCCATGGGATTCCCCAGGTTACTGGAGTGGGCTGCCATGCCCTCTTCTAGGGGATCTTCTTGACCCAGAGATTCAACCCACATCTCTTAACGTCTCCTGCAATGGCAGGTGGGTTCTTTACCACTAGTGCCACCTGGGAAGCCCTTCATATTTTTAATAGATGCCTGCTATTATCAACTTGTATATTGGTATTTTAGAGTTCTTGGTTGCAAGCTATGGAAATTTACTATTGACAAATAAGCAACCAGGAGATCACTGGAAGATTAGCAGGAGGCTTACAGGATGGGGGGGATACCGGCCTTGAAAATAGGAAGCCCAAGAAGCAGAAGGCAGGAAGCAGAGCAAGGGCACACAGAAGCCTCTGGCTTCGAGGACAGCCAGGCAGGTGAGTGGCTCTGTATCATTCCCAGGTCACAAAGCCCAAATCCCAGGTCTCCAAAGAGATGACACCTATTTGACGAAGCTCAGTTTACACGTCCAATCCTGACTGTGCAAGGGGGCAGAAAAAAGAAAATCTGTAGAAGATCAGCCCTGAAATTATACTCCTACTTCAATCATGGACACGAGAAAAAATTAGGATATTATAATAAAGGAATATTTACTCTGGCAGCCAAAGCCCATAAATGTCCGTCATTCCTGATCTAGCCTTCTGTGACACATTCCATAGAATTTTCACTTTAGGCCACGTGTCCTCGAGCATAATGATCATGTTGCTGGCGGCGCATTCCCAGGTCCTCGGGGCTGCAGAAGACTTGAGGGCACCTGCCAGTTTGTCTTGAGTGAAGGGACCAGACGATTAGAGCTCAGATGGCCACACACAGTGGTACAGGTTACCCGCTACACAGGAGTGCCCAGCTGAGAAGGCAAGTAGGGGCTGGAATTCATCTCCTCTCACCACACTCCTGCCCAGAGGAGGAGGCTCCTTCTTGCAATTTCACGAAAGACACAGGTATCTCGCCAAACCCTGCAATTAAAGAGTACATCAGCCCAGAGCAGTTCCTTCCTTTTTGCTCAGTCCCTCAGTCATATCTGATTCTTTGCAACCCTATGGACTGTGGCCCACCAGACTCCACTGTGCACAGAATTCTCCAAGCAGGAATACTGGGTTGGGTTGCCGTGTCCTCCTCCAGGGCATCTTTCCCAGCCAGGGACTGAACTCATGTCTCCCGTGTCCCCTGCATTGGAGTCAGGTTCTTCACCACTGCACCACTTTTCTAATTTGTACCAAGGTGTTTTAGGGGCTAGTGGTGGCCTTTGCTAAATCCCACATCACCCAGAAGCAAAGGAGTAAAGGAAGAAAACAAGGATGGCTGCCTTCCTCCTTCTCTTGCCTCTATCTTCTTCTTATTATTATTTATCTTCTTTTTCATTATCCTAGAACAAGAGAATCTCAGGATTGAATGAGATGTGGACAGTCTCCTCAGCCAGATACCTGTCCAGTGCTTGAAATGTAGCCTTCTCTCCTTCCCCCCAACATAATACCTGTGACAACTAGTCATCCAGATTTAAGCACTTCCACAGACAGGAAATTTACCACCTTCCCAGACAGATCACCCTAAAGTGAAAACTTCTTTATCTATCTACCTGAAATATACATGCTTCTGACTTTTAGTCACTCTGAGCCTACAAGAAACAAGCCTAACCCTTCTTCCACTTGAGAGGCCTTTCAATAGTTGAAGTCTAATGTGATGCTTTTCCAGCATAACTTTCTTAGACCTTGGGCAACATAATTTCATGATATAGCTGGTCAAAAGCTCTTTGAATTCTCTCATTTATCACACTGTACCTCTCTTAAACTGTGTCATTTAGCAGTAGCCAAGCATCATAAAAATAAAGCCCATGACAGTATTAATGATCATAAGTCATATAATAATACCTAACTGAGCTAAATTTAAAACTGATAAGCATTTTATTTACGACACTTAATTTCCTCTGTACATCTCTTTCAAAGATTCTGTTGTTATCTCCTTTACAGATGAGGAAACAGAAGTTCTGAGAAGTTAAGTCACTCACCCCAAATTCTTACCCCTAGTAAGTGGTAGCAATGAGATTCAAACCTGGGTGTCCCTGAGACTAAAGCTCACACACTCTCTACTTCACTGAACTTCCGTTAATGTTGCTGGCACTCTATTTGCTTTTTTTGCTATTCTTCCTGATCTGTTCTCACCGAGAGTTCACCAACCTTTAACAACCTGTCTGCTGACCTGCAGTGCTAAGGCTCTCATTATTGGTTCGTTTCACTTACATGATACATCTTTGACAGAGATCGTACTGCTGGATCCTAGGATTAACAGTGTATCAAAAGTAGGGGAAGGTTGTGGGGGAGTAGGAAGTGTTGTGCCTACACTTTCATGAACTCTTTTTTTACCCTTTTAAGCATCAGGTTGCTCTTTAGATTTAGATTTCTTGGGAGTTTTGATGTTGTTTTCCATGGAGTGGTTTGGGGAGCCAAAAGGCAATTATTTCTTCCACCAAGATGACAGAAAAGTAAGACATTCAGCTCAGCCCTTTAACTTCTCCCCCTTCACTCAAATAATCCTGGGGGATGATCCGAATGAAGGTGTTCACTGGATTTTCACTTTGGTGGACATTGGTCTTTTCCATTGTCACTATGCCTTTTAGGGAGCCCTTGGTGTCATAGATGGTAAAGAATCTGCCTGCAATTCAGGAGACCTGGTTTTGATATCTGGGTCAGGAAGATCCCCTAGAGAAGGGAATGGCTACCCACTCCAGTGTTCTGCCTGGAGAAGTCCATGGACAGAGGAGCCTGGTGGGCTACAGTCCATAGGGTTGCAAAGATTCAGACATGACAGTGGCTAACATAAGCCTTTTTCACTGCTTCAGGCCTGGTCCTTATGGAAACGATTTGAGCACACCAGCTGTGAAAGGTGAGCAACCCACAGCCTACTCCAGGTGAGTACGAAGAATACTCCCATAGCCCTTGGTAGCAGATGGTAAGATTGATCTTTAGTCAAAGGAAAGATCAAACTGCTTCAACAAGCTTCCTGCTGTAGAAGCTACAATCCTCCAACAAGTCCTAGAAAGTCAATGAGCTCATATCATCTAGCAGAGTGCTCTTTGTCCTTGAGGAAAAGAACAATCAATTCCATTTAGTATTATCCCAAAGAAAACATGGGTGAAACAGTGACATCATGCTGTAGAATTAAGTGGCAAAATCCAGAATGTTCTAAAGTAATAACTCTGCTTTCTGTCCAGTTTGGTTCATTATTCTTAGTTCCAGCTTAGAGCTCAGCACATAATGAATGGTCAGTAAACATTCTTCAAACATCAGCCCTCACCAAACACAGAGGAACTTCAGAGGTGCCTAATCCTATAAGAGGCTGTGAATCGTTTAAATTTGTTATCTACTTTGAATTCTGAAATCTGGTTTTTCTATTTGCTCCAAATCTTAATCACCTTAGATAAAATAGGCTACTTTTTATTTTGCATCAGCTTCTCTTTCAACTACCAGCAATGATAACTCAAAACCAATTCTTTTGATGCCGATGTTTTCTGATACTCTCCTTTTATATCTCCCTTGGCAGAATGTTTAAAGGGAATTCCAAATCTGATCCCTTTCAAGCTGAACCTATGCTGAAGATATGATGTTACATTTTAAATTTAAGAGCTCTCCCTAGCTCAGATTTGTCTCTGGGACCTCAAATGTTAGGAAGAAACTGCTAGATTGTTAACTTATAAAAGATTAGTTTTACTTTTTGTATGTAATTCAATCCACTAGGTGGCATCTCAACACACGAAAAGCCGGATCTATGTATTGGCAATGAATCCACTATACTGTTTTAAAAATAGGTTTTAAACTGCACTGAATTATTGGGTTGTAATATTATTGAAATGCTCAGCATTTGTGAACTGGAAGATTCTGTGGTGAAGGACCTACATTTCTGTATTAGATAGGAGATTTTCTAATAGAATCCTGCTGCTCTTTCTGATGGGGTGCTGTTCTGAAATTGCATCCAAGGATGGAAAAGTTGATATGGAGGAACTCCTACCAGGTAACTCCATTTACCATGATATGTGATTAAAAGATAAATACACCAGCAGAAAATGTGACACAAAGGCATCTAAATAAGCAATTAACAGCCTCCCTGGTGTCATTCAGGACAGATTTAGATATATAATAAGACTCTCTTCCGGCATTTGGCATTTCTAGACTCAGGAAACATCCATTTGGTGGAGGAAGAAAGTTCACTCCCTCCTCGGCTGGTGACACTTCTATTGAAATGACCCTCTAAGATGTGAGCTTTATCCTATTTGATTAACTAGCCATTTGCCAAGAGGACACATTTAAGACCTTCTGCCATCTTTCAAATTTAACAAAAGGATCTGAGTCATATGCTTTATGCAGTAATATTTCATTTTCATCTAAAAAAATTTTAGTTCTTCAAAAAATTTACCAAAGGATCCTAGAATTTATGAAGGTTTCCTTGACTTCGTAGGCCTGGGAAATCACCCCCACCTGCTCTTGCTGCACCCTAGTTCTGCTATCATTGCTCCTGTTAGACAGGACTACACTGTTTAGCACTGTCTCCCACTCTAGACTGTAAGCTCAATGAGGACAAAGAACATGACTGTCTTGCTCACCACGGTATCCCTGGAGGGTGCATACTGGTGCGTGGTACTCCCAAATATCTGCTGAATAAACAAATTATTTTCTAGGGAAGAAAAAAAGAATGCATTGACTTCTAAACTAAAAGCCCTGGACTGTTTGTGAGGGCCACTCTATGAAATACAATTTGAAGTTATTCCTCCTTTCTCTGTTCTCACACGGATCCAGTCTCTATGATGATGATGATTCTGGTCTTTTGCTTTAAATCATCATAAAGAGCAAACAGCATCCAAAGGCTGCCATCCAGAAATAAATCGTGACTGTTCAAGAAAACTGAATGCATTCAATTAAATGAACATTTATTGACACGGGTAGATAATGAAAAACCAAACTTTACCTGAAATGTTTGGTATTCTATCCTCACCAAGATGTCCCCATCCAAATTTCTGCTTCTCTTTCTTTGATTAGGTACAGATAGATATATAGGAAATTACACATTGCAAAACAAAACAGGATACATTGTAAAACAAAATTTTTTTCATAATTTTTGTCACAAAAAGACAACCTTGCCAACAGGACTAAAGCTTTTGGCTGCTTCTGTCAAGGAACTTTGACAAATAGTCTTTGTTGCAGAGGTCATGAATCTGGGCTCTGGCATTGTACCAACTAGACTGGAATTCCAGTTGGAACCTCCACCAGTTCCTGTCTTGAGACTGTCAGTATTTTACTTAATATCTCATGAAGCTATATTTTAAATATGTCATCTATCTTATACAGTTTCGGGGAGGATTAAATTAAATGATGTGTATAAACACCATTTAGAATAGAGGCTGACCCAGAGCAAGAGATCAATAAACATTAGCTATTATCATCATCATCATTATTATTGTTATTATTATTAATATGAGTGGTTTTTCTTAGAAGTGCTGTGTAGTCAGTGACAGCCAAAATGAATATTTGATCGGTTCCCTCATATATCTTTAGGTTCTATCCATTAGATTCTGACATAGTGGCTGTAAATAATTTTAAATGAGCCCCAGGCATACCTCAGCCTCGTGTGTTTAAACCAAGAGTCAAAGAATGATGATCCACCTCCTTTTTTTCTTTTTGGATGAAGTTCTTCTCTCTATTATTTCTAAGGTAGGGATCTAGTCACTGCTTTCTTCTCTCTCCTCCACTCCACTTACCTATTCATTGTATAATATGCATTTATAACTGACTACTAGGTATTGTTCATTCATGGGTTCCAGCCTCGAAAGTTTATAGTCTGGAAGGGAAAGTGACATAAGCACACACACATAGCTGTGAGGAGACTCAGAAAGTGACGAGGATAAGAGGGATGGACATGACATGGGGATTCAGAGGAGGTGTAGAGTCACTGCTATTGTGACATTCACAATGTGTCCATAGAGATAGAGACATGCCAGGGAGGGAAAAAGAGAATGAAAGTCACCATTCTTGTGCATAAGGAATTTGGAAGCTTGGAAAGAGAGAAAACTAAAGCCATGAATGAGCATGGGCCATGTCCCAGCTCAGCACCATGCCTGGCCCTCAGCAGACCACCAGTTGAAGAAAGGAATATGCTGAAGGATATCTGTAAACACACACACAACCGCGGGCACCTCCATGCCTGGCTAACGATCCTTTGTAGGAAGCAAATGAAAATGGCACTTACTGCTTTACTGCTGAGTGCTCGAAAGACTTAGAAGGGCTGGCACAGGCTACTTTTGTTGGTCCCTATAACGTTTGGCTTCTCTAGTGTTTTGCTAGGGCTGCCATAACAAAGTATCACACAATGGGCTGCTTACACAACAGAAACTTGTCACACACATCTAGATGCCAGAGTCCAAAATCAAGTTCTTTCTGAGGGCTATGAAGGAAAGATCTACCCTCGGTCTCTCTACCTTGCTTATAGATGCCCATCTTCCCCGTAATGTCTTCATATCATCTTTCTTCTATATGTGTCATCTATGTTTTCAAATATCTCCTTTTCACAAGGACATCAGCCGTATTGGATTAAGCCTAATCCTAATGACCTCATTTTAACTTGATTACCCCTGTCAAGACCCTATCTCTAAATAAGGTCACATTCTGAGGTCCTGGGGGTTAGGACTGCAGCACATCTTTTTTGAATGGGACTTAAATAAACCATGAAAGTTTTCAAGAACTAAAGATGGTGTTTACCAATCAGTTTACAAAACTCACTGCTTCAAATGATGCCAAATTACCAATATCAGTTAAGTTCCAATCAGCACATATTTATTAGCTACCGGGCATGATCAGAACATAATAGTAGATGCTCAAATGACACATAGAAGTAAGGGAAATATGGACATGGTCTTTGTCTGCCCAACCCTGTGATGGACCATCAGAGTCAAGTGGGAGAGAAAAGATGAGGTGAGCACAAATAACCACACCGCAGGGTTTGATGTGGCAAGTTCTACAGGAGCAACATAAGCACAGAGCTATGGAAGTACATCAAGGACAGGGAGGCAGTGAGATTCCAACCATGCCTTGAAGGACTCATAAGATATTGAAAGATAGCATTGGAAGGAAGTGCAGTGCAAGAGAAGAATGAGATTGAGCAGAGATGTACAGTAGGGAGAGTCATTCATCCAGGCAAATGATCCACAAAGTAGTTGGGTTAGAGAAGTACTTTACAAACTTTGTAAAGCCTCTGAACCCTTCTTGAAGTCAGACTTTCTGCAGACCCACAAAATATTGAAAGCAGAACTTCTCTGGTCTCATAACCCTGGCTGCTCTAGAGAATCACAGAGCAGAGTTGAAACCCAACGGCTGGGAAACAGATGTAGGAAGTCAGCCTGGGAAAGCAGGATGTGGCCAGCTTTAGACATTCAAGAGTGGCCTGGCCCTGGGGATGATCAGAAGGCACTGAGAAGTCTCCAAGCAGAGAACTGACTAGACCAGACTCCTCTGGTGATGATACATGGTATAGGTCAGAACAGGGAGAAATAACTTTGTCTGAAACAACCTAAGTACAGAAATATAACAGGAAAATTATACATCGTTTTGTATCCAAACAACTACAGTGACCAGATCTACCTCTGTGCTTCTAAGACCCTTTGTAGCAGCCTCAGCCATTGAGGGACCGTTCTGAGCTACAACAGAGAGGAGGACAGATTTTGTATCTCGAGAAACCTAGATTGATATAAGTGTGGTTGAAAGCATATAATTTAGACTCTCCCAAGCTTGTGTTGGAGTTCTACCTTCTAACAAAGTTCCTGAAGCCTAGGTGTCAGTTTTCTCATCTGTAGAGATAACTCTATTAACCTTATATAGTTACTGTGAGGATTAAATGAGGTCATATATTTAAAATATTGAGCAAAAAGGTTGGAAACAGTTGCTTTCACAATGTGATTATTCCTCAAGACAAATTGAACAAGCACATTAAGGGGAAGCAGAGTACCAGGTTTACCTAGCAGAGTCATTTGTACTGATGCAGTTACTGGGTTTCCCTGATCTGAACGCATCCTTTTCCAGAGGAGAGAGTCTGCTAGATCAAAATCACTACAGGGGCCCAGTCCACAGTTCTCCATTGCCATTCCCATCCTCTTTCAGTGGAGACCACCCACTCAGGGTTCTTCCATGGGATGATCTGCATAGCTCTTTTAGAGAGTGAGGCCTATAAAAGGATTCCCAGGCAACTAAAGAGAGACATTACTTTGTCCATACTATCAAGATGCCTGCTTTGTGGGTACTATCAAGACAAACTGTACAGCAAATTGGTGAAGGCCGCACAGGTTGTCAGAACGTATGTACAGTAATTGAAAAGTATTGCTTGCACACGTTCAGTATCTGGGCAATCTCCCAGCAGACAATGGCATCAAGGGATAAAATACACCATAAAGGATGGATTCCAGCTGCACCCAGGACAAATTTCATGCTCGTGCCCTGAGGAGCGTAGGAAGGGCATCAACTACACTAATGGTTTCCGAGGGAGCTGATATTTCTGTTTTCCAAGAGGCAGAGACAAGAAGGAGCTTTGTCAGAAACATCCTCTGTGCTCATGATTGATGCTGTGTTTTAAGCTTCCTCAGATGCTCACCTGGAGGTTTGTGGCTTCTCTCACTCTGGTGTTTCCTGAGGGTGTCCAGCATCTCCATCAGGCTCTCCTGCTAATCCCTAATCCCCATCGCCAAGGTCCGAATCACCAATTTCCCCCCATGTCTCCCACCTGCCTGGTGACTGCACCATTTTTCCACAACTGCCAAAGGGCTGGGGAACTTAGTTTTCAGAAGATCGAGTGTAGGCTTTGTTTTGTCTTGTGAATTTGTTCACTTTGTGTCCTTACCTTGGGCCTGTGTGGAGGGGCTTTGATTGGATTTGAGATTTGAGATTGAGTTCCTGTGAACTCCATCAGGAGCCAGAAAAAGAATGGAGTGACAGAGGGACTGCTGATCTTTGACCCCAGCCTATTGACGGCCGTTGTCATCACTGCTGGTGGTTACTCTGAACAAGACTGCATTGTCTCTCTGTCTGTTGTGGACTTGCCTCCATAGTCAGTCTTCACAGGATCTCCCCCTTTAATCAGGGAATGTGTCCTTCCACCCAGGGCAAGAACCCATACTCCAGACAGTGAGGGCTTGAGGAGGAAACATTAGGGGGAAGTGATCGTGTTAGTAATAATAAGAATTTAAATTTAATACTGATTGAGTAAGTGGTATATATTATACACTTGCATAGGTTGTTTCATTTAATCCTCTCAAAACACTGTACAGCGAGTATTCTCCCAATTTTCAGATAAAAAATTTGAGGCTTCCTCTTTTTTTTATCATAGCCAATAAGCCAGGTAGACCTCTGTTTCTATGATTTGACCCCAGGCAATGAATCCAGAGTCTGACAATGTAAGACTTGGTGTTTTCCTCCATGAATCCGGATAGAAGTTGAAATGCAGAGTGGCTTGAGGAGCTCTTCTAATCCATCTGGAATTAGGAAGCTGAATGTATCTATGTGACAAGTTTCTTATGTTTTCTTCCTGACTAATCTAAATATTCACCGTTTTTCAAGACTGTAGTTAGAGCTTCCTTCTCTACAGCTTCCCTGATATCTCAGTTGGTAAAGAATCCGTCTGCAATTCAGGAGACCCCAGTTCAATTCCTGGGTCAGGAGATCTGCTGGAGAAGGGATAGGGTACCCACTTCAGTATTCTTGGACTTACCTTGTGGTTCAGCTGGTAAAGAATCACCTGCAATGCAGGAGACCTGGGTTCAATCCCTGAGCTGGGAAGATCTCCTGGAGAAGGGAAAGGAAACCCACTCCAGTATTCTGGCCTGGAGAATTCCATGGACTGTATAATAGTCCATGGGGTCGCAAAGAGTCGAACACGACTGAGCAAATTCTCTACAACGTGCTTCCTTGAAAGAGTCTCTGAGCTGTCCTTTCTATAATAATACTTCACCCAAATGAGCTTAGGAACTCCTCATTACAAAACCACTGCTGCTTCCTAGCTCTAAAATGGAGCTTAGAATCACCTAAGGTCATATTTTTTGCAAGAAATGGAGTGTGGATTTGAAACCGGGAGACCTGACTCAAAGCCAGTGTGCTTTTTGTCCGTTTTGTAGTCTCTTCTCAAGTAAAGGTTACATGAGATGCCCTACCAATCAATCAAGTATTCTATATGTTTTCACTTTTCTTTGTAGAACCAGGAGATATTATTCTCGCTTTCAAATAACTTACAATCTAGTTGGCAACAACTTTTAAGTCTTCTTTGTGTAAAGATTTGGGATTTGGGAGAGATTACAGCAGAAAGCATAATAGCTACTGACGTTTTGGGGGGATAGTACTTTGTCATCACCCGCTCCCTTATACTAGATGTCTTGTCTCCCCAGTTTATTATTCTGTCATTGTTATTCTTTTGTTTAGATTCTTTGATTCATATTGCTACAGAAGATCAAAGCAAAAGTAACTACCTCATGCTGAAAGTGAGAAAAATCATATTTTTCTTCATTAGTGCCTCAGGCAGTATTTTGTTTGCTTTGTGTGTGCTTAGTCGCTCAGTCATGTCCGACTCTTTGCAAGCCCATGAACTGTAGCCACCAGGCTCCTCTGTCCATGGGATTCTCCAGGTAAGGTTGCTGGAGTGGGTTGCCATTCCCTTCTCCGGAGGATCTTCTCGACCCAGGGATCAAACCCGGGTCTCCTGCACTGCAGCAGATTCTTTATCATATGAGCTACAGGGAAGTTGCTTTGCTTGTTTTAAATCAAATCAAGTATGATTTTTAGACCCTACTGCTTTAGAGCAATGAAGAATTTGATCTTGATATTTACCAGGTTCTTTCTCCTTTACAAAGTAACATCCTACATGGGAGGCTTCCTCATCTGGAAAATGGGAAGAGGATGGGAAGAGAAGGATTTGAAGGACTTCTGACTCTTGCACAAATCCAACAGAAACCCTGTAAGATGTGACCCTGAGAAATAAAAGGAAATCTTAAAAAGACAGAGAGATTGTAGGAGTATATATATTTCTGGATCTTGGCTCTGGGTAGAAGTAAGAGAAACGTTTCTCCTAAGGATCTTTTACCACAAACCCAGATTGGAGCCTGAAAAAACCACAAGGTGAAATGTAGTTTAAAAGGTCTCAGATGACAGTATCCTTAGACATCTGGCAGAAACAATGGAAACACTATTTGAAAGACTAGACCTTAAAGAATTCAAAAGAGTTACCGTGGATAAATTGTTCTAAGGAACATGTGCCAATAATGAAAAATGACTAAACATATGAGTGAATAAGCCACCACAATTGAAAGTCAATGGAAACAACAAAGTATGGCGTCTGACCTACAAAGACTAACTATAGACGTTGGAGTTATCTGACATGTCTGATAAATTATATTATTTAATATGCTTTAAAATAGAAGAGTATTGACAATTTTAGTAATGCAAAATTTGAAAACAGTGAAACCTAAATGCCTGTTGGAGTTCCACAGCTGCTAACAGAGGCAACTGGGGGGACACAGTTTTCTCAAACTCATGAAAGATATCAATTTCAGATTCAGAAAGTCCAATGGCCTTTGAAGTGAAATTGTAAAATACCAAAGAACAAAGTGAAGACCTTAAAACTATCCGGAAAGAAAGGACAGGTTAAGTACAAAGACACAACCCTTAAAATGACAACATCTTTAGAGCAACAGTAGATATCAGAAGACAGAGAAATAATATCTTCAATATGCTGAAAGAAAGTCATTGCCACTCTAGAATTCCACAACCTGCAAAACTATGTTTCAAAAATTATGACTGCGTACAAATATTTTCGGATAAACAAAAAAATATGTATGCCACCAACAGATGGTCTCTCACTAAAAGAGGTTCTGAAAGATTTCTTCCTGAGAGAATGAAAATAATCTCAGAAGGAAGGTCTGTGGTGTCAGATGTAATTGGTAGCAAAGAAAATATAAACATTTCAGAAAATCTAAAGGAATCTTGATGTATAAAATAATGAAAATGTTTAATCCATTGGGTTAAAAAAATATAATGAAAACCCTGCACAGTAGTATTTAAATCAAGAAGGAGTTAGCAATTTAAACTCTTGCAAAATGATCCAAAGAAGGGTAAAAATATCAATTATCTTTAAAAAAATTTTATTTTCAAATTTACAGAAGAATTACAATGGTAATATAAATAATATTTTCCTCTGAGTAAGTAGCAGACCTGATACCTCATTCACCCTGATTTAAGTGTGTGATTTGTATGAAAAGGAATATGCTCCTAAAGCTTCAATTATCCATCAGAATCAGTAGATTAACATCAGTACACTACAATTCTAATCCTCAAACTTACTCAGAACTTGCCAGTTGTCGTAATAATATCCTTTATAGTGAAATGATTCTGTTCAGAATCATGGGTTGCATTTAGTTGTTAGGTCTCAATCATTTCCTCCCCAACTTTCATGACCTTGATATTTAAAAATTATAGACAAGTGATTTTTAAAGAGTGTCCCTCATTTGGATTTGTCTGATGTTTCCTTAGCATCCCATCTAAGTTAATGCAGCTTTTTGGCAAAAATAGCACAGAAGGGATGCTGTGCTCTCCCTGCACTCTGTCCTGTGGCTGTCCTTTTCTAGAGATGCTAAATCTGATCATTTGATTAAAGTGATACCTGCCAAGCTTGTGGGCTTCCCAGGTGGCTCAGTGGTAAAGAATCTGCCTGTCAATGCAGGAGACATGGGCTTGATCCTCAGGTCAGGAAGATCCCCGGGTCAGGAAGATCCCCTGGAGGAGGAAATGGCAACCCACTCAAGTATTCTCGCCTAGAGAATCCAATGGACAGCGGAACCATGGGGTCACAAAGAGTCAGTCAAAACTGAACATGCCAAACTTGTGGAAATCTACTTTTGTTTCCTTTGGTGATTAATAAGTACCTGATGGAAAGTGTAATAAAACTATTAAATAGCAGATTCCTCATCAAAATTTCAGTGTATTTATTTATTTATGTCCTATGGACCCAGGCTTATTTTATTAAGTTTTTATTAAATTTCATTAAATCCATGATGTTCACTATTTATTTTGATGTTCAGATTGTCCTTGATTTTATCAATGAGAGCCCCTTGAAACTGACTTCTGTGCTGTTTTGAAATGTACCCAGCATTATTGAACATTTCCTTACTTTATGGCACAAAAAGATGTCCCAGGCTTACTGTGTTCTCTTTTTTTGTAGCCCCCACATAAAGACCTTCCTCCCCCGGCTCTGGCTCTGATGTCCTATGCAGAGCCCCCATCTTGGTGGGAAAACCTCTTTAACAGCTAAGATTTTACCACCCTTGCAGGCTGCTTTCCCGTATCAATGAATACCCTCTTCACCCTCTCAGATTTCAACACCTTGAAGGTAGTAAGTTTCAACTACCTACCTTGGTGGGTAGGGAAAAAGCCTGTCTTTACCTACCCAACCCCTCTGTCTCCTACATAGATATCTCTTTTCCCTGTTTAGGTTACCTTCCAGAGGGTACACCCAACCCACCCACTCAAGTTCCAATACCCCTTAACAAACTGCCCTTCCATAAGTCAACCATACTCATTCTGAGCAGACCGTAAGACTTGTTCTAGCAAACCCTCCTCAGGGACACTCTTTCCAACCTGGGCTTTCATGGCACATGGGCCCACCCCTGCATACCCATGGAGATACTGTCTTTATTCTCTTGAGCTCTGCCACTTCCAGTCCAGTGAAACATCTGTCTTGTTATGGCCACCTTACAGATTTAGGACCAAATGGCTTGAGAAGGGAAGGGAAAGGGAAGGCAGGAAAAACAGAGGAAGCAGGAAGTAAAGAGGAGGGAAGGAGAGAGAAGAGGAGAGAAAATAGAAAAAGAAGTGGAAAAAGAACTTTATTTTTAAATCATGTTAAAAATGCATGTTAAATGTTCCAGGGTAATCCCTAAAAGGATAGAGATAGAATATTTAACATCCAAACTAGAAGAAAGGGGGAAAAATGGAATGAAGGAAGAGGGAAAACATTGACTCAATGTAATAAAAGGCAAAAAAGGAAAAAAACAAGAAATAAATTTTTTAAAAGTGAGGGCGGCAAATAGAAAGTACTAAGTAAGATGGTAGCTGCTGCTGCTGCTGCTGCTGCAGCTGAGATGGTAGAATTTAATCTAAATGTATTAGTGATCAAAGTCAATTTTAAAAAGAACTAAACTCTGTAGTTTAAAAAAGATAAATGATCAGATTGGACTCAAAAACAGACTCCATCTCTGCAGTTCACAAGAGCCACACCTAGACCTTTGGGATAAGGTTTGGAAATGTCCCAAACTGTAACCCTCAGTCTCCTGGCCTCACTCTCCTGCTCTGGGAAAACAAGAGATATCAGGTCCAGGGAGGTAAGGAGAGCGGTTCTCAGGATAGGGGCCTTGCATGAGACATCAGAGCCAGAGCAGGCTGAGGAGGATCTCCTTGGAGGGCAGCAGCAAAGCGTGAGATGAGCCTGGAACATCTTTTGTGTCATAAATCAAGGCAGTGCTCAGAGAACACTGGGAGCATGTCAGAAAGATACAGAAGCTCCCACTGGTCAAATCAAAGTGATACAGCTGTCTTCCCCAGGCTTGCTGGGTTTTATACATGCTTGGTCAATGAGAAGCTGAGTTTGGACAGACAGTGAAAGTCAGTCCCCAGAGGCTTCTTCCCTACTTTCTCCTTAAGACAGTCTCCAGCAGTGGGGGTATCTCCTCTGTTGCTACAGCCCCCTCTTGGTCCCTGCGGTTCCCCTTTTGTTCAGTGGCCGTGACTTCTGGGCCCTGATACCATTTTATCCCCCGTGGCTTCCCAACCCTATGTCTGGTAGCAGCTTCTTGCACTTGCTGATCTCCAAGCTGTCTCATCATCTCTGTTGGGTTTTTCAGATTTTCTATTATGTGTATAGCTCTTTTCCTGAACTAAAGTCCCTCTGTTCAGATATTTAAGGAGGTTTCTGTTTTCCTAATCAAACTGTGACTGATACTCCAGGCAGATAGTGGCAAAAAGAAAGATACTGTCATTATATTAACATTATACAGAACAGACTTTAAGGCAAAAAGCAACAGTGAGATGGAGAATACAAGGTAATTCTAAATTGTATGCGCTAAATAATCAATCAAATATATGTAGTAAATACCAACAAAACTGAAAAGAGAAATCAACAAATCACCATCAGACTGGGAGATACTTAGCACATTTCTCCCAATAAGTGATAGCTCATGCTCTCAAGAAATAAAATATGAAAGCTTTATACAATATAATTAAGAAACTTGATCTAGCAGACATTATGGAACACCATACCAATAACAAGAGAACATTTTTTCCAAGCACACCTAGGCACCAGATCACATTTTAGGCCATAAAGGAGGGCTTAGAAAATATCAGAGTATCTTACAGATCACATTCCTAACCATGCCAATACATTTCAAATCAATGACAAAAAGATAATTAAAATAACATTATACATTGTGGGAGTAGGCATGGGTAAGAGACATTACAATGGAAGTTTAAAAATACAACTGAAAATAATGGATAGAGTAAAATAATATTTAGAGGGAAATTTAATACCTTATAAATGTCTATATAAGAACACAAAGAAGGCTAAAAACTAAGACCTTTGAATTAGAACAGGAAAAACCACAAGAAAGTAGAGGGGAAAATGTTAAAAATAAGAGCAGATATTAAAAATAAAAGTTTAATAAATTTGACTACATTGACATCAACAAATTCTATTCATAGCATACAGTGAAAAAAAAAGAAACACATGCCGGAAATAGCATTTGTAGCAGTTATTAGCAGAATAAGATCAGTATTCAGAACACAAAGAATTCCTCCCAATCATTAAAACTACACAACTAAAGATAGGAACAGAAATAAACAGTTTACAGACAAGGAAACTTGCATTACAGTAAACATATAAAATGATTTTCCATTTTATTAACAATCAACTAATGTTAAATTAAATCCACAGTAAATTTCCATGTAACATCCAGGATGACAAACTTTACATATGACAATCCCATGTTTTGGTGAGACTGTGGAGTAATGGGAATTCATATTCAGCTGATAGCAGTGTACAATGAGACAACTATTTTGGTGAATAATTTGGCATTGCTTAATAAATATGGACATGCAAGTACCATATAAACAATCAATCATTTTCTAAGCATTTCCTAAATTACCTAATGTACATATGCACCAATAGAATTGGTACAAGACTGCCTACAACACTGTTGTTGTTTTTTAATAGACAACTTTTTAGAGCAGTGTGAAGCTCACAAAAAAATTGAGCAAAATCAAAGAGTTCTTATATGCTTCCTGTGTGTGCCTATGTGCTCAGTCGCATCCAACTCTTTGCGACCCCATGGACTAAAGCCCGCCAGACTCCTCTGTCCATAGGATTCTCGAGGCAAGAATACTGGAGTTGGTTGCCATTCCCTTCTCCAAGGGATCTTTCAGACTCAGGGATGGAACCTCCAGCTCCTGTGACTCCTGCATTGATTGGCAGGTGGATTCTTTACCCAGAGTAAAGAATCACCTGAAGTTCCTGCCCACATACAAAAACACACACACAACCTCCTCCACTATCAGCATCCGACAACACAAGGCTACATGTTTCGATCTATGAACCTACATAAACACATCATTATCACCAAAAGCCCATGGTTTATAGTAGGGCTCACTTTGGCTGCACATTCTCTGGATTTGGACAAATGTATAATGTCTTGTATCCACCATTGTAGTATCAACATAGAGTATTTTCATTGCCCTAAAAATCCCCTGTGCTTTGCCTATTTATCCATTCCTCTCCTGGCAACCATTGATCTTTTCACTGTTACCATAGTTTTGCCTTTTCAAGAATGCTATAATAGGTGGAATATGTTGTTGTTCAGTTGCTAAGTCATGTCTAACTCTTTGCAACCCCATGGACTGCAACATGCCAGCCTTTACTGGTCTTCACTATCTCCCAGAGTTTGCTCAAATCCATGTCCATTGAGTTGATGATGCTATCTAACCATCTCATCCTCTGCTGCCCTCCTCGCCTTCAATCTTTCCCAGTATCAGGGTCTTTTCCAATGAGTTGGCTCTTCACATCAGGTGGCCAAAGTATTGGAGCTTCAGCTTCAGCATCAATCCTTCCAGTGAATAAGGAATGACTGGTTTGAGAATCCCATGAACAATATGATAAAGGAATCATATAAAATATTTTTATAGATTGATCTCTTTCACTTAGTAATACACATTTAAGTTTCTCCATATTTTTTAATGGCATAATATTCTCAAAATATCCTTTCAGTGTTAAATAATATTCCACTGTCTAGATATACCACAGTTTAATTATCTATTCACCTACACATCTTGGTTGCTTCCAAGTTTTGGCAATTATGAATAAAGTTGATATTAATATCTGTGGGCTGGTTTGTGTGCACATATATTTTCAACTTATTTGGATAAATACCAAGGTGTGTGATTGCTGGGTGGTATGTTAAGAGGACCTTTGAGTGCATGCTAAGTTGTTTTAGTCGTTTCTGATTCTTTGGGACCCTATGAACGGTAGCCCACCAGGACGCCAGGACTCTGTCCATGGAATTCTCCAGGCAAGAACACTAAAGTGGGTTGCCATGTCCTCCTCCAGAGTACCTTTACTTTTATAATAAACTGCCAAACTCTCTTTCAAAAGAACAATGCCATTTTGTATTCCCACAAGCAATGAATGAGAGAGCCTGTTCTTCGACATCCTTTTTAGCTTTGGGTATCACCAGTGTTCTGGATTTGGGCCCTTCTAATATGCAAGGAGTAGTAGATCTGTTGGAGAAGGCAATGGCAACCCACTTCAGTGTTCTTGCCTGGAAAATCCCATGGACAGAGGAGCCTGGTAGACTGCAGTCCCTGGGGTCACTGAGAGTTGGACACAACTGAGCAGCTTTGCTTTCACTTTTCACTTTCATACATTGGAGAAGGAAATGGCAACCCACTCCAGTGTTCTTGCCTGGAGAATCCCAGGGACAGGGGACCCTGATGAGCTGTAGTCTCTAGGGTCGCGCAGAGTCGGACACAACTGAAGCAACTCAGCAGCAGCAGCAACAGCAGTATCTCTGTGGCTTCCCAGGTACACTAGTGGTAAAGAACCTGCTTGCCAGTGCAGGAGACCCAAGAGACATGGGTTCGATCCCTGAGTCAGAAAGATCTCTTGGAGTAGGAAATGGCAACACATTCAGTATTCTTGCCTGGAAAATTTCATGGACAGAGGAGCTTGGTCAACAACTGTCCATGGGGATCACAAAGAATTGAACATGACTGAGCAACTAAGCACACACATACACACACAGTATCTTATTCTTGTTTTCATTTGCATTTTCCTCATGTTATGATGTGGAGCATCATTTCACATGCTTATTTGCTGTCTGTGTACCTTCTTCGGTTAGGAGTCTGTTAAAGTCTTTGGCCCATTTTTATTTAGGTTGTTAATTTTTCTCTTACTGAGTCTTAAGAGTTCTTTGTATGTTTTGAATAATCATCCTTTATCTTATTGCATTAGCTAGTATTTCCAGTACGTATCTGAAAAGCAGTGGTGAGAAGAAAGATCCTTACTTTGTTTCTAATCTTAGTGGGAAATCTTCAAGTTTCTCATTATTAAGAAAAATTTAACTGTAGGTTTGTTTNACTCTGTCCATGGAATTCTCCAGGCAAGAACACTAAAGTGGGTTGCCATGTCCTCCTCCAGAGTACCTTTACTTTTATAATAAACTGCCAAACTCTCTTTCAAAAGAACAATGCCATTTTGTATTCCCACAAGCAATGAATGAGAGAGCCTGTTCTTCGACATCCTTTTTAGCTTTGGGTATCACCAGTGTTCTGGATTTGGGCCCTTCTAATATGCAAGGAGTAGTAGATCTGTTGGAGAAGGCAATGGCAACCCACTTCAGTGTTCTTGCCTGGAAAATCCCATGGACAGAGGAGCCTGGTAGACTGCAGTCCCTGGGGTCACTGAGAGTTGGACACAACTGAGCAGCTTTGCTTTCACTTTTCACTTTCATACATTGGAGAAGGAAATGGCAACCCACTCCAGTGTTCTTGCCTGGAGAATCCCAGGGACAGGGGACCCTGATGAGCTGTAGTCTCTAGGGTCGCGCAGAGTCGGACACAACTGAAGCAACTCAGCAGCAGCAGCAACAGCAGTATCTCTGTGGCTTCCCAGGTACACTAGTGGTAAAGAACCTGCTTGCCAGTGCAGGAGACCCAAGAGACATGGGTTCGATCCCTGAGTCAGAAAGATCTCTTGGAGTAGGAAATGGCAACACATTCAGTATTCTTGCCTGGAAAATTTCATGGACAGAGGAGCTTGGTCAACAACTGTCCATGGGGATCACAAAGAATTGAACATGACTGAGCAACTAAGCACACACATACACACACAGTATCTTATTCTTGTTTTCATTTGCATTTTCCTCATGTTATGATGTGGAGCATCATTTCACATGCTTATTTGCTGTCTGTGTACCTTCTTCGGTTAGGAGTCTGTTAAAGTCTTTGGCCCATTTTTATTTAGGTTGTTAATTTTTCTCTTACTGAGTCTTAAGAGTTCTTTGTATGTTTTGAATAATCATCCTTTATCTTATTGCATTAGCTAGTATTTCCAGTACGTATCTGAAAAGCAGTGGTGAGAAGAAAGATCCTTACTTTGTTTCTAATCTTAGTGGGAAATCTTCAAGTTTCTCATTATTAAGAAAAATTTAACTGTAGGTTTGTTTTTAAAAAAAAATAGCTGTAGGTTTTTTTGTACAGGTTCTTTACATCCATGCAAGTTGAGGCAACTCCCTTCTATTTCTAGTTTGCTGAAAGTTTTTTTCATGAATGTATGTTGGGTTTTGTCAAATGTTTTTCCTTTATCTATTGATATGATCATGTGAATTTTTTTCTTTTGTCTGTTGATGTCATGTATTATATTAATTGATTTTCTGATATTTAATCAGTCTCACGTCTGAGTGAACTCTGGGAGGTGGTGATGGACAAGGAGGCCTGGCGTGCTGCGATTCTTGGGGTCGCAAAGAGTCGGACATGAATGAGTGACTGAACTGAACTGAACACAGCTGGTATAAATCATACTTGGCTGTGGCATGTAAGATTTTATACATTTTGGATTTGACTTGTTATTTTGTTGATAATTTTTATATCTATGTTCATGAGAAATATCTGGTTTTCTTTTTTTTCTACTGTCTTTGTCTTCTTTTGTTATTAAGCCAAATACTGGTAATGCTGACCTCATAGAATACGTTAGGAAATATTCCTTCTACTTCTATCTTCTGGAAGAGATTATAGATAATTGGTATAATTGTTTCCTTGAATGTTTGATAGAATTCATCAGCAAATCCATCTGGGCCTGATGCTTTCTGTTTTGAAAGGTTATTAATAATTGATTCAATTTACTTAATAGGTATAGGCCTATTCAGACTGTGTATTTCATCTTCTGTGAATTTTAGCAAATTGTGTCTTTCATGGACTCTGTCCATATCATCTAGGTTATCAAGTTTGTGGGCACCACACTATTAATTTTTAAAAATGTAAACAACCTGTATGTCCATCAACATTAGAATAAATTATAGTCTATTCATCTATGTAATACTATACAGCAATAAGAAGAGTGTATGACTCACAGACTGTTTTGCAATGTTTTTTTCGTTATCACATCCCTAAAAAGTATTTTCAGACTTTTTTTCTAATAACACCCATAAAATGTTAATACTACCGGCAAACTCTATTTATATACTCTATGTATACATTTGTGTTATACATTAAAGAGTAAAAGTTTTATGTCTTCCAAGAACCAATTTTCACCCCATTAAAAATGCAACATGTATTCATCAAGATTGATAAATCCTAGAAACACATGTAGTTCTCTACATTCGGTTTAAAACAGACAACACTCAAAAATAAGTTGTTTAAAGATACATACATATGGAATAAAATTAGACAGAAAAGCAAAAGTTTGACAAATACAAAATTTCTTTAATATAACCTCTGCCGTGTAAGTAGACAGAGGGGTGGGTAAGTCATGAAAGAAGTTTTAAGTTATTGGCAACGTTCTTTTATTGAAGTTGTTTGGTTGGTACACACAAGTTTTAAAAATTATTATTATTTAAAATGTACATATATGCTACCTGCATTGTTTTACTATCAGATAATTAAATTACAAAACAATGTGATAAGTGTAACCACAGAAGTAGATTTAAGTAAATGGCAAGAAATTTGGTGAGGCATCAGAGAGAAAAAGGATAGGAGGGAACACAGGAGACTACAGGTAAAAGCAGAGAAGGGCATTACGTGCAGAGGGTTCAGATAATATAAAATACTTGCACTTCGGAAGAATGATGTAACATTCAATATGATTCAGGGCACCGAGTGTGGGGTGTATGTGAGCTACTAATTCTTGATAAACGCAAAAGGATTAAAACAACAACAACAAAACATCATTTCTGTAAGTTTATTCTTGGTAAGTTTGATCTCGTGCCTAAAGCAGAATAAAATTGTCTGAAGTTTTCTTTTAAATAAAACTACTGCCCTGCCTTAGAGCTTAGAGTTCTAATCCTTGACTAAACAAGCTGAGAGCTCTGCACTGCCATCTGCATCCACTCAGCCTTCCTCCCATTTGGCCTGACAAAATTGTTTTTTTCTCAAAGTTCAAGATTTTTAATCCCTCTGGGCGAAGCTTCACTAATTAAAGCCCAAACAACCTTAAAAGCAAATGAGCATTTGGGGCCATTGGGCGCCATTCCACGGCTCTGGATCCATTGTTTTTGTTTCTTAATACTCAAAAAGACCTCTTTGTTTAATTCTGAGCTTCCATAAGTGCCTTTATCTCACTTTGAGTCTCTTCCCTTCCTTTTGCCTCGAGTTTAGCGTCTCACAATCAGTCTAACAAAATTCCACCTAACAGAACCTCATCTTTTTTGATTTGATTCTCTGTAAATACTCTCTACATATGCCAATCCCTCAGGTCAGTAGCCACTTGTAGTTTCTTCTTGTAATTTCCAAGAAAGAAAATGGGGATGCAGAGTGTATGCTAAGGGCAAACGCAATGCATTTCTGATAAAAGAAAAAGAGATTTGGGAAGTTAAGTGTGCTCTGCATGGGAATATTGCAAGGAAGTCATCATTCATGGGTGTGAGCCTTCTCTCCCCTCCAGTTTCCGCTGTCAGGTTTGAGACACAAAAGCAGAAGCAGGAGAGAAGAAAAGGAGGCTGTTTCTATGCTGGCAAAGTTGATAATGGATCATCAGTAAAATATAAGCTTTTGACACTTACTTGGTGGATTGATAGTGAAGAAAGAAAAGAATGTTAGAGACAACACAGCCTGGGATCACTTGATTTCTTTAAGGATTAAAAGCATTGCATTTTGATCATGCCTGTCTCCTTTTTCTCTGTGAAAAGTCTTAACTTTTTTACCTTTGATGGATAGCACTTTCAAAGATTTTTTCAAAGATTCAAAGATTTTTTTCCCCATTGTTGTAAGTTAAATAGCTTCTTAAAGGTAATTGCAATGCCCGGTACTTAGCAAATCAATAAGGACAAAAAGTGTCCATCATGTGGATTTTTGTCTTCCTAAGAACATAAGCACTGTGCATTACACAAATTCACCAAGTTCAAAACAGTGTAATAGTTTTGTCTCTCTTTTCTACCATGATCAGATAAAATCAAAGTCTCCCTAAGGATTGCTCCACCATTTTCTCCTTTTAGATCTAGGTATTAGTTGCGCCTTTGAAAGTAACTGATAGGCTTCTGCTTAATAAAATGGTATCTTCCTCTCCCCCATTCTAAACATCCTTTGAACTCACTCTCCTCTGATGTGCAGGAGGCTGTTGTGGTGTTCATACCTTCTCCCCACACATGGGGAGCAGTTATTGCTACTTGGGGGCCCTGTTTGTTGTTCGGTCACTAAGTTATGTCCGACTCTTTGTGACCCCATGGATGCAGCATGCAAGGCTTCCCTGTCCTTCACTATTTCCTGGAGTTTGCTCAAATTCATGTCCATTGAGTTGGTGATGATTTCTAATCATCTCATTCTCTGGTCCCTCTTCTCTTTTTGCCTTCAATCTGCCCTACTAGTATCAGGGTCTTTTCCAAAAGGTCAGCTCTTCGAATCAGGTGGCCAAAGTACTGAAAGTTCAGCTTAAGTATCAGTCCTTCCAATGAGTATTCAGGGTTGATTTCTTTTAGAATTAACTGGTTTGATCTCTTTGCAATCCAAGGGACTCTCAAGAGTCCTCTAGCACCACAGTTTGAAAGTATCAATCCTTTGGTTCTCAGCCTTCTTTATGGTTCAACTCTTATATCTGTACATGACTACTGGAAAAAACATAGCTTTGACTATATGGATCTTTGTAGGCAAAATGATAGCTTTGCTTTTTAATATGCTGTCTAGGTGGGCTTCATTGGTGGATCACGGGAGACTGGGGTTCCATCCCTGGGTTTGGAAGATCTCCTGGAGGAGGGCATGGCAACCACTCTAGTATTCTTGCCTGGAGAATCCCCATGAACAGAGGAGCCTGGTGGGCTGCAGTCCATGAGGTCTCAAAGAATCATATACAATTGAGCAAAAAAGCACAGCACAGCACACACGCAGTCTAAGTGGGTCATAGCTTTCCTTCCAAAGAGCAAGCATCTTCTAACTTCATGGCTGCAATCACTGTCTGTAGTGATTTTGGAGCCCCAAAATAAAATCCGCCACTGTTCCCACTTTTCCTCTTCTATTTGCCATGAAGTGATGGGACCGGAGGTCAATGATCTTAGTTTTTTTAATGCTGAGTTTTAAGCCAGCTTTTTCACTCTCCTGTTTTACCCTTATCAAGTGAAATTCCCCATCAATGAAGTTTTTCTTCACTTTGAACCGTTAGAGTGGTATCATCTGCATGTCTGAGGTTGTTGATATTTCTCCTAGCAATCTTGATTCCAGCTTGTGAGTCATCCAGGCCAGCATTTCACATGGCGTACTCTGCATAGAAGTGAAATAAACAGGGTGACAATATACAACCTTGTCCTACTCTTTCCCAATTTTGAATCAGTCCATTTTTCCATGCAACGTTCTAACTGTTGCTTCTTGACCTGCTTACAAGTTTCTCAGGAGATAAGTAAGGACGTCTGGTATTTCTATCTCTTTAAGAATTTTCTACAGTTTGTTGTGATCCTCCATAATCAAAGGCTTTATTGTAGTTAATGGAACAGAAGTAGACATTATTCTGAGTTTCCTTGCTTTCTCTATGATCCAAGGAATGTTGGCAATTTGATCTCTAATTCCTCTGCCTTTTCAAAACCCAGTTTTTGCATCTGAAAGTTCTCCGTTCAGGTACTGCTTGAAGAATTTTGAGCATTAGCATAACCTTACTAGCATGGGAAATAAGCGCAGTTGTATAGTAGTTTGAACATTCTTTGGCATTGCCTTTCTTTGAGATTAGAATGAAAATTGGCCTTTTCCAGTCCTATAGCCTCTGCTGAGTTTTCGAAATTTGCCAACATATTGAGTGCAGCATTTTAACAGTATCATCTTTTAGGATTTGAAATAGCTTAGCTGCCAATAGCTTAGTGGCATCACCTCCACTAGCTTTGTTTGTAGTAATGCTTCCTAAGGCCCAGTTGACTTCATATTCCAGGATGTCTGGCTCTAGGTGAGTGACCACACCATTGTGGTTATTCAGGTCTTTAAGACCTTTTGTGTACAGCTCTTCAGAATATTCCTGCCATCTCTTCTTGATTTCTTCTCCCTCTGTTAGGTCCTTACTGTTTCTGTCCTTTATCATGCCCATCCTTGCATGAAATGTTCCCTTGATATCTCCAATTTTCTTGAGGAAATATCTAGTCTTTCTCATTCTATTGTTTTCCTCTACTTCTTTGCACTACTCATTGAAGAAAGCTTTCTTACCTCTCCTTGCCCTTCTCTGGAACTCTGCAGTCAGTGGGGTATATCTTTCTCATTCTCCCTTGCTTTTTACTTCTCTTCTTTCCTCAACTACATGCAAACCCCCTTCAACAACTGCTTTGCCTTTTCTTTGGGTTGGTTTTGGTCACTGCCTCTGTATGATGTTACATATCTCTCTCCATATTTCCTCAGGCTGTCTACCAGATTCTGTCTAGCAGATCTAATCCCTTGAATCTGTTCAACACCTCCACTGTATAATCACGAGGGATTTTATTTAGGTCATACCTGAATGGCTCAGTGATTTTCCCAACTTTCTTCAATTTAAGTCTTAATTTTCCAGTAAGAAGCTGATGGTCTGAGCCGCAGTCAGCTCCAGGTCTTGCTTTTTGCTAACTGTATAGAACTTCTTCTTCAGCTAAAAAAAATACAATCAATCTGATTTCAGTATTGATCATTTTGTGATATCCATGTGTAGGGACATCTCTTGGGTTGTTGGAAAATGGTGTTTGCTATGACCAGTATGTGTTATTATCAAAACTTTGCCCTGCTTCATTTTGCACTCCGAGGCCAAACTTGCCTGTTAATTCAGGTATCTCTTGACTTCCTACTTTTGTGTTCCCATCCCCTCTGATGAAAAGGACATCTTTTTGGTGTTAGTTCTAGAAGTTCTCATGGGTCTTCATAGAACCATTCAACTTCATCTTCTTCAGCATCAGTGGTTGGGGCATAGACTTAGATTACTGTGATGTTATTACTCTCCCAAACAGACATAGCCCATTTTCATCTGCTTTCCTGAAGCAGCTTTTGCAACTTTAAGCGTTTGATTCAAGTCCCAGCAGTCCAAGAGATGAAAATCTGGTCTGATTTTCCAGGGATTGCAGTTCCCTGGCCTGTCCTGCTGAGAACAACCTCACTGACTTCGGTCTTCCCATCTCCAGGAGGGGCCTTGAATTGATCTTCTTCTGTGCCTCCTTCCTTCTTCCTAGCCCTTCATTCCCTCCACTCAGACTCCTCACGACCCTCCAAATACTCCTACTGTTTTTCAGACTGGTTCAGCATCACTCTTTGCCTGGATACATCTTTTAAGTCATTCCTCAGAAAGCTTCAGCATTTGGACTCTAAGACTTTCCAGATTTTCCTAAATAAAGAACCCTTTCAAGAAAGGAAGCATGCCACACCCATAGAAGCAGAAGCAGCTGCTAGTAGTTGTGATTTTTGAAAGCCTTTTTTTTTTCTTCATCGCACTACTAATACAATAATAATGGGTGCAAGTGGCCAAAGGTACAAACTTCCAGTTATAAGGCAAATAAGTTCTGGGGATGTTATATACAACATGGTGACTATAATTAAGAACAGCTCTTTACATATTTGAAAGTTGCTAAGAGTGTAGCAGGTCTTCCCTAATAGCTCAGCTGGTAAATAATCTACCTGCAATGCCGGAGACCCTGATTCGACTCCTGGGTTGGCAAGATCCTCTGGAGAAGGAATATGCTACCCAGTCCAGTATGCTTGGGCTTCCCTGGTGGCTCAGCTGGTAAAGAGTTCTCCTGTAATGCAGGAGACTTGGGTTTGATCCCTGAGTTGGGAAGATCCCCTGGAGAAGGGAACGGCTACCCACTCCAGTATTCTGGCCGAGAGAATTCCATGGACTGTATAGCCCATGGGGGAGCAGAGTCGGACACAATTGAACGATGTTCACTTTCAAGAGTATAGCATATCTTAAAATTCTCATCACAAGATAAAAAGGACAACTGTGAAGTGATGGATGTTAACTAAACTTATTGTGGTGACTACATTCTAATGAAGACATATCAAATCATCAGATAGCACAGAGAAAACTAATACAGTGCTATATGTCAATTATATCTCAATAAAACTGGGGTAGGGGGGGAAGTAACTGGTGCCTACAAATGTGCTTTGCGAACAACACAACTTGTCACATCTCTTATTGTCACGATCCAGGGAAATATTACTTAAACTTTCCGTGTCTCAGTCTTCTCATCTGAGAAATTAGGGAAATAACACCAACTGCCCCATAGGGTTACTGTGAGAATGAAGTTATGTAACACAAGTACAGCCATCAAAACAGTTCCTGGCATCGTATAACTGCTAAATCAATGCGTTATCCTGATTATCTCCGTTTGACAGATGATGAAATGGAAGCTGCCTGCCGCTCATGAATGCAGAGGGATAAGGCCATTTTTATCCCAGCCTTCCTCCTTCAAATCTCATCTCCTTCCTCCCTGGAATCAAGGGTGAGACCCAACATTAGGGACTAAACCCACATGTGAAGTTTCTTAGTTGGGGAATCTGAATGGGCATTCAACTAATTTTGAGAAATAAATTAGATATGATTATTTAAACCATTGGAAATTCAACACACAACCCTAGACAGAGAACGTCTCTATGAAAATGTGAAGTAGTCAGCCCACATTTGGGGATGAAAACTGCCAGGAAAAGCTAAGCACTTGCTGCTTTTCTGGAATGTGGCCTCCGGTTCTCCACAGTGAATCCACGGTGTCTACCATGCTTTGTTTTGTTACTTTACCAGCTTGGACCCTGCCAACACTACATTTGTGCTCCATACCCTTACCATGGCTGACCCTAGTATACATCCTGTGCTTAATGTGAGTTAACTGCATAATTAGCCCCTCTTTCCTTTACAAGATGCAGTGGAAACTTCAAGAGATCCTATTGAGCCAACTCTGTGCTGCCACAATAACAAAATGCACCAAATTCCTTCTATACCAGAATCTTTAACAGCTGTTCCAGAATTGCCTTGCTCCTTGCCCTGGCCACCATCAAGTAAACCGAAATGAAGGACCCTCCACAATTGCTCAGGTCATTTCCTCTGATAGCTTGAAGGAGGTTCTGAAAGTTCTCTAAACATATCCACGACACAGGTTTGGACACAGCTAAGGAGTTTGTGGTCACACTCATGACAGGTCTGCTTAAGACATTTTCCAGAATGCATTTCCTTGCTGCAACAGGATGCTAACCAGCCTCCCCACCACCAATTCCCACGGCTTCAATTCATCCTGGATTCAACTGACAGAATAATCTGCCTCCAACATCGATCTTATTACAACCTCACCTGCCCAAGACCTTACAGAGACTCCCTAGTGCTGCCTGCATCCAACACCCCCTTTCCAGCCTAGCATTCAAGACCCTCGTCAGTTATGCTGTCCTGGGTGGAACACAGCCAGCCTTATCTCACAGTTCTCCTTGACACGCCCCCTCTGCTCCAGATAAACCAATCTGTGAGTCGTTTGTACTTCTGGCTTCCATTCCTGTTTCACCTGCCAGATGTCATCCCGGAATTTCCCCTCAGTCTCATCACACTTCTTATTTTTTGTGTTCCCTCATCCCGTATATGTTTGATAAAGATTCTGTTCTTGAAATTGGCTCAATTTTCGTGTTTTACCCGTGGTTGTTTACCCATACTCAAATTTCAAATTTTACCCATTGCATGTTATACCACAGTGCATATCCTTGCTTTGTGTTATTTACATGTCTTATTTCCAGAGAAAGTCTGTCCCAGCTTGCACCATTCCCCACTCTTATGCTCATAACAGACATTACTAATCCATCAAGGCACAGTTTCCCACTGAGCTGCTCACAACTTCCATATCTTTCTCCACACTAAGCTCCCATTAACCCCCACATGTCAATTGGGGTTGGATATGACTTAACAACCAATTTGCTGTCCCTGTTCCAGATTAGAGCATTGCCACAGTTCTAGATGGTGGAAGTGGAAAGGAAGAGCAAGAGAACAGGGTCAAAGGAGACAGCCTGTCTATGTGAGATGAGTTGGTCATGATCTATAGAATCACTGTCTTTGAGATGGGTGGCTGCGCCTCACCAAGACATCTCAAGGGCTTCTCAGCCTCCTCACAGTGACCAAATGATTGCAGCAGACCTGGCCCCTTTCATGTTTTGTTAGCTTCAAGTTCAATGGTAAAGAGCAATAGTGCTCTTTTCCCACAAGTCAGGGAAATTTCATCACATTTTATCTGCTCTGATTGAGTCACATGATCATCTTTGATCCAATTCATTTCGTGTGTGTTGTGGACTAGGGTGTGGAGGGAGTGATGCGAAATGACATCATTGGTCAGGTCTGAGTCTCATGTTCCACCCTGAAAACTGTCCGAATCACACAAAAGAAAGTTGAGGCTGCCAGAAGACTTGAAGGGTGCTGGGTAATAATTATCTTAGAAATTACATGCTCAGATGCCACCAGAAGAAGCCTCAGTCTAGGCTCTGAGGATACAGTAGTGAACAAAACCAAGTTTTACCTGGAGCTTATTCTCACCTCTGTTAATGTGACATTTGAAAATGAGGGCACAAACTAGACACAGGACACCCGAGGGAAGAGTGGTCCACACAGAGGGAACAGCAGGGATAGGTGTGCTGAGGGAAGAATGCTCGGAGAGTCTGAAGCCCATCACAGAGGCCAACAAGGTTGAAAGAGAGGGTACAAGGGGAAGAGAGGTAGGCGATGAGGTCAGATGTTAAATGGTAGGAAATGGGACAGGGAACTGCTTTCGGGGAGGGGGGAATCTTTAAAGCTATTGTGAAAATTTTGACTTTGAAATGGGAAGCAACTGGAGAGTGTTGAGCCGATGGCCATATGACCTACTTTATATTTTAAAAGAATCCTTTTTATTTCTCTGTGCAACCAGGGCAGGGGTGGAAGGGGTGAAGGGGAAGTAGACTGACCAGTTAGGAGCCTATTACAATTTTTAGGCAGAAAATTGTGGTGGCTTGCGCCAGGGTGGTAGTGATATAAATGGTAGGAAGAAAAGGTTGGAACTGAGGGACATTCTGAAGGCGGAATAAATGATAAATGCTGATAGATTAGATGTGAGGATATGGAAAGAGAGGAGGCAAGGATGATGCCAAGGTTTGTGGCCTAAGCAAAAGATAGAATGATGTTTCCATAGGGAAGACTGAGGGAAAACTAAAGTTTAGGATGAACTGGATTTGCATGTTTTGGATATTAAGAGATTGCAAGTCATTAATTGATAGAGAAGGCTTTGTAAATGATTTTTTAAAAAGATTTTTTGATGCAGACTATTTTTAAAGTCTTTATTGAATTTGTTACAACACTGCTTCTGTTTTACATTTTGGATTTTTGGCCCCGAGCCATGTGAAATCTTACCTCCCCAGTCAGCGATTGAACCTGTACCCTCTGCATTGGAAGACGAAGTCTCTACCACCAGACCACCAGGGAAGTCTCAATGTACAAGACTATGAAGAGAGAGGTATGGGATGAAATTTAAGCTTGGAGGATCGGCAAGATGGTATTTAAAGCTGTGAGAAGAAATATGAAAACCAAGTTGTTTGTGTATACAGATGAGAGAACACATTCCAGGCTGAGCCCTGCAGCCCACCACAGCAGGAACTGGGGCAAAAATCCCCATCAGTAGTGTCTCTGAGTGCTAACAGCTCTCCTTCTCAGAGCTGCACAGCTCGAATCATTTTTACCACTAGTTTGACTTTTTGCTGAACTCCAGTTTTCCTATTTGAATAAGACTTTTCTATATCATTTTAAACTTTGTGAATGTTTTCCACGCTTAGTCCCCTAAATGTTGACACAACAGGAAGGTCAGTCTAAATTGAACTGCCAAGGCAAATGCTGAGATAGCCAAGAACAGAACTCTGGTTTATCTTGGAAGGCAGGACCACAAGGTCTTGGCTTTCAAGGCCAGACCGACTTGCACAAAAGAAAGAAGGCTATTGGCCCAGGATGGGCAATGCCATAGCCAGGTCCTACCCCTGTCTGGACTCTTGAACGGGGCATGAGAGGGTCAGCTGGGACAGGGGTCCTATCCCGGAGCCTCCGGGAATCTGGGTCAGCCTCCTGGCGCCTGGTGCCTCTGTCCCAGGAGAGCAAAGAGGTTGCTGCATCCTCATTGGCCCGTTGGATTAATCTGGCGCCTAATCAGGCCCCTTTGAAGAGGAGGGGGAGTGATAAAAGAAGTGCACACCTGTTTTCACTTGACTCCAATCCTGAAATAATTCCGTGGCTCCTACAAGATTTGAAACAAATTAAATTTGAAAGGGCAGAGAGGGCAGCTTTGAATGGTTGGCTCTGTCAAGAGCTGTGGGTTTTCGCTCCAGGAAATGGCTTAACTGAGAGATTGCGCCCTCCAGCCATGGTGGCTGTGGTGGCTGTTAGCACCGGACCACGACTCGGGCTTTGTGCGGTGGGTGTCCTTGCTCTGTTATCTCCAGCATCCGGCTTTGGCTTTCTGGACATTGACAATATCAGCGAAAGGGTATAATAGGCATGGCATGAAAGACGGTTGTCAAGAAGGGAAGGTATTCTACGCTGTTTAGGGCAGGGGTCCCCAACCTCCGAGATGTAATGCTTGACGATCTGAGGTGGAACTGATGTAGTAATAATAGAAACAAAGTAGACATTAAATACAATGCACTCGAATCATCCCCAAACCGTCCCCCCACCCCAGTCCACGGGAAAAGTGTCTTCTGTGAAGCTGGTCCCTGGTGCTAAAAAGGTTGGGCACCACTAGTTTCGGGAATCTGCATGTGAGACACGTTTTGTCATGCAGGATGGCAGTGACAGACACAAATCTGTTCAGCCCAACACAGGAAGGTTACTGTTAGAGTTATTTGGTCCAGGACTTCATGGTGGTCTAGTGATGAAGACTTCGGTTTCCAACGCACGGGCTGAAGGTTCGATCCCTGTTGGGAGACCTAAGATCCCACACACCTGGTAGCCAAAGAACCAAAACATAAAACAGAAGCAATATTGTAACAAATTCAATAAAACCTTTAAAAAATGGTCCACAAAATATATTTTAAAAGAATTATTTGGTTCATCCTTTCTTTTAACAAATGGAGAGACTAATGCCGGAAGGAGTTACTATTATAGGCAAATTTGGGAAATCAAGATAGTGGTTCCAGGCTAGTCTACCTATACTTATGTTTCAAGTGGTCCCCAGGATAAATGATGAGAAGTACTGTCAGGAGAGTCCCAGACCTCCACCTGCCTCCATAAGAGCTTGTACTTTATTCACTGGAACATGTACCTTATTGAAGATACCGGGAATGGGGAAGCAGGAGTAGAATGGGAGGGCATTCTTTCCTTTGGGCCAAAGGCATGATGAGAAAGAGAAGACTTTTCCTCCAGGTTCTGGGTGGTCCCTCCCATCTTCTACTGCTCAGACTTTTACCCATAAGCACTCTTCTGAGCATCCTCACGTGCCAAGCCATGGGCTGCTGAGATTGAAACGGACAAGTGGGGCTCTGTCATACTTACAGGCCTGTCAGTTTGATCTTTGTCATAGACACAGCCAGATGTGACCAGCCTGGCCACCTACCTCCTTGATCTGTTGCCAACAAGGGGTTTGACAGCAAAGTTGAGAGGTATGAGGTCACTGCCTTTTATGGTCTCTATCATTAATACCTCTTTGGCAGCAGTCAGAATTTTCCTGTCTGTGACCTAGGGCAGCTGATTAAGCACTCCTGCTAGCCCAGGGTCTGGTCCTGGCTAATTTTAAGGCCTCCCTTCATCCCTTCCACAGAAAGAGGAGTTAGAAGGCCTGATTGCAAGGCCACTCTGACCTTTGCTTCGAGATCCTTGCAGACTGAAATATTTCAATCAGGCCAAAGCACAGAGCCCTCTCTAATGAGGATTTGTCAAGACCTGCTGTTTGATAAGGGGTGGATTCTGTCTCTGTGTCAATTTTCCTTCTCATTGATGTTCTTGTGGCCTTTGATAGCACAGATCACACACACATAGGTGTCTCTTTCATGCTCCAGAGCCTCGTGGTCAGGGGTCTGCCAAGCCATCATTAATATGCACCTCAGTGCAGCTGGTGGGGAAAGTGAGAGATATAAAGGAGCTGAGGTTCCCTTTTATGTGAACTCTGGAAACCCATTGTACACATGTGCTAAAATAGAGATAATTCTCCAGAGAAAAAGAGACCCACAGAACAGGTTATAGTCACTTGTGTCAGTGGCATTTCAAAACTAAAACTATTTACTCTTTTCTTAAACATAAAGAATTCTCCTAAACATTACCCAGTCCTGTACCCTCTCTTCTCATCAATCACTGTATTGTTGACAGTTTTTTTGACTGTGAACAATAGAGGCCAATTCTGGAAAATTTAAGAGAGAATTTGTTTTTGGAGGCCAGAGATTAGAATTAGAAATAAGACAGAAACCAGTGGGGTCTAGGTACAGACAGAACTATTCAGCCAGTTACACTAAGCACTGCTTCTAGAATAAATGTCCTTTATCAATTTGCCCATCCTTGAATTTTTATGCAAGGAAAGAGAGACCCAACGACCCAGCTCAGGTGATGTTGGTACACTTTGGGTAACAATGGCTGGTACATACGATGGACAGGAGAGGTAATTCTTAATAGGATACTGCGATGCTGTTCCTAGAAGGACTGGTTATCAGACAGCCCTGAAAGTCCACACCTGTGCCAGCATCAGTAACCCCAATTTCTTGTGAAGTCTCTACCTTCCTGTCCAGTCCCACTGTCTCTATTGTGTTAAGGTCTACCTCAATAGGGTAGCTATAAGGGGCATAGGAAATAGCATAAGAAATTTCTTGGTGTAACGTCTCACATTAGCTGAAGGATATTATTAATTGCTTTTGATTTTGTTTTTTTTTCCACTATATATTTTTATGCAATAATTATCTTATTTATATTTTTCTAAGGATAAATATCAGCTTCCAGGCAGTGCCCGTGGTAAAGAATCCACTTGCCATTGCAGGAAATGCAAGAGACCTGGGTTCAATCCCTGGGTTGGGAAGATCCCCTGGCAAAGGAAATAATAACCCACTCCAGTATTCTTGCTTGGAAAATCCCATGAACAGAGGAGCCTGGAGAGCTTCAGTCCATGGGGTCTCAGAGTTGGACACAATTGAGCAACTGACCACTATTAATGTCAGCTTGAACAAAGAGCATATTTTCTTTATTGAAAGATCCTTAAAATTGAATTGTGCTTTACAATTTTCAAAAGATATATACATATATAATAAAAAGGTTTATTGGAGTACAGTTGATTTAAAATGTTCTGTTAGAAACAGACTCACAGATTTTGAGAGTGAGCTTGCTGGGGGGAAAGATGTGGAGAAGAAATGGTTAAGAAATTTGGAAGGGGCATGTACACACTGCCGTATTTAAAATGGATAACCAACAAGGACCTACTGAACAGCACATGGAACTCTGCTCAATGTTATGTGGCCCCTGGACGGGAAGGGGTTGAGGGAGATTGGCTGCATGTGTATATATGGCTGAGTCCCTTTGTTATTCACCTGAAACTATCACGTTGCTTGTTAATAGACTATACCCCAACACAAAATAAAAGAGCTTTTTATAAAAAAAACAAAAATGTTTTATGTTTTTTTAATGTTTAAAAAATAAAAATGAATGTTGTGTTAATTTCTGCTGTACAGCTAAATGAATCAATTATATACATACATATATCCACTCTTTTTTAGATTCTTTTCCCATATCGGTCATTACAGAGTATTGAGAAGAGTTCTTGGTTCTATACAGTGCTTTTGAATTTGAATAGACTTTGTCAGTGACCTCTTCCTCTCATCTCCTCCTACCCTCAATCTATCCTTCATATCACTACTGGAATGAACTTTCTGAAATGCAAATCCAATCATGTCATGCCCATCTTCAAACCTCCCTGATGGCTCCCTTGTCTGCACAATAGTCTCAAATTATTCGCTTGATATAAGGCTATATATTAGTTTCTTTATTCTGTAGTATCCTGGTAAATGTTTAATGACCAGTGCTTTGGGGGTGGGAGAGCAGGAGATTTAAACATACATATACATACCTTTGGGGTTTCCCTGATAGCCTTTTAGAACTAACACCCAAAAAAGATGTCCTTTTCTTTATAGGAGCCTGGAATGCAAAAGTAGGAAGTCAAGAAACACCTGGAGTAACAGGCAAATTTGGCCTTGGAATACGGAATGAAGCAGGGCAAAGACTAATAGAGTTTTGCCAAGAGAATGCACTGGTCATAGCAAACACCCTCTTCCAACAACACAAGAGAAGAATCTACACATGGACATCACCAGATGGTCAACACCTAAATCAGATTGATTATATTCTTTGCAGCCAAAGGTGGAGAAGCTCTATACAGTCAACAAAAACAAGACCAGGAGCTGACTGTGGCTCAGATCATGAACTCCTTATTGCCAAATTCAGACTTAACTTGAAGAAAGTAGGGAAAACCACTCGACCATTGAGGTATGACCTAAATCAAACCCCTTATGATTGTACAGTGGAAGTGACAAATAGATTTAAGGGACTAGATCTGATAGACAGAGTGGCTGATGAACTATGGAAGAAGGTTCGTGACATTGTACAGGAGAGGGGATCAAGACTATCCCCATGGAAAAGAAATGCAAAAAAGCAAAATGGCTGTCTGGTGAATCCTTACAAATAGCTGTGAAAAGAAGAGAAGTGATAAGTAAAGGAGAAAGGGAAAGATATAAGTATCTGAATGCAGAGTTCTAAAGAATAGCAAGGAGAGATAAGAAAACCTTCTTCAGCGATCACTGCAAAGAAATAGAGGAAAAGAACAGAATGGGAAAGACTAGAGATCTCTTCAAGAAAATTAAAGATACCAAAGGAACATTTCATGCAAAGATGGGCTGGATAAAGGGCAGAAATGGTATGGACTTAACAGAAGCAGAAGATATTAAGAAGAGGTGGCAAAAATACACAGAACTGTACAAAAAAGATCTTCATGACCANTATATCTAAATATTGCAAGCATTAGAAAACACTGTCAGATTAATAAGCAGCTTTTATTTTTATTAATTCAAGGGATATAATTTTATAAGATTAACACGATTGATTTTATGCTGAATAATGTCTTTATGCAAACTATATGTGAAGATGTACTGGAGAGTAATTGTATAATGCTGCATCTAGCAGCATTTGGTCTTTGTTTCTCAGCTATGGCTGGATGGCATCACGGACCTGATGGACGTGAGTCTGAGTGAACTCCGGGAGATGGTAATGAACAGGGAGGCCTGGCGTGCTGCGATTCATGGGCTCGCAAAGAGTCGGACACAACTGAGCGACTGAACTGAACTGATGCCATATCAATATTTTTCCCTTGTGAAAACTAAAGTTCTGTCTCAAAATCCAAATTTATAGGCAGACACATAAGGTCGTCATAGACCTAGAACATATCATGACATGATCAGTTGTTCAGTCTGATTCAGTTGGACAGAGAAAAGATTTCTGGTTATATGAAAGTATCTGTTTTGTTGGTAGATCTGTGCCACACATTCATAGAAGTCTGACTTCATGCCATGAGCTGTGTTAAGTGCTGGGGATACAAAGATATAAAAGACAAACACTAGCTACTGGACAAGTCATGAGACTAGCTGCTTTGCAGGAAGAGTGTATTACTTACTCTAGAGATTATCACTGAGGAAAAAAATGCTTTCTTTATAGCATGTGACTTTTTTTTTTAATGTTTAAGTNTACAAAGATATAAAAGACAAACACTAGCTACTGGACAAGTCATGAGACTAGCTGCTTTGCAGGAAGAGTGTATTACTTACTCTAGAGATTATCACTGAGGAAAAAAATGCTTTCTTTATAGCATGTGACTTTTTTTTTTAATGTTTAAGTGGCTTGGCTAGCTTTGAAACTATCAGTGTAAAAGGGCCAAAAGTTAGTGATTGATAGCAAATTGTAGAATCCTCACTGCAACTCTGTTTCGGGTGAGAGTGAAGTTGTGTCGGACTCTTTGTGACCCCGTGGACTTTAGCCTGCCAGGCTCCTCCATCCATGGGGTTTTCCAGGCAAGAATAATGGAGTGGGTTGCCATTTCCTTCTCCAGAGGATCTTGCCGATCCAGGTGTTGAACCTGGGTCTCCCACATTGCAGGCAGACTCTTTACCATCAGAACCACCAGGGAATTCCACACTATAAAACCAATCAACCAGATATTTATGAAAGTAGCACATGGAAAGTTAAACTAAACCTTGACTTATCAGATTAAACCAGGATCTGGGAAACTTTTTCAGTCATGGGCCAGATAGTAAATATTTTTGGCACTGACTCTACAGGGCACATGATTTCTGTTGCAACTACTCAGCTCTGCCATTGTAGCATGAAAGCAGCCATAGATGATATGTAAGTGAATGAGTGTGTCTGTGTTCCAGTAAAACTTTATTTAAAGAAACATAGAACTGGCCTGATATGGCCTACAGGTCTTTATTTATTGACCCCTGGATTAAGTGATGAAAGTAATATATTTCCTGCTAGCAAAGTTATATGGATTATGTGATTTGGAATATGTAGAATCCTTAGAACCATGTCTGGCATATAGTAAATGCTATAAATGTCTTTCTAATGATGATGATGAAGAAATAGAAATGTAATAGAAAGACACATTTAAATCATTTCTAGGAGTTACACCACATATATATTACTTTAAAACTTGGATTATTGACCAGTACTGTACTTGAATTTCAACATATCAACCATTAAGATATATGGTAAGGTGTTTCGTGAATGAAAACCTTCAGATGATTCAGTGTTTCACTTATGTATTACATATATTAGGGCTGTCTGTAGTGNACACTTATTCCTTGGAAGAAAAGCTATGACCAACCTAGATAGCATATAGAAAAGCAGAGACATTACTTTGCCAACAGAGATCCGTCTAGTCAAGGCTATGGTTTTTCCTGTGGTCATGTATAGATGTGACAGTTGGACTGTGAAGAAAGCTGAGTGCTGCAGAATTGATGCTTTTTAACCGTGGTGTTGGAGAAGACTCTTGAGAGTCCCTTGGACTGCAAGGAGATCCAACCAGTCCATTCTAAAGGTGATCAGCCCTGGAATTTCTTTGGAGGGAATGATGTTGAAGCTGAAACTCCAGTACTTTGGCCACCTCATGCGAAGAGTTGACTCATTGGAAAAGACTCTGATGCTGGAAGGGATTGGGGGCAGGAGGAGAAGGGGACAACAGAGGGTGAGATGGCTGGATAGCATCACTGACTGGATGGACATGAGTCTGAGTGAACTCTGAGAGTTTGTGATGGACAGGGAGGCCTGGCTTGCTGTGATTCATGGGGTCGCAACGAGTCGGACACGACTGAGCAACTGAACTGACTGACTGACTGACTGACTGATAGCCTAGTGATAAAGAATTTGCCTGCAATGCAGGAGACCTGGGTTTGATCCTTGGTTTGGGAAGATTCCCTGGAGGAGGTCATGGCAACCCACCCCAGCATTCTTGCCTGGGAAATTCCATGGACAGAGGAGTCTGGCAGGCTGCAGTCCATGGTGTTGCAAAGAGTCAGACAAGGCTGAGTGGCTAAGCAGCAGCAGCAACATACATACATTAATTTCTTATAAATTTGACTGACTTAATAGATAGGAAGCATGCATGTGTGCTAAGATGCTTCAGTCATGTCCGACTCTGTCCAACCACATGGACTGCAGCCTGCCAGGCTCCTCTGTCCGTGGGATTCTCCAGGCAAGAATACTGGAGTGAATTGCCATGCCCTCCTCCGAGGTATCTTTCCTGACCCAGGCATTGAATCCGTCTCTTATGTCTCCTGCATTGGTAGGCAGGTGCCTTACCACTAGATAGGAAGAATACTGATAATTTTACTAACTTAAAATTAGTAAAGTAAGAAGCTACTCAAAGGTGTGAATACCAGGAGGAGAAGGTCAGGTGGGGCTGTCTTGGAGTCTGGTGACCACAGCTCCCTTCATTTTCTTTGGGCCACTGTAGGAGAAGGTGAGAGCTTTCAAGTTGCTTCAGATTTGGCCTTTGTAAATTAAATGTCCTGGTATGAATGACTCTTAGAAACCTTGGTGCTATAACAGAAAAATACTAGTTGCTAAAAATTCAGATATGAAAGAGAGGTTTGCAGAAGATGCAGCTGAAACTTTCTACTTGGCCTCTAGCAACACACTCGCTGTCTTAGTTCTCTTGCTGCCTGTCAAATTTTCACATGGAAAACATTCTTCAGCTCTCTTAATCTAATAAACATATATACTTACAACAAGTGCATATTCTACAAAAGTAAGCACAGCTCAAAGGGCCCAGTTCTCTTTTGGGGATGTTGGCAGGACCGACATCATTTTCTTCTTGCGTCCTGTGGATATTTCTACTTGGTGAGACCTAGTGCCAACTTCTTTGCTCCCAGTCATGATAACACTTGGACACCAGGAATGGTCTCATTAAATTGAAAAAGGCTCGGGTTGGAATCTGTGATTATGTCTCTGGCCAGCTCCTTTTACTCATCAAACTATTTATCTTCTTGCTTCCTTTCATTCTATACAGAGCTGGGGAAAACATATGGTATAGATAAATTAAGAGCATGCAGGAATAGGGCAGCTCTTTAGGCTCTGGAAAGCTGCCCCATCCCTAACTGGACCGAAAGTCCTGCTCAGTATCTTTCCCCTCCTCTGGGGCCAGCCACAAATCTCAGGCAAGAAAGTTCAAGACTATCAAGATTTAGAGCAAAACTCTGAGTTGGACTGTCGGCACTGGGCGTGCCTTTCATTTTGTGTTATTATTATTTTTTTGCTTCAGAAGACTTGATTCAAGGTTTTTTTTTTTTATTTTATGACGTTTAGTAAGCATTTCTCTTCTCTGGGTAAATTCCCTGGTGGCTCAGATGGTAAAGAGTCTGCCTGCAATGCAAGAGACCTGGTTTTGATCCTTGGGTCAGGAAGATACCCTGGAGAAGGAAGTGGCAACCCACTCCAGTATCCTTGCCTGGAAAATCCCACGGATGGAGGAGCCTGGCAGGCTACTGTCTAAGGAGACTCAAAGAGTCGAACACGACTGAGCCACTTCACTTTCACTTCTCTGGCTATCATCATCACTGTATTTTAATATGCATTTACTCAGCACGCACTGTGTGTCAGCAGGAGTGAGAGGCACTGACAACGTGGAGTTCAAGCTTTAGTGAGATAGATATCTTGAGTCATAGGTGCTAAAGCTGGGATAAGTGCCGATGTCGATGGAAGGCTACTAGGAGACTTCACTCAGGAGATGATACATGAGCTGAACGTTTAAAGAGAATAGTTCACAAAGGATGAGAAAGCGATTGATAGGATCCCCACCACCTCCACACATGTCCAAAACCAGAGAGATATCGACCCCAGGGGAGTTTGGGGGCAAAGGTAAGAAGTGAGGTTTATTTTGTGGTCAAACAGGAAAGGATTTGCCGTACCCTTTTGGCTAAATTGCCCTACCTCTGTTCTCTTACCTCACAGGAAGCCACCAAATTATGCTGTAGAGCCCAGCAGCCACCTAGGAGAGAATCTAAGAACACCAACAGTGAAGCGTTGGAGGTTTTCATGTAGAAAAGTAGAACTATCATGTGTGTGTGCAAGAGAAGGAGAGAAGTAACTGGCATTTAGCAGTTTGAGATTTGAGAGTGAAACCAGTTAGAATGTAATACTATATTAATATATAATATATACCACATAATATATAACAGATTTCTTATAGGATTTGGCTCACATGGAAATTAAGAAGTCTCATAATGCGCCATTTGCAAGCTCTAGAACTAGGACAGTTGATAGTATAATTCAATCCAAGTCCAAAAACCTGACAAGTAGGAGCACCAGTATCCCAGAGCAGGAGATGGGTGTCCTGGGCAAGCAGAGAGAGAATTTTTCTTTTTGCTCTGTTCTGACCCACAATGGATCAGATGGTGTCATCCACTTTGATGAAGGGAATCTGTATTCAGTCTCCCGATTCAAGTGTTCATCTCTTCCAGAAACACTCTCACAGACACATCCAGTTTTACCAGGTAGCTGGGCATCACTTTGCCCAGCCAAATGCACATATAAAATTAACCATCAAGGAGGCTGGTGTGCTAGCCCAGGCAAGACTCATGGGGGCCTTAGCAGTGGAAATCAGAGTTTATTCAGAATCTTATCTGTGTCCCAAGCTGAACCTGGAACACTTTCATAACCTCTTCTTTGATGTCACTGCCCAGACTTGCTTGAAGACTGGGGGTAAAAAGGGATCCAGTAAAGAAAGATAGGAAGTGAAGTTGCTCAGTCGTGTCCAACTCTTTGTGACCCTATGGACTGTAGCCCACCAGGCTCCTCTGTCCATGGGGATTCTCCAGGCAGGAACACTGGAGTTGGTTATCATTTCCTTCTCCAGGGGTTCTTCCCAACCCAGGGATCCAATACCTGCTGTTAGTTTGCTCCACCTTTATTTTCCACTCTTAATGAGATAACTATGACTCGGGGCAACTTCCATCTGTTGTTTTTCTCACTGCTTGGGCTGAGCAACAAATGTAAACCCTTGTTTAGCAGCAGTCTTTTCATGTTTCCCTGTTTTCTCAGCTCAACATGTGTGAGGCTGTCAGCATGCATCAGGCTCTGTGCTGTGTGGTAGGATTGCAAAATAAATAAGCCCGAACACTTGCAGAAAGTACTGCCTTGGTGGTGGTTTTGGTAGGGGTAGGGTGGGGTGGGGGGCGTACAGTTTATAAGAAGTCAGGGTTATAGTTACACTGTTACTACATATCTGTGAGGACACTGATTAAGGAGTCATGAATTCAGCCTGATTTTGTTAGTAGGTAGAAGGCTGCAGTCCATGGGGTCGCTAAGAGTCAGACACAACTGAGCGACTTCACTTTCATCTTTCACTTCAATGCATTGGAGAAGGAAATGGCAACCCACTCCAGCATTCTTGCCTGGAGAATCCCAGGGACGGCAGAGCCTGGTGGGCTGCCGTCTCTGGGGTCGCACAGAGTCGGACATGACTGAAGCAATTTAGCAGCAGCAGCAGCAGGTAGCAAGTTGAAGGGAGATTACATTTTCTTGTGACTGAATAAATGAGTTGAATTTAGTTTGATGAACAGAATGGAGAAAATGGGGGGAAAAGGCACAGGGAGCAAGGCAGCAGGGGCAAATGGAAGGCATGAGTGCTTACAAGGGAAGCCCATTTGCAGTTCCACGGCCCCTTCCTCCCGCCCTCAGTCTGTGACGTGGCAGTTGGCATAGCAGTTGAATGTGTCCCCCAGAGCCTGGTAGAAGGCAGGGCAAAAACCTTTGAAAGTATGACACAGGCCAAGGGCATGACATAAACTGATTAGAACCAACTAGTCCAAGATGGCAGATGAGTTGTCTTCCATTAGACCTTCCGTCTTGGGAAGGTTACCTAAATTTTCTCTGGTTTAGTTTTCTCCTCTGTAAAATGAGGATATGACTATTGACTTTGCAAGGCTGTTGTAAAAGTTGAACAAGTTAATCCGTGTAGAGTCATTAAAACAGTGCCTGCCAAACAATGAGGGAACCATAAAGGTTCTGGAATCTGGCAGGCTTTAAATGTGCGACTTATAAACAGCAAGGTATAGCGTCTACTGGAATTTAATAAACCATTCTGATGGAAGTTGGGGCTGATGGGATGCTGAAGGTGAGAGAGAGAGAACTGAAATTCACCCTGATGACCATCCCCACCCCAGAAGGGTTATGACTTTGATGTAATCTGGTGAACATTTGGTGGTGGGTCACAAGGTCAACTCAGCCTAGATTCCGTCATCCTGGTTTCCTAGTAGCTTTCCCAAAGATGCCTTAGGGGAGACTCAGGAGCAAGCCGTTCTTCTGATGGCAGTTGGAGTTCCTGGCACAGGGAGTGTGGATTCCAGGAGAAGCCATGGAAAGCTGGAGCCTCTGGGGTTGGCATGTCTTTGAAGTTAAAACCTCTGGGCATCTGTGCACTTAGGAGGAGGCCAGAGGCCACTGGGCTGAGCAAGGTCAATGTTATCCCAGGCATGGGGACAGCATGCCCTTCTGGCCCAGGAGCCAGCCTTGCCTGGCTCACTGAGACAGAAGCTCAGCCATCAAGTAAGGCCAGAATGATTTTCACTGTGACATGGGAGAATGAGCATAGAATTTGGAACCAGGAGCCCCTGGCAAATGTGATGTGAACCAGTCATTTCAACTCTCTGGGTCTGCCTTGCCTTCCCCGTGAAGCAGTCATACAGTTTAACCTGTCCCCAGCCTCAGTGTGCTGTCTATCGCAGAGTGGCTACAGGGATCAGGCGAGATAAGGAGAACGAAAGTCCTCGTGAAAATGGAAGACCATGCAGCCCCTGAAGGCACCCTTGCTCTCCAGCCTTAGCTCAGTAAGATTTGCCTACCATGTCGATCTACCTGTTAACATATCTGTTAATCTCCAGAAATTTTCGTTCTTTCTTTCTCCTTTCTTCCCATCCTTCCCTCTTTTCCTCAGTCTTTGGGATCTCAGCTTAGTTTTTTTTGCTTTAAAAAAATTTTTTTTTCATTTATTTGACTGAGCCGGGTCTTAGTTTCAGCACATGGAGTCTTTAGTTGCAGTATGTGGGATCTAGTTCCCTGACCAGATGGACCCCCTGCACTGAGGCCCCAGAGTCTTAGCCACTGGACCACTAGAGGAGCCCCTGAGCTTAGTTATTGCTTCTTTGTCCCTAAGACTGAGCTGGCTATTGTTTCCGGGTCCTTCCACACAAAGTCCCCTATATTTTCATTATCTTAATACTTTTTACNAGGGTGGGGTGGGGGGCGTACAGTTTATAAGAAGTCAGGGTTATAGTTACACTGTTACTACATATCTGTGAGGACACTGATTAAGGAGTCATGAATTCAGCCTGATTTTGTTAGTAGGTAGAAGGCTGCAGTCCATGGGGTCGCTAAGAGTCAGACACAACTGAGCGACTTCACTTTCATCTTTCACTTCAATGCATTGGAGAAGGAAATGGCAACCCACTCCAGCATTCTTGCCTGGAGAATCCCAGGGACGGCAGAGCCTGGTGGGCTGCCGTCTCTGGGGTCGCACAGAGTCGGACATGACTGAAGCAATTTAGCAGCAGCAGCAGCAGGTAGCAAGTTGAAGGGAGATTACATTTTCTTGTGACTGAATAAATGAGTTGAATTTAGTTTGATGAACAGAATGGAGAAAATGGGGGGAAAAGGCACAGGGAGCAAGGCAGCAGGGGCAAATGGAAGGCATGAGTGCTTACAAGGGAAGCCCATTTGCAGTTCCACGGCCCCTTCCTCCCGCCCTCAGTCTGTGACGTGGCAGTTGGCATAGCAGTTGAATGTGTCCCCCAGAGCCTGGTAGAAGGCAGGGCAAAAACCTTTGAAAGTATGACACAGGCCAAGGGCATGACATAAACTGATTAGAACCAACTAGTCCAAGATGGCAGATGAGTTGTCTTCCATTAGACCTTCCGTCTTGGGAAGGTTACCTAAATTTTCTCTGGTTTAGTTTTCTCCTCTGTAAAATGAGGATATGACTATTGACTTTGCAAGGCTGTTGTAAAAGTTGAACAAGTTAATCCGTGTAGAGTCATTAAAACAGTGCCTGCCAAACAATGAGGGAACCATAAAGGTTCTGGAATCTGGCAGGCTTTAAATGTGCGACTTATAAACAGCAAGGTATAGCGTCTACTGGAATTTAATAAACCATTCTGATGGAAGTTGGGGCTGATGGGATGCTGAAGGTGAGAGAGAGAGAACTGAAATTCACCCTGATGACCATCCCCACCCCAGAAGGGTTATGACTTTGATGTAATCTGGTGAACATTTGGTGGTGGGTCACAAGGTCAACTCAGCCTAGATTCCGTCATCCTGGTTTCCTAGTAGCTTTCCCAAAGATGCCTTAGGGGAGACTCAGGAGCAAGCCGTTCTTCTGATGGCAGTTGGAGTTCCTGGCACAGGGAGTGTGGATTCCAGGAGAAGCCATGGAAAGCTGGAGCCTCTGGGGTTGGCATGTCTTTGAAGTTAAAACCTCTGGGCATCTGTGCACTTAGGAGGAGGCCAGAGGCCACTGGGCTGAGCAAGGTCAATGTTATCCCAGGCATGGGGACAGCATGCCCTTCTGGCCCAGGAGCCAGCCTTGCCTGGCTCACTGAGACAGAAGCTCAGCCATCAAGTAAGGCCAGAATGATTTTCACTGTGACATGGGAGAATGAGCATAGAATTTGGAACCAGGAGCCCCTGGCAAATGTGATGTGAACCAGTCATTTCAACTCTCTGGGTCTGCCTTGCCTTCCCCGTGAAGCAGTCATACAGTTTAACCTGTCCCCAGCCTCAGTGTGCTGTCTATCGCAGAGTGGCTACAGGGATCAGGCGAGATAAGGAGAACGAAAGTCCTCGTGAAAATGGAAGACCATGCAGCCCCTGAAGGCACCCTTGCTCTCCAGCCTTAGCTCAGTAAGATTTGCCTACCATGTCGATCTACCTGTTAACATATCTGTTAATCTCCAGAAATTTTCGTTCTTTCTTTCTCCTTTCTTCCCATCCTTCCCTCTTTTCCTCAGTCTTTGGGATCTCAGCTTAGTTTTTTTTGCTTTAAAAAAATTTTTTTTTCATTTATTTGACTGAGCCGGGTCTTAGTTTCAGCACATGGAGTCTTTAGTTGCAGTATGTGGGATCTAGTTCCCTGACCAGATGGACCCCCTGCACTGAGGCCCCAGAGTCTTAGCCACTGGACCACTAGAGGAGCCCCTGAGCTTAGTTATTGCTTCTTTGTCCCTAAGACTGAGCTGGCTATTGTTTCCGGGTCCTTCCACACAAAGTCCCCTATATTTTCATTATCTTAATACTTTTTACAATCTGTTGGAGTGAGTGAGTGAAGTCACCCAGTCGTATCTGACTCTTTGTGACCCCGTGGACTGTAGCCCACCAGGCTCCTCCATCCATGGAATTTTCTAGGCAAGAGTACTGGAGTGGGTTGCCATTTCCTTCTCCAGGGGATCTTCCTGACCCAGGGATCGAATCTGAGTCTCCTGCTTCGCAGGCAGACTGATGAGCCATGAGGGAATCCCACAATCTACTGGAATTACCTTTTAATTCACTCTTTCAGTGACAAAATTATCTTAGTTCCTCAAGGGTGGGATGATATCATCATTCCTGTAGTAATCCCAGAATTAGAACAGTCTAAGGATCCATATTTGAATGAATGAATGAGTGAACCACTAAATTGTTATACAGATGTAAATAGTTTATCATAATATTGTTAACCAACATTTAGAGTGTGACTTTCTTGTTCCAGGGTCTGAATTAGGGGCTGGGGATACAAAGGACAATCAAAAACCTTCCTTTCCCTTCCCACTCACAGTAAAGTAGGGAAGTTTGGTGTATTAAGTGGATAGTTATCACAGAGTGGAGATCAATGGACCACAGGAGAATTACAGACCAGACGCCGGGAGCCTTTGGAATGCACCGTGAGACATGTGTGCTGTAAAGGTATGAGTTGTTGGCATTGTCTTCTTGTTGTTATTCAGTCACTAAGTTGTGTCCAACTCTTTGCAGCCTCATGGACTGTAGCATAAAAGGCTTCCCTGTTCTTCACTCTCTCCCGGAATTTGTTCAGATGCCTTATAGCATGTGATAGCGAAAACATCATAAAATGATTTTAAGCAACAGAGACAATGTTAGGTGTGTCAAGATGAAAATGCCTCCGGTCCAGTTCTTCCAACCTTCCCCTCCTCTCTTAAAAGTTTTCCTGTTCCTGCTCCTCCTCCTAAAATAGACTCCAGGAAAAATGATGACATTGATCTATTTTAGGAAGAATGCCAAGGTTCCAGCATCCTCCCAAAGATCTGTTTTCAATTATGAAAATCTTCTTGATCAATCTTTCTTTCTCCACAGCTCCATTGAGTTCTTTTTTTTTTTTTTTTTTTGCCCAGTTTTTCTGTGGAGATGGAATGAACAGGCTCTGTACTGGGAGCCAGGGAACCTATTGCCTAAGCCAAATTATAATTTACTCCGTGACCTTCCACAAGTCACTTAATATCCCAAGAAGATTTTTTCATATACAAGCAAGGTTTTTGATTCTAGGTGTAGTTATAAGATCCCAGTGTGAGGCCTAGAGCCATCTTTAAGGTCTGATTTCCTAGTCATTACCATTCCCCCTTCACAGATAGCCTATAAAAATCTTGTTAATTTTTCATTTACAACATTTTCTGTAGTCACAGCCTTTTTTCTATCTCCAAATTTAAGATTTTACAAGTACCAGTCCATCATTTTGAGGGTCCTCTCAGTAGGCCCCCAGTTAAGATAAAGAAAGGAAGATTCAGAGTCCAAAACAACATATAAAAAGATTGTCCTCGAAGAAGTGTAGGTATGTAGGATTGATCTGAGAGCCAAGAATATCTGGGGTCCATGTAACTGGCAAAAATTACGATCTCTCTGAATCTCAGGAGAGTTCAAATTCAGACAAGTCTTAGTCCAGCCCTGGCCCTGAGGGGTAATATATTGAAAGAAAGAAAGTGAAACAGAGAGGAAAGGAAAGATCAAAGCAGGGAAAGAAAATCACAAATATCCTGGTGTCATGCCTTCATACTCTTTGATCCAATAAGACCTCACAGTTCCCTAGGAGACATGGATTTATTTATTATTTTTTTAAAGAGGGACATCAATAGTTTAATGGGTGGATGGACGGGTTTACACTTCTGAAGCAAGGTCCTAGAGAGACACACCACCGTGTTCTGTGCACAGCAGGCTGGACAGGGTGGCAGTCTTTGCTTCCTGGAGGAAGGTGAGATGGTAACAGGGGGAGTTGACATCTGGTTGGCTCATTGGTTATTAGGAAAACCAACCGAGCTGGCAAGCCCCTCACTGCCACCCTGGTGAGGGGCAAGCCCCTCGCTGCCCCTTTGATAAGAACAGTCACTAGCTGGGGCCTGGGGCAAGTACACAGGAAGCACAGTCATGTGAGGAGGGTGAGGTGAAGCGGGGTCGTAAGCAGGGGATGTACAGAGAGTGAGAGAGCAGCCATCCTGAGTGGCCTGACCATAACTTTACCACAGCATACCCTGTGGTAAAGGGGGCACACAACTTCAGTGTGCCCCCCTCCTGTGATATCCCTGGAGTCAGGTACGTAGATGGGCACTGCAACCAGATTCCACAAATGTAACACAGACAGCCACCTCTGGTTTCCACAAACCCTGGGCCACTCCCTGAGGAGCGGTGGGCCCCAGCTCTGAGAAAAGCTTTCTGGTGGCCCAGCCAGGAGTCAGTAGTCATAGGACGGGTCTGCCACTCCATGATATGGTGGGTGCCATTAGGGGTGGGCCCATTAAGTGTTTGCAAAGAAAAAAATAGTCCCACTGGTTGGACTCGTGTGTCCAAAAGCCAGCCTAATCCATTCAGCACAGGACAGCCCAGAGTTGCTCGCGGGCAGTCAGTTGCACAGTGATGTTCCCCGACGGAGTCCTTCTAAAGCGGAGATGTGGATTAGTATCTTCTTCATGCACTTGGCCCACGGCCGTAGAGCTCTAGAGAGACACGCAAGACTTGAATTCATGCCTTTAAGCTCAGGGTTCTTTGTGACACGTAGACAAGCAGCATGACAAACACTAGAAACTCTTCTCCACATTCTGGCATCGTAGGATTTTTTTTTTTTTTTTCCAATCTTCTTTCAGGAGGGTGTTGGACCTTTGTTAGCTCAAGCTGACATAGTCCCATCTTTCTTTTTTCCCTTTTTAGAAAGACAGGTCTGTGATCCTGGCACGGATGGAAAGGTTGTATATTTCTGAGTCATATTCAATCAGGTGTTCCTCCTACATTCTTTTGTTTTTTCATCAGATCTCTTGCTCCTGCTATACCAGATTTAACCTTATACTAATCTGTGCTTCATTTCTTTAGGCCAGGTAGATATATCTGATGAGCTCTACCTGCATTTTCAGATTGAAGCTAAATTAGGCATTGAAATACGGCTACATGCGTAAGAGCACCTGCATTTAGTCATCTTCCCGTTTTCAAATGCTAGCCTGAAGTCTTGGCTCTTATCTATATTTAAAACTGACATTGTTAAATGCATAAGCACATCTGAATTATTTATATTTGGGTTTATACAGTCTCCAGCTGCAACGGTATATTTCAATATCTTTAAATTCTGCGTTGCCATCTGGACCAGATTGCTGCTAAATCAAATCAGATAAACGTTACCTTTCCACTACCTCTGATTTACATCAACCATTCATTTCCAAAAGCACAGCCCTGTTAAATCCAATCTTCTTTCACAAAGCTTATGAAATTAGCTCAGTTTTGAGGACTTGATATTCGTTCTTTGCAGCTTCAGTTTTTAAAAGGCTATTTGGATAGATAGAAAAGCATGGTGAAATTAGCAGAGCTAGAAGCACTAGATTTCATTGATTATTGGGCAAATCTTCTGAGCCTGACTTCATCCAATTACTTGAGACTTTCTGTAATCAAGTTATTGTGAGCCAGTTTATAGACCACAGAAATAGAATATGCAGGTTTTAAAGTGTTAGGATGTTCCCTATAATTTAATCTGGCATCTATCTGAGAGGGAGGAGGGTTTTAGCCAAATACTTAAAAGGTGGATGGAGAGATTGAACTCTTAGAGTTTTATTGTAGTTTGCTTTATATGGATACTTCTTCTCCTGGAGATAAAAAGGTGGTGTTAGATACTAAACAAATTAGTGTCGGTCACTTTCCACTTTTCCTAATTAGAGTCCAGATCTCAGATCCTTTCTATTGGTGAAAACAATAATGGCTTATAAGTTTGTCAATAAATAAAAGTAATTGATCTATACCTCAGGTAAAGCATCACAGTGTTTCATATAGAAAGAAAGCGAGAAAGGAAGGAAGGAAAGAGGGAAGGGAGAAACAGAAGGAAGGAGGGAGGAGACTAAGTACAAAGTATATTAAAGCAAAAAGGTAATAGGAACCTGGACGATGTGTTCACATTACATATATTTATATATGGTTGCCTACAGATATTACCTTCCTCTTTCTCAATTCCTATAATCCCAAGTCTGAACCCATTTAACAAGTCTAATGACCAGAACATGAAATATTTTCCAAGTGGCTCCACTGAATGGATCTGTAGTCCATCAGCATACAGTTGGAATGATGTCACAAATGGTTACATTTAAATCCTTCCTGTATTTTCTAAATGGGAATGGTGGTGTGGGGGGGAGGGGGAAAGCTGGGAGAAAGGAGCTGGCATATGATATTCTTAGCTTGAATAGCTAAATGTGAATTCTAAATGTAAGAATAGAGAACCTGTTCTTTTTCAGTATGACCTAATGCTAATTTTTCTTGCACACACCAAAAAGAAATATGCCAGTCTTTAATGGTAAATTACCATTTATTGTAAATGTGCCATGTGAAGGAAGCCATCAGTCATTATTATTGACCTATTATAATTCATTCTGCTTTACCCCGAATTAAATAAAAATGTGCACTTTAGGATAATACACTTTTATTTCGAGCATTCTTTTGCTTTAGTGTCTGCTAGGTTTTTCAATCACACAGCTCTGGGGGCAGACACTTGACTTGCAGAGCAGACACCTTATCATAATCCCCAGTTGTCCTTTATTTCTGTCCCAACCACAGGAGAGGGTTTGTAATCTCTGATTCAATGGCCTCTCATTGCGATGTATGAAATTAAAACTTTCATCTAGACTAGAAGGAAAGCTGAGTCCTCAGGCATATTAGCTTAGTGTGGAGTGTAGAATTAAGGAAGGAAAAACCAAGGAGAGAGCCTCATTTGGCTTAAATGAAGGGGGATAAATTCAGACAAATTTGGGAGAAAGATATTCTTGAAGAATAGGTAAAAATTAGACTTCTTTGATGAAAGAAAAAGCTAAGACATACTAAAAACCTTTTGAGAACACAGTTAGCCTTATGCCAGGAGAGAGAAAAATATAAATTGAAAAGTAGGAAAGTAGAGAAAAGGATTTAGTTAAAGAAAAGTTTATTATAAATACTCAAGAATGGTAGTTATCTCTGGGTAGGGGTAACACAGATAGTTTTTTTATTTTCTGATCTGTATTGTCTGATATATTTGCATTTAATATGTATCTGCAGTTTAATAAAGCATAGATATTGAAGAGTTTTATATATTTCTGACAATGTGACCAGTACCATGCAGAAGTCCAGGGTCTACACAGAGGAAGAAGTGATTGGCAGCCTAAACTTGAAACAAGATGACATTTTTGAGACCAGTTGCAAATGTACAGGTCAATTCCGTTCAGTTCCTTAGTCATGTCTGACTCTGCAACCCCATGGACTGCAGCACCCCAGGCCTCTCTGCCCATCACCAACTCCCAGAGCTTACTCAAACTCATGTCCTTTGAGTCGATGATGCCATCCAACCATTTCATCTCATCTTCCGTCGTCCCCTTCTCCTCCTGCCTTCAAACTTTCCCAGTTTCAGGGTCTTTCCCAATGAGTCAGTTCTTCACATCAGGTGGCCAGAGTATTAGAGCTTCAGCTTCAGCATCAGTCCCATTGAATATTCAGGATTGACTTCCTTTAAGATTGACTGGAATTTGATCTCCTTGGAGTCCAAGGGACTCTCAAGAGTCTTCAGCACTATAGTTCAAAAACATCACTTCTTCGGTGCTCAGCTTTCTCTATGGTCCAACTCTTGCATCCATACATGACTACTGGAAAAACCATAGCTGTGACTAGACAGACCTTTGTTGGCAAAGGAATGTCTCTGCTTTTTAATATGCTGCCTGGGGAAGTGGTATAAATGATGCTGTCTGTCCAAAGCCACAGATTCTCTGTTTCAAGGCCAGAATGAGAAGTGCAAAATATTTAAATGGTAAAAGAGAAAGCATCAAAACCAAGTAGCAACAAATAGATAGATAGATAGCAACAACAGATAGATAGCAACCAAGAGCCTAGGGTTCTGGTTACAAGGTTTAATAATGATATTTCTTTGAAAAAAAATAAAGTAGGAGGAAGGGACAGTAGTGACCATTTTAGAAGCATAAAGTATTATTAATAAATGAAGAGCAATATGTTCAAGGAAAATGAACAGTATGCTGCCCCTCCTAAGAACTAAATTCAAGTATTACCAAAGAGGAGGGAATGTTTCTATGAGAAACAGAGGGTAAATAAAGGGCAGACCAGAAAAGTTATTAGTAGTATAAAAGTGTATGTGTGCCAATTAGTAATAAATATTGTAGGAATAAAAATAGCCTTCAGCATGAAAAAAGAAGGTTACTTGTTAATTAAGGAAATTGAGAGGCTTATTGGACATCTAAAATATCAGGAAGGAGGATAATGAAAGCATAATTGCAGATAAAAATTATGAGTGTCAAAAATGACTGAAAATCTCTGAAGTTGCAAATGAAATGGAAATATTCAAGCCAGGGAGATAACGCATTACTTGTGTCTTAATTATTGGAGGTAAAAAGCAAAGAGGAGGGTAACGAGAGCAGAGTACAAGAGGCAGGGGTCAGACTTGTCTTTGAGAGGCCCTGGTAAGAGGGCAGAGCTCAGAGCGACAGCCCTGGAAAGGATGAAAAAGTATTCAATGGTATTCACTCTCAAGATAGTTCATTAAAAAAAAAACTGGGACAGTCTGAATGTGGTCACTTTTTAATCTCTCCCAGATGACAGGAGGCTGAAAATGAAAGTGTTAGTTGCTTAGTTGTGTCTGACTCTGCGACTCCATGGACTGTAGCCTGCGAGGCTTCTTCCTCTGATCATGGGATTCTCCAGGCAAGAATACTGGAGTGGGTTGCCATTTCCTTCTCCAGGGGATCATCCAGACCCAGGGATTGAACCCAGGTCTCCTGCATTGCAGGCAGATTCTTTACTTGCTGGTTTTCAACATTTACTGAATCAGCTGTTTTGAATGGCTCATTTAGTAGAATGTTCAGAGTAACAACCGCTTCAAGTTAAGAATACTTGTTTGTAGAATATTTCTTGGAATCTCTTATGCAAAACATAATTTTGGAATTAAAGAAAAATAAATCATTTATAGCCCAAAGCTAAATCTTTAGCACATGTTCATTTCTCTGTCAACTCCTGAGGGAGGCTCTCTGTCTTTCCCATTTTATGTCCTAGGTACCCAGACACACACAAAATTGTTTGTCCCTGAACGCTAATTAGATATAAGATCCCAAATAGAGTTTTTGCTGAGTTGTAAGGCAAACTTTCTTTAAATGAAAACAAAATGCGAGCTTTTGGGTCAGAACCTGCGCTGTGTCCTGACACACCTTTCTGGATGGCAATTGTGTTCAATGTTAACAGCCTCGCCCTGACATTCTCCCCAGGTTGGAGGTTCCTTAATAATAAATAAAACAAACCACTGATACTGAGAATCATTAAATGAATCTAATTCTCCTTGATGGATATTAACAAATATTTACATTAAAGGGAACATTTCAATATCCCTCAAGGGGTTCTTCTAGAGACTAACAAGACAAGACAGTTATTTTCAGCAACAGCCAAATAATTGGTATTTGATAGAGTTGTCTGATTCACTGATAATTAAAATTATAAATGGGTCTTGTTTGGCCTGAGTGATTATGTTCATGCTCTGGTGAATCTGCCCTTTAAGTACTGGGGCATGTAATTAGACCCCTCTCTGACCTTTGAATATCGTGGTGACCACATCTAGGCTGTGACATCCATGGCCTAGATAAGTGCTTAGAACCAGATGGTGTTTTCAGACAGAATTAACACAGGCTCCTATTACCATTCCTTGGCTCACCAAATGCTACAGAGAAAATGACTTGGGAGTGTCACATCTCGGATGCATTTATGCTACTGTATCAGAACCTACTTTAATATCATGAAAAAGTTACTGGTACACAGATGACTGAGAATACATTTTCTAAATTTTTCCTTTTTTCTTTCCTTAATTTCTACTGTGTCCTGTATCATAAACTTTAATATTAAGCTACTGTAGTGTGTGTGTGTGTTTAATAAGTCATTGTCTGGATTCCTCTAGGTTCTATTAGATTTAGCCATATGAAATTACCAACATTCAACTTGTATTTGTACTGCCCACCCACCCACGTTGTACTCTGTGTATGTGTCTAGATTTAGATTCACAGCACTGTAGAAATTAATAGCTGGTTAAGAGAGCATACCTATTATGGAGAGCTTATTTATGCCAACCCTTTCATTTTATAGATGAAGAAGGCATAGTACAGAGTTTAGAGGTGAAAAGAAGACAAATGACATGCTGAAGATCACCCCCCGCTGAGTGGGATCAGGATTCAAATTCATCTTTTGCTTTCAATTTTGTAACTTCCTTTTTTCTGAAGATGGCCCATAGATGATCAGAGTGTTCTCCATCAAGTAACATAACCTGATTAGTTCCTTCTACTGTTTCCTTAACTTGATTGAGTACAATATTCTGTGACACTCTGGTTTCCACACTCTTTCTCAGAGATATCACACAAGATTATTTAGTGGTAAAATTCAGAACCATCTTAAGCTCTAACATTTTGATGCCTAGAGGGACTTCCCTGGTGGTTCAGGTGATAAAGAATCTGCCTACAATGAAAGAGACCCAGGTTCAGTCTCCACGGGGGGAGGGTCCCCTGGAGAAGGGAATGGCAGCGTACTCCAGTATTCTTGCCTAAGAACTCCATGGACAGTTCTAAGAACTCCTGGTGGGGCTACAATCCTTGGGGCTGCAAAGAGTCGGACACAACCAAGTGACTGACTTTCCTTTTTCCACTTCCCTGGCTATCCAGTGGTTAAGATTCCATGTTTCCAATGCAGGGGCCAAGGGTTGTATCCCTTGCTGGGAAATTAAGATCCCACATGCCATGGGGTGTGGCCAGAAAAGAACAGTAAGAGAGGGCTTTAGGGCATTAAGCAGTTTGGTAGGAAGGTGATGGTTGGGTGGGTAGGAAGGAGGGGATCCATCTTCCTTCTAACCAGTTTCACTTTTATCTCCTTTAAAGATAAAGGGCTTCCCTCATAGCTCAGTTGGTAAAGAATCTGTCTACAATGCAGGAGACCCAGGTTGGATCCCTGGGTCGGGAAGATGCCCTGGAGAAGGAAATGGCAACCCACTCCAGTATTCTTGCCTGGAGAATCTTGTGGACAGAGGAGCCTGACAGGCTACAGTCCATGGCGTCACAAAAGTCAGACATGACTTAACAACTGAACCACCACCACCACCACCACCAAAGATATGTTGAAGTTTCTTCATTAGATTATTCTGGGGGAGGGGGGAGTTCAGAAATCACTGAAACTCATCAAACTATACAAGCTTCTAGGATATCATATTGGAAAACATTTACCTAAATTCAAGGTCTAACTAGAATAGCATCTCATGCTATATACTTAGTAAGTGCTCTCTGGGCCCAGAACAAACAAATGGGAAACTCATTGCCCATCAGCATTTCCCCTAGCTTCCACTAACTCTAAGTGTATTCCAATTTGTGTGCATGCTAAGTCACTTCAGTCATGTCTGACTCTACAATCCCATGGACTGCAGCCCAGACCTCTGGACAGAGGTCCTCTAGGCAGTAACACTGGAATGGGTTGCCATGCCCTCCTCCAGAGGATCTGCTTGACTCAGGGCTCAGGTCTCTCACACCTCCTGCATTGGCAAGTAAGTTCTTTACCATGAGTGCTACCAGGGAAGTCCACTGGAGACAAGGAACTTTGTTGCATTTAGTTTGTGGAATTCTTATAACTGCTTAGCCTCAGACATTTATTTTAAACAAATAAAAACTAATTTGTACCACATAGAATTGAAAAGTTGGGCAACTTTCTTTACTGCGAAATCTCCACCCATTCAAAAGCTTCACACATTCTCCTGGAAAGCATGCCTGAGTAGCTTTTAAATAATCAGACTATACATGAACTCAACAGATCAAAAACCAGCAGTGCCAATGACTAGAAATTTCTATTTTTGCCAAGTCTCCCAATGTGAGAATCAAATTTGTATATTCGTGGATGTGACACTTTCTGAAAATGTGTATCATTTGAGACAGCCAGTTACTCCTGATTTCTTAGAAGAAATAAGAAGGTTTGTACCCACTGGAAAAGTGACTGAGGGGGATAAATATAAAACAACGATGTGTGTGCTAAGTCATTTCAGTCATGTCCAACTCTTTGCGACTTTATGGACGATAGCCCCCCAGGCTGCTCTGCCCATGGCATTCTCCAGGCAAGAACACTGGAGTGGGTTGCCACGTCCTCCTCCAGGGGATCTTCCCACCCCAAGGGATCGAACCCAGGTCTCTATGTCTCCTGCACTGGCAGGCAGGTTCTTTAACACTAGTGCCACCTGAGGAGCCCATGAAACAAGGGTAGGAGATGGGAATTAGATGATATAAAATTACCTAAAAGGGCAATTCTGAAAAAAAGGATACATCCTGCCTCCCACGACTCTTGCCAATGGCCTTGTTAGTTCCAGTGCTACCTCTGTGTAACTAAGCACCGCTGATTAAGGCAATTTGTTGTCTTGACACTATAACAGCTGAATTATGATACTGATGAAATTATAGTACAGCAATATTTGAAGCATTAATTAAAATCTTGATGAGGATGAGTTCTCTGTCACTGAAACCGTCCAAAATGAAAATCATATTTTAAATACTCTAATAATGGAGTTATTGAGAGAAAATCTTAAATGATTGAGATTATTTCAAGATGATTTAATTTAAGTGGCAAAAATTAAGTTATCTGAGTGGGCATTATATATATTTTTTCAGGTTAAGTAATACTACAAATATTACCTGATACAAAAGCAAATTAGAACAACAACCAAAAAAAAAACACAAAAAAAACCTCAACAGAAAGGAGATAACTGAAAAAACAGGTATCATTTATGAAATATTTAATTATATTCCAGGTACTGTGCTAGCCGCTTGGCATGCATGAACTCATTTATTCCTCACAAAACTTCCTGAGATAGATATTTTATCATTAGCTCATATTACAAGTGAGGAAACAAGGACAAAAGTAGAGCAATTTGCCCAAGGTTTCACAAATAGCAAGTGAGGAAATGGAGTTTGAATCTTGACTCATCATACTCTAGACCAGCACTGCCCAACAGAACTTCCCACACTGATGACAATTTTTATACTGAATTGTCTAATACAGTGACTACTAGCCACATGTAGCTGCTTGAAACGTAGCTATTGCCACGTTTATCGTTCTTTCAATTTTACTTAATTTATATTTCCATTGCCACCTCTGGAAATGGGGAATGTATGCCTATCTTTGTGCTTTGCACCAAAACTACTTCAGCTACTCTTCTATGCCATTTCATCCTTTCAGAATGAGAAGGGTCAGGCCTCAGCTATCATATGAATACGGCCTCCCTAGTGGCTCAGCTGCTTGTCAATGCATGAGACAGAAGAGTCGGAGGTTCAATGCCTGGGTCAGGAAGATTCCCTAGAATAGAAAATCGCAACCTACTCCAGTATTCTTGCCTGAAAAATTCCATGGACAGAGGAGCCTGGCGGGCTACAGTCCATGGGGTCACAAAGAGTTGGACACACCAAGCGTCCATGCATGCAGTGTTTATCTACCATCTCTCAATCCTCTGTCTATTCTACCGGCTCTGTTTTTTTGGAGAACCCTGAAAACATACTCTGTGAAATTTTAATACCACAGATAAAGTGTGTATCTTTTTGTGCCCTGCATTTATATCTGTGTTTTATACGTAAAATGACTAGGATCCCCATCCCTGTACTCAATTTCAACCTTTCCTTCCTATGTATGGGCTTACCCTCAGTGAGGATGCAAGTGCCAGAATTGTGCTGTCTAGTCCAAGGGGAGCCATCTGTGACTGTTGAGCACTCGAAATGTGACTGGTTTGAAGGATTATGTTTAGAATACATGCTGGATTTTGAAGACTTAAAAATGAAATGTAAAATATTCATAAAAATGAATGCAAAATATCTCAATACTTTTTATAATAACTACATGTTGAAATGATAGTATTTTGGATGTATGCTCAGTTGCTCAATTGGGTGCAACTCTTTGGGGCTCCATGGACTGTAGCCTGCCAGACTCCTTTCTCCATTGAATTTTCCAGGCAAGTACATTGGAGTGAGTTGTCATTTCCTCCTCTAGGGGATCTTCGCAACCCATACATCAAACCCATGTCTCTTGCATCTCCTACATCGGCAGGTGGGTTTTTTTTTTACTACTAGTGCCACCTGGGAAGCCCAGGATTTTGGATTTATTGGGTTAAATAAAATATAGTACTAAGATTAACTTCGCTTCTTTGTGCTTTTCTAATTGTGGCTACTAGAAAATTTGCAATTAGATTTGTATCTTGCATTCTATTTCTACAGGACAGCATTACTCTTGAGTGAGTTCCTCACACTTGGCCTTTTCGAAACACATGATCTTTCTTTCTATTTATTGATCAACTGTTGGCAAATACTCTAATGCCTCTTACATGTGTTTGAGCTACTTTGTTCTACAGAATTTACTTCCTGGCTTTTCAAAGTAGCTGCACTAATGTAATGTAATAAAAAGAATCAAATTATTATGTCTCTCTCAATGGAATTTTTAATTGCTGCTTAACTGATTGACTCAACTCTTGGCAAATAAATTTCCCTAGTATTTTTTCAAATCTCACAAATAAAAAAATAGTTGAAAAATCTTAGCAATCAAGTCTAGACAATTATTTGATTTAAGCAATTGTGTTATCTACCCTGTTAAGGAAAATGCATAAAAAAATTTTTTTTTGTAAAATGGTTGTCAAATTTCACTTTAGATCAACCTTATTTTGAGATTTTAAATCGTTGCCATCTCTGTTATATATACTTTTTGGTTTCCTAGTTTCTCATATTTACCAACAGACCTGAATATATGAAACACAAAGAGAACAATGAACTCTTTGAACACCATCAGTAACTCCCCACCAGGCAAATGGGTTTAGAATCAGAGAGATTTCTAAGTTTCCGTAATTCTCTAAACCTCAGCTTCCTCATCTGAAATGCAGATAACAATAATTTCTGTCTTAAGCTGATTGTTGTAGGAATTAAATGAGAGAATGCATATAAAGTATTTAGCATAATGCTATATTGCATGTTATCTATTTATATTATTAGTATTACCAACAGTCAAAGTGTTAGTCACTCAGTCGTGTCTGACTCTTTGCCAGGCCCCTCTGTCCATGGGATTTCCCAGGCAGGAATAGTGGAGTAGGTTGCCATTTCCTTCTCCAGGGGAATCTTCTGTACCCAGGGATCAAACCTGAGTCTGCACATTTCAGGTGGATTTTTTACCAACTGAGCCACCAGGGAAATATTATTTATTTCCTTAGTACTGAAACTCTTTAAAGGAGAAAAACCATCATTATTAACACTGCAGAATGCTCTGGAGTGAATTACACATTTGGGAAATGGATTGGAGGTGAGGGTAAGATAAGAAAATTTTTCCTTTCTGTATAGACCAAAATTTCCTTCATTCATAATAAATACTCTCTACCTTGGACAGCAAGAAGATCAAATCAGTCAGTCCTAAAGGAAATCAACCCTGAATATTCATTTGAAGTACTGATGCTAAAGCTTTGGCCACCTGACGTGAAGAGCTGACTCATTGGAAAAGACCCTGATGCTGAGAAAGATTGAGGAGAATAGGAGAAGGGGACAACAGAGGATGAGATGGTTGGATGGCATCACCGACTCAATGGACATAAGTTTGAGCAAACACTCAGCAACCCATTATATTAGCTTTCTATTGTTAAGTACGGAAAAGGAAATGACAACCCACTCTAGTACTCTTGCCTGGAGAATCCCTAGGACAGAGGAGCCTGGTGGGCTACAGTCCATGGGGTCGCAGAGTTGGACATGACTGAACAATTGACACAAACACACACACATTGTTAAGTAACTTATTACCACACACACCTTAAAACAGCATGTATTTCTTCTCTAGGTCAGGAGTACAGCACAGCATGGCTGGGTCCTCAACTTAGTCTCACAGGCTAAACTCAATATACAGCCCAGCTGCTGCTGCTGCTAAGTCGCTTCAGTCGTGTCCGACTCTGTGCGACCCCATAGACGGCAGCCCACCGGGCTCCGTTGTCCCTGGGATTCTTCAGGCAAGAATACCAGAACGGGCTCTTATTTGGAGGCTCTGAGAAAATAAATCTATTTCCAAACTTTTTCAGGTTGTTGGTAGAATTATGTTCCTTGAGGCTGTAGGACTGAGGGAGGTCACTGTTTTGCTGCTGTTTGTCAGCTCGAGTCCACTCTCAGCTGCTAAAACTGCCTACATCCCCACACATGGCCCATCTTCAAGTCTGCAAGGTCGTGTCAAATCTCTGGTGCATAGACTCTGACTTCCCAGCTTCTGAACTCTTGATCTGGAATTAAAGGGTTATGTGACTAGGTCAGACCACCTCTCTGTATCTTGATGTCAACTGATTTGAGAATTTAATTAAATCTTCAAAATCATTTTATGACAACATTACTGTTTGACTGAATACCTGGGAGCAGCTTTGTATTCACAAGAAGCCAAGAATTTGGAGGACCATCTTAGAATTCTGGCAATTACCCTCAGCATGTTCTCTCACTTAACAATGTAACTAATGTAATTCAGATATAAGAACTGTGATCTGTTAATTCCAAGTTTCTTCTGAGACAAGAGATACTTATTAAAAGCACCTGCATCTTTCAGGGACGTTCAGAGATATCTTTCAGTTCACACACAGTTCTCTGAAAGAGGTTGAGTGATTCTTCTAATGCAGACTGCTCCTCAGCCTGAAGCCATAGTCTTCAAGAAATACAAAGCATTTGATATAAATTTATTTTCCTAGGGAAGGGTTGGCAATATTCTTCCTTTCAAAAAAAAAGTTAAACTTTAGTAGAATATTTTACCTCACATAAACATGAAACATCTAAAAAATACAGATGGGCCGATAGAAGAGAGAAAAATAATCTATAATTCCTTCACACAAATATAGCTCTTTAAATATCTTGGTATATTTTCTTTCAATCTCTTTTCTAAAAGATCAAAACCATTTTTTATAGTTACTATTTCTTTAGAAGAATGATCTACAGAAATGAAATTTCTCAGCAAAAGATTGAAGATTTCATTTTAATCCTAACTTTGTACATTTTCTGGAATGTTTGTCACAGTATTTCCCTTTGGTCTTTTAAAAGTCACTTCATTCTCCATTGTTGAAATTGAATTGGGAATAAAATATTGATTAGTTACGACTACTGACTACTCATTGACTCTCTTTGCACCCAGGAAAGCAAGGTTAAGTGTTCTCATGAGAGTAGTGAGGGAAAGAAATGTAGGACAAAGACTCCACCATTGATGTTTGAAAAGATATTTCAAGGACAGTGAAAATTGGGCAAATCCTTCGCTCGTCTACCACAATGAAAAGAAGCTAACTTTAAATGACAAACCTCACATATACAAACCACAGTCTCTTTTGAGTGACGTTTTATCAGTCAAATGCTCTGGTAGCTAGAAAGTTAGGTGGGCTATGAAATATGATAGCTCAGTCACTTTTGTGCAACAGCAGCTTAAAAACCTTTTTATAGCATAAGGTGGCCATGAAGAGATCATTTTAGATCACATACATCAAACAGATCTTCTTTTTGTTTGGGCTGTGCCTTGGCAGATATCATGTTTGCTTGTGTTTTGATTTTCAATTTGGGCCCCACATGGTATATGCTGAAGCTGTTCTTTGAAAGATATATGTATGTGCTTGGAGAAGCCAATGGCACCCCACTCCAGTACTCTTGCCTGGAAAATCCCATGGATGAAGGAGCCTGGAAGGCTGGATGCAGTCCATGGGGTCACTGAGGGTCAGACACAACTGAGCGACTTCACTTTCATTTTTCACTTTCATGCATTGGAGAAGGAAACGGCAATCTACTCCAGTGTTCTTGCCTGGAGAATCCCAGGGATTCTGGGCTCGCACAGAGTTGGACACGACTGAAGCGACTTAGCAGCAGCAGCAGCATGTATGTGCTGTCTCTTCCTCTTCATCCACCTCAAGGATGGGAAACAGGCCCAAGGGTGCTTGTTAACCAACATGGTATAATGAAAATGGCATGACTTACAGACACAGCTAGACAGGATTTCAAATGCTTGTTCTTTCAGATACTAGCTGTAGGACCAGGGGCAAGAAATTTGTTTAATTTTTTATGAGCCTTTGCTTTCTCATTGGCAAAATGGAAACAGTGATGTATAATTAGAGGTTTGTCTAATTGAGATGTATAACTGAGATGATATTTGTAATAAACTGTCCAAGACTTTACTATTCCAAAATGAGGGTGCCTAGGTCCCTAGGTGAGGACTTCTGTCCCAGCACATTCAACTTCCACCCCAAGACCAACTGACCATCTCTGAATTATTTCTGGGGGTTCCAGGTGCATCTCTTGTCTGCCTAGGCAAAAATTGGTCCATGAATTTATGCTTTGGCTTTCTAGGTCTTTCATTCATTTGCTCAACAAATATTATTATGGTCTTTTTCGTTTGGTTGTGTTGTTTTAACTTTATTCACCCACACTTTTCTGGGGAAGGGCAGGCTAACTTTAATATGCTATCCCCTCGGGCTTCTGCCAGTTCTCACTGCATGCATTTCTGCTCATCCCACTTCTTTTTCTGCTCAGCTATTATCCTCCTCTTTTCTTCTGCCCAGGGTTTTGGGTGATTGTAGCACCTGGCTCCGTAGGCCACGCTGAGGAGCAGGGTGAAGAAACTGCCCAGCTTGATCAGCAGAGAGACCTGAACTGGTGAAACCATCTTGTCCATGACCCTCCTGCCAGAAGCCCAGTTTGGACCCAACAAATATTATTAAGGCCTTATCATATGCCAGAGCTTCCCAGGGCACAGTGGTAAAGAATCTGCCTGCTAATGCAGATGGAGATGTAAGATACATGAGTTTGATCCCTGGGTTGGGAAGATTCCCTAGAGAAGGAAATGGCAACCCACTCTAGTATTCTTGCCTGGAAAATTCTATGGACAGAGGAGCCTGGTGGGCTACAGTCCCTGTGGTTGCAAAGAGTCAGCCATGACTAAGCACACACACACTCATGCTACTGTGTGCCAGGCACCAAGAGGCAAAGAGCAAGACAAATATGGTTCCTGCATTCACAAAGATGGCATTCTAATGAGAGGGAAGGCAAGAAAAGAAGTATATCAGGCAGTGATGAACACTACCCAGGAATACAAAACAAGGTTGGGTTAGAAGATATGGAATGGGGAAGTGGAGTACCTAAGGCTTCTCTGGGGAGGAATTGTCGAGAATGTCTGCCTCATAACTGCAGTTTGCTTCATAATCGCTTCTGTTGATGCTTTCTTGGGATGCCTATGGTCTGTGGCTGGAGGGAATTGGCAGTGCTATGGACGGTGTGGATTTCTGTCATCCAAACTGTTTATTGCTCAGTCTCCCAATTCTGCCTAACTGCCTTACTTGGTTCCCAAAGCACAGTCCTCCAGTCCTTCATGGAACCAGAATCTCTACATTTTTGCCCTTCAGCTGATGCCAAAAGCTCAGCCTCTCTGTACACTGGTGTCAAATACAATCCCAGAGAAAGTTTTGGGTGAAGTAGAAAAGAACACTTTTATCGCTTTGCCAGGCAAAGGAGGACTCAGTGGGTTCCTGCCTCAAAAAACTATGTGTCCCAACCCAGAAGGATTTGATGAGTTTTATAGCAATAGCTCAAAGGTAGTGCTGTGGGTCTCAGATGGTGGGTCTCCTAATCTTGAGGCCCGTCTCTTGTCCCTTTAATCTTGCATCAAGTGGCTTGGCTCTCCTCTCTTGATTAGCAACTGTTTGAATCTGCCCTTTGGAACTCAAGGAAGGTCATGGAGGCTGGTCTTGCCTACAGGAAATGGGGGACAATAAAAGGCCTCCATGCCCAGGAGCCCTGCAGGGACCCACATGCCCTCATACATTTTATTCCAAGGTGTTCAAGCATTCATCTGGACTCAGTCCTTCTTCTACCCCTTTCCTCTCAGGCTCATTCCATTCTCCAAAGACAGCACCTTCCTCCTTGCACGTGGTGTGTTCAATTGTGTCCAGCTTTTCGTGACCCCATGGACCGTAGCCCTCCAGGCTTCTCTGTCCATGGAATTTTCAGGCAAGAATACTGCAGTGGGTTGCCATTTCCTTCTCCAGGGAATCTTCCCAACCCAGGGATCTAACCCAGGTCTCCTGCACTGCAGGCGAATTCTTTTACCACTGAGCCATCTGGGAGGCCTTCTTAGGTCAAAATTAAAGCTCTCCTTATCAATTCAGGGTTCTGACTGCCTTGACACAGGGAACATTGTGTCCACCACCCAGGTACTCCACAGCAAGAAGTACAGCCTCAGGGTAAGATGCTGAAATCAGAGCCAGGGTACCTGGGTTTGATACTGCCTTTCCTCCTTGCTAGTTTTGTGACCAGCCTCTGCCTCAGTGTCCTTTACTTTTTAAGGAACGAGAAGAAAAGCTCTACACTATGTGCTCCTGGTGAGGATGAAACAGAGTTATACAGACCGAGTGCTTTCAACTGTGGTTGACAAATAGTACATGGCAGAGTTTTATCACACGAATCTAAAAGACTTTCAACAGTGGGTTCATTGCAAGGATTCAACATGGATCCTTTGTGTTAGATGCTCAGTCATAGCTGACTTTTTGCAACCTCGTGGACTGTAGCCCACCAGGCTCCTCTGTCCATGGGATTTCCCAGGCAAGAATACTGGAGTGGGTTGCCATTCCCTTCTTCAGGGGACTTTCCCTACCCAGGAATTGAACCTGGGTCTCCCACATTGCAGGCAGATTCTTTATCATCTGTGCCACCAGGGAAGCTTAACATAGATCCTAACTGATTTGAAATAAACTGGAAAAAAAGATGACAGGAATCAAAATTTGACGGTTAAAGTCTAGTAGAAAGAGGCAGGTCCTAAATGAAGCAAATTGCTACAGTGACCGGGCCTTGTTAGAGTAGGAGAACTTCCTAAGTGTTAACGACTTGTAAAGACAAGGAAAACAGCCAATGAAAGGCAAGTTGAAAGTAAGAAAGCCTGCCTCTGAGTAAATTGCACATTGAACATTGTACATTTTTGTTGGGGGACAGATGGAAGAGTTTCCCTTAAAAAAATATTTGATTCACTCCCAATTGGAAACCCCTTGGGGAAAAAAAAAAAAACAAAAAACACCTAAGGACCTTCTGGGTCAGTCAGCTGCCAATGTTCATTAAAAGTCATTGTGTGTTAAAAAATGTGCAACGTGAAAGTTATGAATTAACTTTTATTTGGGGCAAAATAAGGACTACAGCCCTCAAGAGAGCAACTCAGATAGCTCTGAGAAACTGCTCCGAAGAGGCAGAGGAGAAAGTCAGTGTATATGTGATTTTGGTGAGTACATATTTTTCTAGAAGATTTTTGCTAGTCTCTTGAAAGTTTCCACTAGTCACAAGGAGCAGTCGTTACTCCGGAGGATTTCGGTGCTTTTTTGGGTACTAGGAGATACAAAAGTTGGATTCATAAAGTCAGCTCCTGAAAATATCTACCTGAAGACCTGTTCTGCCAGTTTGTTTTTCCTGAGCACAGAATGCCTCATTTCTGCTCTCCAGAAAGTCAGCAACTGCAGCAGCACATGATTTGATCCTTACAGAGGTGGATGGCAAGTGCCCATGGCAAGTGCCAGTCTGTGGTTGACACGGCTATATCGTAGTATGTCAGTGTCTTAAACTTGGTCTTTAATGAAGCTCATTTGCTCATTGCCCAGGTAAGCTAGCAGCCCTTTGCTTGGTAATTTAACTGCTCGCTCTCTCTCTCTTCACTGTTTAAATCCAGCTTTGCTGGTATAGACACAGGACTTATATCCCACCTTAAATGATGGCCAGGTGGGAGCTAATGCCTCACCTGCATGGACTGGACACCAAAAGGCATCAGGTCATCCCCAAAATCTCACACAGAGAAGCCAGCCCTTGGAGATTGCTCCCATTGGATCCCTTCGGTAACCAGATTGCCCTGAAGCAGTTTTCAAACTGTGAAACCCATAAAGTGAAATTTATTACACTTTGCTGTATTTTACTAGAGTTGGAGTGTTCAGATAAAATTTACTGAGTAGATGTAAAACTCTGTTGATAGGAAAATGAACTATTTTCACAGGCATTCTCATTGAGTGGTTTTGTTCCCTGTACTGAATCCAGGCCTTCCTAGAAGGCTATTCTCCTGTTTCAGCATAACAGAGGACAGGTAAGTGTAACAACTCCAGCTTTGCAGTGGCCAAAGCTGACAGGTATAATCTGACCTGCCACTCAAAGTCCTCCACCAATTCAGCTCCCGTTAACACTCACTGTCAGAGATGCAACATGTTGCCGTTCCTCCGTGCTGAAGAGGGGTCGCAGGTGGTGATGAGAAGCCCAGCATGCTGAGGAGGGTACCTCTGGAAAATGAAGATGGGCATGGGGGTGGGGTGGGAAGCGTAGTTGTAGGGTCACCCCAGTCCTTTAAGGAGCATTCAATTGGACAGGATCTTTAAAATTTCCTGGGATGTTGTCCTCATGATCAAAGTTCAAGAAAAGTCCTGTGGGGCATTAATACAGCCCTTATTTCTCCCAAGATCTATCCTTACATTATCCTCATCAAAATCTCACAGAAAGAATGGGAGAAAGGAAGGAAGGGAGGGATGAGGGGAAGAAGGAAATGAAGAAAGAAAGAAGAAATGGTAGAAAGAAGGTTTAAAAAACTTCACCTTTAGGAAGACTTCCTGATTGAATTTCCTCCATGATATGTATTTATATGTGCTGGACAATAAACATGACTCATCTGAGTGTGTCCCTCATGCACTAAAGCAGTGTTTCCCCAAGTGTAATATGCCTGCTAGTGATGTACATGATGGTTTAGGTGAGACATGGAGGAATTTATTTTAGTAGTTATGATTTATTTTAATAAAGATTAGAAAAAAACACTGGTTTTCCATTTATAGCAGTGACAAAGTCTATTTTTAGAAAGAAACATATTTAGTAAAAAAATCTATATAAAGAAAAAAAATAATACATAAACCCTATTAAATGTGTCTGGAATGTCTGAAGTTCATGACACTGTAGACATCTGGGGGAAAAAGAATGATATTATCTGTAACTCCATCTTTTACTATTTGTGTCCCTTGCCCGTGTCACCACTCCTCATGGGAATGTGCATTCTCCACCCCATTTTATTTCTCTCTTGGGTCCATAAGAAGACAAGTCCTTGTGTTCTCTCTTCATAGTGAGACCCTATGACTATCCTGGTCACTGAAATGTAGCAAGAGGAGAAGTTTGTCCCTAAACTATGATCCTCTACTTGTCTTCTCTGTTCATCACACGACTGACCACAGAGAGCGTGGCTGAAGATTTTCCAGGTGTTTATAGGGCTTCCCTGATAGCCTCATTGGTAAAGAATCTGCCTGCAATGCATAAGACCCCTGGGTCAGGAAGATCCTCTGGAGAAGGGATAGGTTACCCACTCCAGTATTCTTGGGCTTCCCTTGTGGCTCAGCTGGTAAAGAATCTGCCTGCAGTGCAGGAGACCTGGGTTTGATCCCTGGGTTGGGAAGATCCCCTGGAGAAGGGAAAGGCTACCCACTCCAGTATTCTGGCCTGGAGAAGTCCATGGGGTTGCAAAGAGTTGGACACGACTGAACAACTTTCACTTCACTTCTCTTCACCATGGTATTCTGGGTAAAACCATCACAGGAGCACCTAACAATACCTCAGGACAGATTAATATACATGCCCCAAGAAGATAAAGCAGCAACGTCGAGGGATTGCAGAGGCCAAAGGGAAGTATAATAAAAGCAAAGGCAGCAGCAATGTTTATACAGTGTGTGTTACCTGCCAGGAGTTGTGTTAAATGCTTCACTTGCGTTATCTTCTACAATCCTCACCATAGGCCAATAAAGAAAGAAACTAAAATTTCAGAATTAAAATCACCAGCCCAGGTTCTCTTTGCTCTTGTCAGAGTCAGAACTTAAATATAGGAAACTCTAAGTGGAGATCAACTTAACTGGGATATGCCATCTAAATAGATCAGGGATGGGAAAACTAAAAGCAAAGCAACAGAGAGAGAAAAGTCCAAGATGGCATGACAGTGCCCCCCCAGCACACTAGGTAAAAGGAGCATTCATCTTAACCACAACACAGACCACTTGGTATCCTGGTGAAAACAAGTATTTCCATTATTTTCGTGTTGAGTTTATGATGCTGGTGGATCTCTGGTTGAAATCAAGTACTCGGAAGTTCTAGTTTAGCCTGCTCAGAAATAAAGATTCAGGAGTCATTGGCCTTAAGGAGGTAAATAAAACCAGAAAACAGGTCAAAATTATTTAGGGAGAGAGCACAGAGTGAGGCTATAAAAACACCAATGATAGTGCTTGAAGCTACCTTTGGCTTTAAAGAGGAAAAAACAAAGAGAAGGAATCACAAAGAAACTTTCAAAGAATTAAGGGATACTGTTTAGATTGAGCGTAATTCAACTCATTAGATATTCTTTCAGTGCCTATTAAGTGTAAGGCACCATGCTAGATTCAACGGGTGATTCTGTCTACAAGACAGAACCCTAAATTCCTAAATACTTTTCCTTCTATCCAGGAACAGCATCCTATACATATGGTAATAGAGGACGAGAAAGAGAGATAGTATGCACAGTCAATTTCAAAGATGGTTTTACCTCCAGCTGCCCTTTGAGATTGGATATACACAGGAGACCACTTAGATCAAATGGATTAAATGAGCTTAAACAAGTAAGTAGGAAAATCAGTAAATAACTATTCCCACCAAAATTGCCCTACTTTTTATTCTTTTTCCTTTCTTTCCCAGATTAGTTGCATCAATTGCTCTGGCAGAAATGCCTCCCAAGCCTAGGCCTCCCAGGTGGCGCTAGTGGTAAAGAACTCACCTGCCAATGGAGGAGACATAAGAGATGGGGGTTCAATCCCTGGGTCACGAAGATTCCCTGGAGGAGGAAATGGCGACTCATTTCAGTATTCTTGCCTAGAGAATCCCATGGACAGAGGAGCCTGGTGAGCTACAGTCCATGGGGTCATGAAGAGTTGGACGTGACTTTGCACTAAACTCTCTGGGAGAGCACTTGTTTCCATGGATCTAAAGGACCATAGAACTATGAGTGATTGTGTCGCAAACTATCTATTTTTACAGATGTGGAAAAAACGAATCAATGGGGAGCGGAAGTGAGTGATGTACTCAGATTGTTGGTGATCCAAGCCTGGAATTCCAGGCTCCTGCTTTCAAATTCAACATGTTCTCTCCTACAACACTTACTCTTTGTCCACAGCTATTCAGCTAATTGTCTAGTCTCCCACAAGAAGTATTTCTAAGTATTTTCCTTCTATAGACTCTAGTTACCTACTTTACAGAATACAATAATTGATCAATCATTGGGTCAGGTTCAGTCCTTTTATGTGAAGCCAGATCATGAAACAAAAATTGGACCCAGGCTGTTCCCAGAGAAGCTATTATCTAACAAATAACATATTATCTATTTTTAAACTTTAGAATCTCTTTCAAGATTCATAAGTTGGGGGTTTATGGGCAGAAGGGTGGATAGAACAGAAAGCTTCACAGAAGATCAATACTTTTTTCATCTTATAACCCTTGAACCAAGGAGGTTGTATCTTTTTTCTTATTTACCCACAGTAATTACTTTAGCAAAGGACATGATTTGTATTGATGCAGTAGTAACTCATGAACATATATTATTAGAGGATGAAAGCTACATTGAATCAAGTGGTGTTGAATTAAAGGGAAAATGGTTAAAGAAATTCACTCTAGGGCTGAAAGATTATATGTCAAGCTATAGCCTAAGGTGAATTTTTATAGCTAAGTTATAAACCCTTGGAAATACTGAGACACTTTATTGCAGTTGGCATCTTTACGATTAGATCAAGAGAAGTACCATCTTTAGAAACTACCAGATTTGCTCCAGCAGCAATAGCAGTTTGGGGCACATCCAAGGAAATAAGGGAGAAAAGTTGTGATGAAAAGGAAACTCCATGCATTTGAGACCATTCTGCAAGTAAAGGAGAGAAAATGAGCTCAAGACCAAACAAAAGAAGTGGGGATGATAGGGTGGGGATAAGAAACCAAGGAGATATTGGGTAAGAAAGGGAAATATGTGACTAGAGAAGAGATTAAGAAACAGAGGAGAGTGAAACAGAAGGACAAAGGAAAATATAAAAAGGCAGAGACACTGGGATCATTTGAACATCAAAATAATAACAGATTAGAAACTATTTTAGATACTATTGAATAAGAAAGGAATCCATGAATTTCTTCTGATACAAATTAATAAGTACATAAACAGGGAAAAAGGAAAAGCTCTTCCTTATGATAGAATGCCAACTAATCAGTTTGGAATGAATAATGAAATTCTAAAAATCATCATTTGGCAACCATCATAGTACTAACTGATACAACAAAGAATCATCAATACACTGGCTAAAAAATGCAGGATAAGATTTTGATGGGAAACAGCATGTTTATATATTCTTATAGTGAATTGTGGTATTGTGATTTACAATAAGAAACATATAATTAAAAATATATAATAAGAAATGTGAAAGTGTTTAGTCACTCAATTGTGTCTGACCCTCTGCGACCCCATAGAGTGTAGGCACCAGGCTCCTCTGTCCATGGAATTCTCCAGGCAAGAATACTAGAGTGGGTAGCCATTCCCTTCTCCAGGGGAAATTTCTGACCCAGTAATCAAACCTGGGTCTCCTGCATTGCAGGTGGACTCTTTACCATCTGAGCCACCAGGGAAGCCCTAACAAGAAATATATATAGATCCATTTATGGCACAGAGCTCCTAAAACCCTTAGAATTTCCCAAGTGTTGAAAGGGATGAATGTATCTCTCATTGTGTTAGTGAAGTGAGTTTTGGACCCCACGTAAGGATGGGGGATGGCTGCTAGGGGGAAAACCTGTAATGAAATGCTGAAACTTTCAGTTCCACCTCCCTGATTTCAGGAGAGGGGAAAGGGGCCTGGAGATTGAATCAATCACCATTGGCCAATAGATTAATCAGGAATGCCTATGTAAATGAAGCCTCCATAAAATTCCAAAAAGAGGGTACCTAAAGCTTCCAGGTTGGTGAACCAGAATGCTTCCACATGCCATCATGCCTGGGCCCAAACTTCACAAGGTGAGAAGCTCCTTTGTTCAGGATCTTGTACATGTATCTCTTCATCTGACTTTTGATTCACAAGTAAACTCGTTTCCTGAGCTCTGTGAGCTGCTCTAGCGAATTAATTCAATCCAAGAAGGGGATCATGGGAACTTCTGATTTTTAGCCAGTTGATCAGAAGTACAGGTAACATGGAACTTGTGATTGAAGATGGGACTGAGCTCTCAACCTATGAAATCAAATGTTATCTGCAGGTAAACGGTGTCAGAAGTAGTTGAATTGTACCACATCCAGTTGATGTAGAAGAGTTGCTTGATGGTGTGGGGTTAAAAGAAATTATAGGGGCGGAGCCTTAATCCAGTAGGACTGGTATCTTTAGGAAGAGGAAGAGACACCAGGAGTGTGCATGCATGAGCAAAGGCCATGTGAGTACACAGCAAGAAGGTGGCTTTCTGCAAGCCAGGAAGAGATTCTCAGCAGAAAACAATCCCAATGGCACTTTAAACATAACCGTCCAGCCTCCAGAACTGTGAGTAAACAAATATTTTGTTATTCAGGCCACAAGCCTATGGTATTCTGTTATGGCGGCCTGAGGACACTAATACAGAATACACATCTTAAACAAAATTAAGATGCTAGTCTATGTACCATTTTGTATCCTTCCTTTTTAATTGGAATTTTGCCAGACTTTTAATATTCTTTGAAAATCTTATTGTTGAAATAAATATATAATATTTCAACATATTGGTACATCCTGGATTATTTAACTAACCTATTGGATATTTATGGTGCTTCCAACTATAAAAATAATTTAATAAGCATTATTATAAATTATTATTGGCCTATACTTCTAATGTTTTATTTATAATACAATCTTATAGGTAAGGAAAAGTCTACAATCTTGATATAACTTGTAAAATTGCTGTCCAAAATTATTGTACCAAATTTTATTTCCAGGTAAATTATTTCATAATTCCTGCTTCACTGCACATTTTCCTCCTTCAAGTATCTTTGAAACAATATTTACCAACTTAATAAGTGATATTTCTTACCTTATTTTGGTTTCAATGTGTATTTATTTCATTTCTAGTAAAAGTAAGACCTTTTTATACATGTATTGATCATTTGATTTGTTCTTTTGTAAATTATCAATATCTTTTTACCATCTCTCTAGTTGGTTGGTTTAATATTGATTTTTAAGCACTCTTTACATATTATAGATAGTAACTTATTTGCTGTAAAACTTGTTTGCTGTAAAACTTTACTTTAAATGTTTTTTTAAATAATTTTGTATTTATTTAATCCTAACATTATCCAACTAAAAGCACAAGTATATGTTTCCTTATAACCAAAGGGGTTTTATTTCTCTCTGTTCCTTTGATCAACTCTAATGTCCACAAAAGATCTTCTATGAACTACAAAACCTTGTTATAACTTGGTTCATTATCTCCAAGATTTTAAGGTAAGGTAGGTCAAAGCATGTTCCCTGAACCAAGCTTTGTTCAGTAAAAAACTTGTGTTATAGAATTAACCTTTAACCTAGTTCTAATTCTGTTCTCCAACTCTATCTTATAGGAATATTGCAGTGGTTTGAAGTGTTGAGTTAGATATGTCTGGAATTTCCAATTACTGTGAGAGGAACTCAACCCAACATTTTCAAAGCTTGACATCAAATGATCACCTTATTTGAAAAGTGCTTTTTAAATCTCTGTCATTGCACAGTTTGGAGTCATTGGCCAAGATAAATAATTATATTTGTTTTCTGTTGTGGAGACTTTGTCTTTTTTGAAGGAATTTTGAATCTGTTCCAAACATATTTTGTGTTTCTAAATCATCCAACTGTGATATAAAAATAACATATATTAACTTTATTGGATAAAATGATGAAAACTGGGTCAATCTTAAAGAGCATGTAGTAATTTCAAATAATGATGTGCCAAGTTTTTTATCATGATCTAAAATCCTAAAGATTCTATATGTTTCACATACTTTTCACATATTTAAAAAATTATAGCTAGGCTTTTTTCTCCTCTGCCCTGTTTATGATTGGATAGGCATAATCACATTTGAAAGGAATGTTGTTTATGCAGACTACATCACAGAAAAGAGTTTTAAAAAATAAGGGGAAGCGTGCATTACTTGAGTATATTGCAAAGTATCTAAATGGAAGAATTAGAAGATGTGTGTACATATTCAGCAGATGCAATTTAGCCTTAAGTGAGTTTCTTTACACCTCTATCTTCAATTTTTATTCATGAAGCTGGGAATAATAGTTGTTTTATCAAAGAAATTCAGTGAGTATTACAATTCTTATGAAAGCACTAAAAAAGCTTACAATTTATGACATCTGAGAGAGTGGAATTTGTCCTGTAAATAGAATTTATTTGGTTTTCAAGGTGTTAAAAAAAAAAAAAAAGGCTGAATCTGAGTATCCTCAGACACACACCTAGTTGGCATTCATACTTCTTATTGTCTTATACCCCCCAACTTTAAACATAATGCCTTTTGGCATATGCAAAATTTGTGTGAGGGGCCATCTTTTGTTCCAGGTGCTGTGTACAGTCCACTCTGTATTAGGTGTTTTTGTAAAAAGGCAGTGACCTGGGTCTTAACTCAGATCTATTGAATCAGAATCTCTGGGGGTTGGGGCCTGGGAATAGGTGCTTTTAATAAGAACCTCTGGACAAACGTGAAAGACTGTTATTTTTCATCTTTAAAAGAGCAACCATGACACATTCACAGAGTCTTCAGGGAAATTAAAAACACTCACTTTTACAACCACAGGCAGAATGATCTAGAAGAATCTAACTTGGACTCTTTAATTGTATACTTTTCATGAATAACATTAAATATAAATGGAAGAGGCATGGAAAATTAATTCCATCTTCCTCAGTTTTCTCCCCTGCAACTCGAGGGGTTGGATCTTTAAGACTGCTTCTGCTCCAATGCTTATGACTCAATGGGCAATTTCCTATTGGAATTGTAAGGGATGGTGCACCCAGATTCATAATCAATGTGCGGACATGCAGACAGACTGCTAAATTTAAATACTGCACTTAGATGCAGTGTTGAAAATTACTGATTCTTGCCTTCTGTGGTGGACACCTGTTGTTTTGCCTTCCTAGTGTTTCATCTTGTGGTGAAAGAATCCCAATTGGACTTTGGGGAACCATCATTCAAGGTAAGCCTGTTCATTAAGGTCCCGTGACCCAAGCTTGGCCAATCAGATGATCTCTTCCTGAAATCGGCATCTTAGATGAAGTAACTCTGGGGCAGAAAGTGAAGTGAAGTGAAGTGGTAGTCACACAGTCATGTCCAACTCTTTGTGACCCCATGGACTGTAGCCTGCCAGGCTCCTCTGTTGATGGGATTCTCCAGGCAAGAATACTGGAGTGGGTTGCCATTTCCTTCTCCAAGGTCTTCCCAACCCAGAGATTGAAGCTGGGTCTCTCGTACTGCAGGCAGATTCTTTACTATCTGAGCCACCAGGAAAGCCAGTTTATTCACATAGAAGGCAGTGCCAGGAAGAGACTATCCACAGCTCCTCTTACAAAGACCTGGATCTATGGACGACTGCAGATCTTTTCAGCTAGTGGGTTTTTTTTTTTTTTTTTTTTGGTCTTTCTACTTGAGTTATCCAGTGACAACTGCTCCCAAAGAAATTTAATTCATTCTCCTGCAAACGTCTTGGCCTCCTCTGTCCTGGCATTTACAGGGCAGCATCAGGGAGGCTCTGGTGAAAGTAGTGGCTAAAAGAAGCTCATCTGCAGATGAATTTTACCTTCTCAGCGATGCCTTGATTTAGCCTGGCTTTGTAATTCTTGTTCAACTCCCCTGATGCGGTCTGACAGTTTGAGGAGTACTGTTTCTCCACGATAAGAAAGCGTTTGCCTTAGGGAGGAGGGAGAAGATTGAATGGAAGTGTTTTATATTCACTTGAACCACAATGATTTTGCTGACACAGGGCAAGGTATTAACAAGATTTTGCTGTTGGGGAATTAAAAGCCATTTGGCCTGTCCCTTATTCAGACGTTTCTCATTTTTAATATTGTGGTGTAAATGCAGTAACACATGGTTAAGAAAATAATGAAAATAGGCACCCCGACCTATATGGGTAGTAAAATCTCTGTGTGATTGTGGTGCTTGGGGAATATCCCAATTTGAAAGGTTTCACTTTCGGGCTTCCAGCCATCCTTTATACTTAATCTCCCATGATCCTCTCACACCCTCCTTCTGGTACTATCAATAAATGTCTGTCCTATGGCCTTCCCAGGTGGCTGAGTGGTAAAAAATCTTCCTGCCGACACAGGAGACACAGGTTTGACTCCTGGGTCAGGAAGATCCCCTGGAGTAGGAAATGACAACCCACTCCAGTATTCTAGGGTGGAAAATCCCATAGACAGAGGAGCCTGGTGAGCCATAGTCCAGCTGGCTTGCAAAGAGCTGAACGCAGCTGAGCACATAGTCAGGCACACATGCGTTCCATTCTGTAGTGTTTGGTTCTCATCCTTACACATGGAGCTTTTCAAGATATTTGAACCACAAAGATGCTGCTTTAATTGATATGGGGCATGGTCTGGTATCAAGATTTATGACCCCCCCACAAGTGATTCAGGTACACAGTCAAATATAAAAGTCTTTGTTTTAGAGTTCAGTCCAGTTCAGCTCTTTAGCAAATATGACCCAACAGATATGGCCAAGTCCAATACCTATTTTGTAAATAAAGTCTCACTGGAGCCCAATCATGTTCCCTTTTTGTGTGCACCTACTGGTCCCTTCTTGTTACCATTACAGTTAAGTAGTCATGACAGAGACCTCATTGGCTGCAAAGCCTAAAATATTTAGAGTTTTGGTTTTCAGTCTCTGCTCTGGAACAGTGGTCCTCCAACTTGCACATGCATCAGAATAACCTTGTAGTCTTGGGAAAACACCCTTCTGGGCCCCACCTTTGGAATTTCTGATTCAGTATTTCTTGGAGAGGGAGGGGCCTGAGAATTTGCTTTTCTAACAAATTTCCAAATGGAGCTGATCCTGCTGGTCTGATGTCTCACTTTGAGAATCACTAGGTGGCTCCGTAGTAAAGAATCTGCCTGCCAGTGCAGGAGATGTAGGAGACGTGGGTTCGATTCCCAGGTTGGGAAGATCCCCTGGAGAAGGGAATGGCTACCCAACTCCAGTGTTCTTGCCTGGGCAATTCCAAGGACAGAGAAGTCTGGTGGGCTACATAGTCCATGGGATGGAAAAGAGTCAGACACAACTGGGCAACTAACACTTTCACTTTTAACCCTGAATAAGAAAAATGCAAATTAAAGTAAAAAATGAGATAACATTACATACCCAGCACATTGGTAAATATATATTTTAAAAATCTGACAATTCAACCTGTTGAAAATGATATGAAGCAATAAAAGCTCTAATAAATTACTAGTTGTTGTAAATTGATACAACCACTGGCAGGTTGGCATCATCTCATATTAAAAATATGTGGTCTGATTTCAAGTCAACTTCCCTGGTGGCTCAGACAGTAAAGCGTCTGTCTACAATGTGAGAGACCTAGGTTCATTCCTTGGGTTGGAAAGATTCCCTGGAGAAGGAAATGGCAACCCACTCCAGTACTCTTGCCTTGAAAATCCCACGGATGGAGGAGCTTGGTGCAGACTAGTATCCATGGGTTCACAAAGAGTTGGGCACAACTGAGCGACTTCACTTTCTTTCTTTCTACTCCTAATTATATGTTCTAGAGAAATGTGTGTCCATGTGAATCAGAGCACATATTGAGAATATTTATGTAGCGCTGCCATCACGCAATTGTATACTCGCCTCCCAGTCATATGTTGAAGCTCTGACCTTCACTGTGACTATATTTGGAGGTAAGACCTTTACGGAGGTAATTAAGATTATATGAGGTCACAAGTGTGGGTCTTAACCCCATAAGGCTGGTGCCCTTATAAGAAGAGGAAGAGACACTCGAGCCCTCTCTTTCTGGGCTAAGAGGAAAGGCTGTGTGTTAAATTAGTCCAAGTTCTCCAGAGAAACAGACCATATACATATATATGACTATTTTTTAGCGAGGCAAGAAAATTGATTACCATAAAAGACAGGATAGTGATTTATATAGAGTGGCAGAGAGGGTATTGTGCTAAAGAAGGAGGACACAGGGGCCTTCTGAGTTGCTGGCAATATCCTAATTATTGACTTTGGAAGTACTTATATAAGAGTTCATTTTATAATCATTTATTACACTGATATTTATGATTTATGCACATTTCTGTATGGGTTTTACATTTCACATTTAAAATATATTTACAGAAAAGCTGGGAACATGGCATGCTGGATGTGTCCCAGCTGTTCACTAATCTCAGTTGCTATCTAACCAGCCGACCTCCTCCTCCAAGTCCATCTAGCAGGCAGAGTCTGTTGGGCAGGAGTGGGGCTTTGGCTCTGTAGATCCAGACAGAGAATGCTGGGGCCAGGCATTTTCTTCTGGCCTTGGGCAGAGCCTGGAACTGTGGAGAATTCTGGAGGAAAAATCAGCACATCTATGATCCTGGAGCGAACATGGCCATCAGAAATCTATGGCACTCCAAGGGCACTAGTAGTGCCTTCCCCAGAGTATTCCAGGGAGAATTTCCCTTTCTTGTTCCCTGGGAGCCTCACCTAGGAACTGATACCTGCCAGCTGTTACTGTACTAGCCACCCAGGCGGAGACATCTCTGTGATTCACCAGTCACAGAAATGAGTACCACATGATCCCCAAGCCTTCTGATTAGGCAAAGAAAACTATAATTTCTGTAGAGTCCTAACATCCATAGACAGGAGGAACACTCAGGATACCCATGTGGTCCTTAGCTAAAGAGAGCTATGAAATAGAAGGCAGTTACTAAAATAATACAACAAAAATAATACAAATGCTTAGGAGATTCCATTTCAGCCTCAAAAGAAACTGTAGATCTAGAAATCATGACTTTTTGAACTAAAAATATAATTTATAAATTGAATGAAAGGATCTTTACAATGGTTAAAAATACAAAGGACAATAAAATTTTTAAAAATAAGGTGGAGGCAGATAATTAATTAATAGACAATTAATATAAAAATATGTACCATAAACTTTGCATTTTAGAATTTAGCAAAAATTTTGACTCTGAACTTTCTTTCTCTTTTTGGCACTAATTTTCCCAGATATTTTTTTTTCCTACTCTCTATGTAGTTTTGTTAATTGCCTTAAATAAGTTTTATAACAAGATATAGTGTATATTTTGAAAAGTCTTTGATAATAAGATGTAGGATGTTTTTAAAAGACGAGCCTATTTTAGAGAAAACTACGACAAAACATACACACAAAAACAAAATGAAAAGAAACTTGAGAGTAAAGGAACAGGCAAAGAGATAACAGGCAAAGGCAAACAATAAGAAAAAACAGTGACTATTACAATTAGATTATAAATTTAGGTAAGAAACCCTAGACAGAATAAGATATACCCGTCATATGCCTTCATACATCCAAATACATAGCAACTAAATATAAAGCACAACTGCATAAAAAGCCATTAAAATTTGATTAAGACATAAATAAAGTGGCACCCTTTAATCTTCTTATTTCAGAATTAGACAGTTGTGTTAGACCAAAAATGAAGACACACAAAAAATAATAAATTTTATGACTTTTTAAGTGTCTGACTCTGAAACCCCATGGACTATAGCCTGCCAGGCTCCTCTGTCCATGTGATTCTCCAGGCCAAAATACTGGAGTGGGTAGCCATTCCCTTCTCCAGGGGATCTTCCCAACCAAAACCAGGTCTCCCCCATGGAAGGTGGATTCTTTACCCTCTGAGTCACCAGGAAAGCCCAAGAATACTGGAATGGGCAGCCTATCTCTTCTCCACCGGATTTTCCTAATCCAGGAATCGAACTGTGGTCTCCTGTATTGCAGGCGGATTCATTACCAGCTGAGCTCCCTGGAAAGCCCACAGTTTTTTAGCCAAGTCTAATTAATTCTTATAAACATTCTATGGATAGATAGATAGATAGGCTTCCCTGGGAAATCAGCTGGTAAAGAATCTACCTGCAAGGCAGGAGACCCCAGTTCAATTCCTGGGTCAGGAAGATTCGCTGGAGAAGGGATCTGTTATTCACTCCAGTATTCTGGCCTGGAGAATTCCATGGACTGTATAGTCCATGGGGTCGCAAAGAGTCAAACATGACTGAGTGAGTTTCAGAAGGAAGCTGTCCAGGACAGGCTTTATGGTTTAACTTAATCATAAAGGCAGGAATGCTGCTGCTCAGTCACTTCAGCTGTGTCCCACTCTTTGTGATGCCATGGACCATAGCCCACCAGGCTCCTCTGTCCATGGGATTTTCTTGGCAAGAAAACTGGAGTGGGTTGCCATTTCCTCCTCCAGAGGATCTTCCTGACCCAGGGATCGAACCCACGTGTCCTGCATTGTAGGCAGATTCTTTACAAATGAGCTAACAGGGAAGCCCCAAGTAAGGAATCAGTAATTTTTTAAAGTAGATTGAAATAATAATTAACAAAATACCTTGGATTAAAAAAGAAATCAAATATGAAATTACAAATGGTCTGGAAGAGGATGAAAGTGAAAATACTACATCAGATTTAAGGACCATAATAAAGTTCATATTTAGAGGAAAACGCATGGCTTCCAATGCCTTTATCATCAAAGAAGAAAGGCTAAAATGGGGAAAAGGTGGAAAAAAAACTGGATATTTACTACGAATTTTTTAACATACTATTAGAAAAAGTTATCAGAAAATCTACTGGAAAAAAAGCAATTGAAATTAATAAAGACAAAGCTAAAATTGATTAAATGACAAAAACAAAGAACACATATCCAAAAGCTGATTCTTTGATAAGATCTAAGTGATTCTTTAAGCCAGAAAGCTCAATTTTTTAAAAAAGCAAACATATACAAGATTAGAAATGACATGCAAGATACAATTTCTTTTTTTAGAAGAAAAGAAATCATGAGAATGTTCAGAAAAGCACTTGCAACCCTGGCAACAAATCAGAGAGGGATGATTTATTTGTAAAATGTTAAGTCCTTAGCCCAATACTTTACATGTGAGTTGAATAATATCATCTATCATTATTATTGTTACTAGCATATCACATTCAAATATTTCTATCACTTGATTATAAGATAAAGGTCAAGCTTTTCTCTCTGAGAAAAATCTCCAGGAACTATCAAAGGATGATCCTCATCCTCATTATTAACAAACATTTGTGAAACACACATTATGTCCAAGGCCTATGACCTTTCAGTGAAATATGCCAAGAATTTAAAATCTTTAGGAGCTGATATGTACACATGAGTAGCTAATTCAGACTCTTGAGAAGAAGTGCCAAACAGGCAGCTGAGATAATACCTGTTACGGGAGAACAGGGGAAGGATAGATCCCTCTTGGTAGGGTGATGGCAGAAAGACTTCACGGAGGCAGGGTTCAAGTTGAACCCTGAAGGGTGGGCTGGATAAAAATAGATTTTTAGAGGAAAAGGGAGTGGAGGCTGGAGAGAAAATGAGAAAATCAGTTTATAAATTGGCCAGTTTGGTCAGAAGAAGGGAGTATATTTCATAGGAAGCCAAGAGGTGAGGAAGATAAGGCTATGTCAGAACAGATGATGAAGAGCTCTGAATTCAAATCTACAGAGTCTGGAATTTCTCCTGTTGGCAGTACATTAGTTCTCAGAGAGTCTTGAGCAGACCATGACATAATAAACCGCAGTCTGGGGAAGGCTCTGTTGGCAGCCGTATGCTTGGTGGACTCCAAGAGGAGGAGCTGTGGCCAGGACAGCCCGCGACACTCTGGTGAAATCTAGAAATGCCATCATCCCCATTCTGCAGATGGAAAACCACACAGTGACTGATTCTGAAGAGTGAGAAGTTGCGTAGGGCAAGGTAAAAGATGCTTGCAGCAAGACTAGTGTGCCATCTCTTTAGCTACACGCAGCACGTGGCCAGCTCTGCACTGTCCTACCTTTGATGTCAGAATGACCCTCATAATTTGGGGCAATACTTCTCAGCTCCTCCAGAGATGGGAGCCTGGGAGAGAGAACTTCTTTGTCATTGCCAGATACACATTAATTTATACATCATGAAGAGGACAAATTTTCCAAAGGAGTTTAGCTTGGGGTTTCATCCTCCACAAAGTGGAGAGCCCTCTCCCCCAACCCGACTTCTTCTCCGTGGTCTGTGTCCTCTCTAGGAACACAGAGAGTTAACCTTTGCAATCGGATTTGCTCTGTGCAACGCAAAGTGTCACCCAGGAAAGCAGGGTACAAGGCGTCTGTGAAATGTATGAAAAGAAGTCCAGGAATTCAGTTAATTAACCACATCAGTTTCTTAACGTGATCAATTTTAATTAAACTGAATTTTAATAGAGATCTGTGTAGTCTGTAGAGACCAATTGCTAATTCTACAAAGCATGTGCTGCTTTTCAGTTCAGATTTGCTCCCATCTAATTAATATGGATAGAGCATTAAGCCTTTTTGGACTCTGGTGGTTTTCATTTCATGACTATTAATGATTTTAATGAACTGGACTAATTCAGTAGTTTTCATCCCAGTGTTTCAGGGCTTTGTTCATCACAAATTTCAGGTTTATAATTGGTTTCCAGGTCTTAACAGTGGTCATTGATCAGCTTCAGCAGTTCCTTTTACAACTCGGAAAGCGCTGGAGACTCAGTTAACCCCTTGCTGCCCAGAGATGGGATGAACAGTGCTGCACTTTAGAGCAGTAGCTTGGGAATTAACGACCAAGCTAAAATAGCTACAGAGGCAGGGGAGGACTTAAAATTCATATGGCTGTGTGAGCACAGGACAGAACAGGAAAGGTCACACCAGCAATACAGACACTTTAAATTAAAAAAAAAAAAGACTGATAATGAGCGATATTTTTCAGCTTTAATTTTCATTACTCCAAGTGAAAAAAACACATCATGAAATTAGTTTTCTCATTTTGGCAAACCAGCCTTTCTAGCCACCCATTCACCCCTGCCAGCCTTAGCAGGCATCTTTATCAACTCTCAAACAGCTAGGACTGAAGGATAAGAAAATGGAAAACTGTAAAGAGCTGATGAAAAACAGAAACAGGGAGGCTGGGCTGAGGGGAGACATACATAGCTTGTGAAAACTAACACAGATAAAGAAGTGAACACATTGATTACATTGAAGGCACATACCTTGCCTTCTCTGGATCAAGCTTCACTATTGGAGTGTTACTCATGGTCCTTGATTGCCCCGAAAACAAACAATAGGATTTCAGCTCCCCTCCCATTTAAAACAAAAATTAAACCTTTTAAAATATTCCATATCCAGAGTGACTATTCAATATCTTCATTGTTACTGCTTCTCAAAAGTGACAGGCAGACTAGACATAGAAAAGTATGAGGTAGAAAAAAGAAAATTCTTCGATTCAGCCACCTGTGTCTTTAATTACCCAAGAAAGATCAAACATTCAAACCCGAGCCCTAGCTTTCAGAAATGTAGTTCAAATCACTGGAGATTATGGACAAGCTTATTTTTGTGGGCCTACCTAGAAAATTTCCTCCAAGCCCCTTATCCACCATCTAAAGAACATACCAGTCTTTGCAGATGTGCCAGCTTGCAATTCTCAAATATTCCAGGGAATGTTTTATGAAGTCGTTCTGCCACAGGTTGAGTTAATTTGGATTTCAAATCCAGCTGGAATCTCTTCCATAATTTTATTTGGGAAAAGATCTTTCTCATTCAGTAATGTGCTTACCAAGATGGTGATTTTTGCATATTATTTCTGATCCAAAGAATAAATGAAACTGAGGTAATCACTGACATAGCCCTTAAAATGATCCAAGAGGAAAATTTTTATAAAATTGAGAAATTTGATTTATTTTATATTTTACTCACTCCTGTTTCATCAGTGGTACCTGGTTTCTTTGATAACATTGACTGATAGATTATGTCTTGGATCAGTTAAATTCATTTTCCTCATATAGGTTAATATGTTTAAACAAGCTGCCAGTCATAATAAAGATGTCTCTGCATCTTTAATTCCTATTCATCTCTAAATCCTTTTCAGTCTTGCTTCTGTCCCACAGAGCTGCTGAAATGCTCTGTCTTCTATAAACTGGTGATAATAATGGCTTTCTTGTAGGGTCATTGTATAGATTAGCTCACTTAACAAGGTGCCCTCAATAAATTATGGCTGTTATTACTGCTCAAGTCACCAATGACTTTCTGATTGACAAATGGCTTAAGTCTTCATCTGCCATGCTGTCTGAAGCATTTGACATCATCCACCATGCTGCTTGAAACTCTTCCAAGAAAGCACTCATTCACACATTTCTTCTTTGGGCAATTATATATGGAACATCTGTTATGTATCAGGTAGTGTTCTAGGCTCTGGGGACCCCGTGGTGAGCAAGGCAGAAAGTCCATATTCTCTTGGAGTTTTTATGTTTCTCTCTTGAGGAAAATAGACATATATGAATAAAAAGTAAGGTTTACAATTTATTGAGCCATTAAATTGCACCAGACAATATTCTCAGCTTTTTGCCAGTTCTAGCTCATCTAACTCATTGAACCCACTGGACATGGGTATTATCATTATCCTCATTTTACAGACGAGGACACCAAGGCATGGAGAAGGTAAGTATTTCAGCCAAGGTCACAAACATTTGTAAGTGATGGAGCTAGAGTTTCAACCAAGGAATACAGTTCCAGGTTCCAGACTCTTAAACCCAATGCTCTTCTGAAGAACAGAAAACAGTGATATCACACAATGAAAGTGACTTTAGATGTGAGGGAAGGGAAGCCCTCTTTGAAAAGGTGATATTTGAGTATAAACTCAAATACTGAGAAAGAATAAAAAAGTGTCAGTATGTTGTCTTAGCAATCAAGTGCTTTGGACTGAACTGTTTCCTCCCAAATTCATGGATTGAAGCCCTCATTCCTTAAATGAGCATATTTGGAGCTAGAGCTTTTGGTGGCACAATGATAAAGCATTTGCCTGCCAATGCAGGAGACCCACAAGAGGTCAGCTCATCCCTGTGTTAGGAAGATCCCTGGAGAAGGGAATGGCAACCCACTCCAGTATTCTCTCTTGGAAAATTCCATGGACAGAGTAGCTTGGAGGGCTACAGTCAATGGGATTGCACAGAGTTGGACATGACTGAGCACACAAGTTTAAATGAGGACAGAAGAGTGGGGTCTGATAGGATGGATACTATACTGACAAGAGAAAGAGAGAGCTCCCTCTTCTCTTCACACACAGGCACTCAGGAAAGGTCCTGTGAGAGAGATGAGATGACCACTGCATGCCAGCCAAGAAGAGAGCCCTCACCAGAAACTGAACCCTACATGAACCAAGAGCTTGAACTTCCCACGCTCCAGAACTGTGAGAAAATAACTTTCTGATGTTCTAGCCACCTAGCCTATAATATTTATTTTGGCAGCCAGAGAAGACTGAGACACCAAGTAAAATCTAGAAGCCTAGAAAGATAATGCTTCTGAAACATTCCATACAAGGAGACCAGAAATTCACTAGAATGTTCTGAGATGAATCTTGACAAGAAGTATTGAAATTGGTTCAAAAGAGTGAGGAAAAGGAAAACAAATACAGACAGCTCTTTCAAGAAGATTTACTATAGAGAGAAGCAGAGAAATGAGTGGTAGATGGAGAGAGCCATCATATCAGAGAACTTTGAGGATGGGAGATATTATACGATGCTTCTATACTGATTGTATCCAAGTACTGCATTTCAGACTCTTCTGTTGACTATGATGGGTACTTCATTTCTTCTAAGAAATTCTTGCCTACAGTAGTAGATATAATGTTCATCTGAGTTAAATTCATCCATTCTAGTCCGTTTTAGTTCACTGATTCCTAAAATGTTGATGTTCACTCTTGCCATCTCCTGTTTGACCTCTTCCAATTTGCTAGTAAAGTAATGCTTAAAATACTCCAAGCCAGGCTTCAGCAATATGTGAACCGTGAACTTCCTGATGTTCAAGCTGGTTCTAGAAAAGGCAGAGGAAACAGAGATCAAATTGCCAACATCTGCTGGATCATGGAAAAAGCAAGAGAGTTCCAGAAAAACATCTATTTCTGCTTTATTGACTATGCCAAAGCCTTTGACTGTGTGGATCACAATAAACTGTGGAAAATTCTGAAAGAGATGGGACTATTGGACCACCTCACTTGCCTCTTGAGAAACCTATATGCTGGTCAGGAAGAAGCAACAGTTAGAACTGGACATGGAACAGCAGACTGGTTCCAAACAGAAAAAGGAGTACGTCAAGGCTGTATATTGTCACCCTGCTTATTTAACTTATATGCAGAGTACATCATGAGAAACTCTGGGCTGGAGAATGCACAAGCTGAATCAAGATTGCCAGGAGAAATAACAATAACCTCAGATCTGCAGATGGCACTACCCTTATGCCAGAAAATGAAGAGGAACTAAAGAGCCTCTTGATGAAAGTGAAAGAGGAGAGCGAAAAAGTTGGCTTAAAGCTCAACATTCAGAAAACAAAGATCATGGCATCTGGTCCCATCACTT
>SJYV01033755.1:608503-621298 GCA_006410875.1 Neotragus pygmaeus
TCTTCAGAATGGACTAGTTGGATCTCCTTGCAGTCCAAGGGACTCTCAAGAGTCTTCTCCAACACCACAGTTCAAAAGCATCAATTCTTCGGCGCTCAGCATTCTTCACAGTCCAACTCTCACATCCATACATGACCACAGGAAAAACCATAGCCTTGACTAGACGCACCTTAGTCAGCAAAGTAATGTCTCTACTTTTGAATATGCTATCTAGGTTGGTCTTAACTTTTCTTCCAAGGAGTAAGTGTCTTTTAATTTCATGGCTGCAGTCACCATCTGCAGTGATTTTGGAGCCCAGAAATATAAAGTCTGACACTGTTTCTGATTAACAGGCAAATTCGGCCTTGGAGTACAAAATAAAGCAGGTCAAAAACTAGTCGGTTTTGCCAAGAGAACACACTGGCCATAGCAAACACCCTATTACAGCAACACAAGAGAAGACTCTACCCATGGATGTCACCAGATGGTCAATACCAAAATCAGATTTATTATATTCTTTGCAAAGATGGAGAAGCTCTATACAGTCAGCAAAAACAAGACTGGGAGCTGATTGTGGCTCAGATCATGAACTCCTTATTACCAAAATCAGACTGAAATTGAACAAAGTAGGGAAAACCACCAGACCATTCAGGTATGACCTAAATCAAATCCTTTACAGTTATACAATAGAAGTGACAAATAGATTTAAAGGATTGGATCTGACAGAGTGCCTGAAGAACTATGGATAAAGCTTCTAACATTGTTTAACAGGCTCTGATCAAAACCATCCCAAAGGGGAAAAAATGCAAAAAGGCAAAATGGTTGTCTGATAAAGTTGCCTTATAAATAGCTGAGAAAAGAAGAGAAGCTAAAGGCAAAGGAGAAAAGGAAAGATATACCCATTTGAATGCAGAGTTCCAAAGAATAGCAAGGAGAGATAAGAAAGCCTTCCTCAGTGATCAATGCAAAGAAATAGAGGAAAACAATAGAATGGGAAAGACTAGAGATCTCTTTAAGAAAATTAGAGATATCAAGGGACATTTCATGCAAAGATGGGCACAATTAAGGACAGAAATGGTATGGACCTAATAGAAGCAGAAGATATTAAGAAGAGGTGGCGAGAATACACAGAAGAACTGACAAAGAACTGTACAAAAAAGATCTTAATGACCCAGATAACCATGATGGTGTGATCACTCACCTAGAACCAGACATCCTGGAATGCAAAATCAAGTGGGTCTTAGGAAGCATCACTAAGAACAAAGCTAGTAGGGGTAATGGAATTAGTTGAGCCATTTCAAATCCCAAAAGATGATGTTGTGAAAGTGCTGCACTCAATATGCCAGCAAATTTGGAAAACTCAGCAGTGGCCACAGGACCGGAAAAGGTCAGTTTTCATTTCAATTTCAAAGGAAGGCAATGCCAAAGAATGCTCAAGACTGCACAATTGCATTCATCTCACATGCTACCAAAGTAATGCTTAAAATTCTCCAAGCCAGGCTTCAGCAATACGTGAACCGTGAACTTCCTGATGTTCACAGTTTAGAAAAAGCAGAGGAACCAGAGATCAAATTGCCTACATCCGCTGGATCATCGAAAAAGCAAGAGATTTCCAGAAAAACATTGAATTCTACTTTACTGACTATGCCAAAGCCTTTGACTGTGTGGATCACAACAAATTGTGGAAAATTCTGAAAGTGATGGGAAACCAGACCACCTGACCTGCCTCTTGAGAAACCTGCATGCAGGTCAGGAAGCAACAGTTGGAACTGAACATGGAACAACAGACTGGTTCCAAATCAGGAAAGGAGTATGTCAAGGCTGTACATTGTCACCCTGCTTATTTAACTTATATGCAGAGTACATCATGCAAAATGCCAGGCTGGATGAAGCACAAGCTGGAATCAAGACTGCTGGGAGAAATATAAAAAACGTCAGATATGCAAATGACACCACTCTTATGGCAGAAGTGAAGAACTAAAGAGGGTCTTGATGAAAGTGAAAAAGGAAAGTAAAAAAGTTGGCTTAAAACCCAACATTCAGAAAACTAAGATCATGGCATCTGGTCCATGATCAGATGGTCCAAGTGATTTGCATCACTTCATGGCAGATAGATGGGGAAACAATGGAAACAGTGAGAAACTTCATTTTCTTGGGCTCCAAAATCACTGCAGATGGTGACTGCAGCCATGGAATTGAAAGACGCTTGCTCTTTGGAAGAAAAGCTATGACCAACCTAGACAGAATATTAAAAAGCAGAGACATTACTTTGCCAACAAAGTTCCATCTGTTTAAAGCTATGGTTTTTCCAGTAGTCATGTATGGATATGAAAGTTGGACTATAAAGAAAGCTAAGTGCCAAAGAACCGATGCTTTTGAACTGTGGTATTGGGTAAGACTCTTGCGATACTCTTGGACTGCAAGTAGATCCAACCAGTCTATCCTAAAGGAAATAAGTCCTGAATATTCATTGGAAGGACTGATGCTGAAGCTGAAATTCCAATAATTTGGCCACCTGATTCAAAGAACTGACTCATTGGAAAAGACCCTGGTGCTTGAAAAGATTGAAGGGAGGAAGAGAAGGGGAAGACCAAGGATGAGATGGTTGGATGACATCACCAAGATGGACATGAGTTTGAGTAAGCTCCATGAGTTAATAATGGACAGGGAAGCCTGGTGTGATGCAGTCCATGGGGTCACAAAGAGTTGGGCACAGCTGAGCAAGTAAACTGAACTGTATGCTCATGGGTTGATCTAATGCACAGATAAAAAATACATAAGAGAGACTTTCCTGCTGGTCCAGTGTTTAAGAATTTACCTTCCAATGTAGGGGAGACAGGTTTTCAGTTTCTTTCTCTTCAAGTATAAACAATGTCTCATTCACATGCAAATGATGCTAATAGTATCTTCTTCCTTATACAGATGAGGAAACTGAGTCCTAGGGAGAGCAAGTAACTGCCCTAAGTAGTTCACTCAGCTTCCCAGGTGGTGCAGTGATGAATCCACCTGCCAAAGCGCAAGATGCAGGAGACTCAGGTTCAATCCTGGGACTAGGAAATGGCTACCCACTCCAGTATTCTTGCCTAAAAAGTCCCATGGACAGAGGAGCCTGGCAGGCTACAGTCCATGGGGTCACAGAGTCAGACATGACTGACCATATGTACAGAGAGTTCACTCAGAGAGTGGCAAAACTAGGATTTGAACTAAAACTCCTTCTTTCAATTGTCATTTTTTTCTTGAATGAAAAGTAAGTTACCATCATTAGTTAAAAGTGAAAAGGAAGAAGCAAATTGATTAATAGCCTCTAGTAATAGACTCTACTAGGATTTCAGATGATTTTTTTTTTGTTATCCTACTTTATATTTCTAAACACTATATGTACATTGTCACTTTTTGATTTCCCAGTTTCAAGCATTATTTATTGACTTTCCATCCTGAAAGAAGAGGATTTTTTGTTTTTCACACACACACACGCACATACCCTGAAACCATTCTGATCATGTATATAAATTCCATTTTTTCTTTCCTGAAACTTGTAAAAAAAAATCTTTGGTCTCTAGTGTTTGAAATTCATTATTCTGAGTATTTAGTAGACTCTTTCCATTTGACTCATGCTCATTGGTTTGGGAAAATTGTCTTGATTAACTTCTTTTAGGCTAGACAATCTTCCATTTTCTCTCCTGCTATTCTGATGTTGGAACTTCCCTGGTGGCTCAGTGGTAGAGAATCTACCTGCCAATTCAGGATCCCTTGGAGAAGGAAATGACAACCCACTCTAGTATTCTTGCCTGGAAAACCCCATTGACAGAGGTGCCTCATGGGCTATAGTCCATGGGGTCACAAAGAGTCAGAAACACCTTAGTGACTAAACAACAATTGTGATGTTAGGATGTTGCTTGGTCATCTCATTAAAAAAATTTTTTTTTCTTTTTACATTACATTGTTTAATCCTTTTTGCTCTAAGCTTTCAACAGTCCCAGAGGAAGGTTTCAGCTAACTTCTTAGTTTGGTTTTCCCTTGTTACACGTGAAAAAGAAATTCAGACCTTCTAACGTCTTTTAAAGTAGGATCAGCAGTTTCATTTCTTAAAAAGTACTCCTCCTACTCTCCTCCAACTACATTCTGAGAGTCACAAGCTTCTCATGGCTTCCCAGAATAAGGGGTCCAAATCCAAGTTTCTCTAGTTCCTCTTCCATAGGCAGGACAGTGTTTTGAAGTCTTTGCAGTTATAGACTCCATATCCCTTTTGGACCCAAAGATAGGTCCTATCCCTCACATGGGCTTTAAAACATCCATTCCCAGACCGTAGGTACAATATCTTATTTGAAATCCATGTAGCACCAGTCCCTTCTCGCCACGCTGGCTCTGATTTCCTGCCTAATTTCTGGCAACTGGTTTTATTTTAAATTCAGCTATGTGGCCCCTGAAAAAGGTAGCTTTAATATAACATTTTACTCAGGACTCCATGAGTTTGTGGTGGAGAAAACAAGCAAGATCCTAATATTTCCATTGCCCCTGTCTTCACATAGTGCCAACACTACCTCCCCCAGCATACCCTGGTGATCTATCTTGCCTAAATACTGCAAGTTTCTAGTGTTCTTCCTGCTACCAGTCACTATTTCCCTCTTCTTTCTACTCTCAGGGTTATCGGCCTAACAATCTATCTGACTTTGTCATTCCAATCCTTAAAAGCCAGCTTTACTTCATGATAACTTTCAAGATCAAGGTTACGTGCCAGGTCAGGTCACAGTTCAGATTTTTCAAAACTTGTTCCCAATTGTTATGGACTGAATTATATCCTCCCCAAATTTGTATGTTGAAGTTCTAACTCCCAGTATCTTAGAATGTGATTATATTTGTAGATTGGGCCTCTAAAGATAATGAAGATTGAATGAGGCCATATGAGTGGGCTCTAATCCAATTTGATTCTTGGCCTTATAAGAAAGAGGGAGAGCCACCAGGGATATTAATGCACAGAGAAAAGGTCATATGGAGACACAGCAAGAAGATGGCCAACTACCAGCCACCAAGAAAGGTGCCAGGAGAAACCAAACCCACCGCGCCTTGCTCTTGGACTTCCAGCCTCCAGAGCTGTGAGAAATAAAGTCCTGTGGTGTTCTGCTATTGCAGCCCAAGCTGACCAATAGACTGGACACAGACCGGAAGGTCAAAACAACAGGACTTTATTTCTCACAGCTCTGGAGGCTGGAATGGTTATTAGTTTACCCTGTCTGGAATACAGAGATGGGAAGTACTGGGACTCTGTATTCCAGACAGGGTAAACTAATAACCATTCCTCATCCAGGAAAATTGTGTTCCACAGCTGTCAACCCTATGGAATACTGCCCTTGCCCAATGCGATAGGCTGAATAAGGGCTACCAAATATACCCAGATCCTAAGCCCTGGAAGCTGTCGATATTGACTTATAGGGCATTTGCAGCTGTAACTATGTATCTTGAGTTGGAGAAATCATCCTAGATGAACTGCATGGGCCATAAATGTAATCACAAGGGTCTTTCTAAAAAGGAGGCAAAGAAAATATGAAGTAGGAGATGTGATGGTGAAAGGAAGAGGTTGGAACGGTTTGAGGAAGAGGGCACAAGGCAAGGAATGTAGAAAGCGTTTGGTCTCTAGAAGATGTAAGGAAATTGTTTCTTCACTAGAACCTCCAGAAGAAACCAGCACTCTTTACACCTTGACTTTAGCCCAGCAGATTAATTCAAACTTTTGTTCTCCAGAACTATAAAAGAAGACATTCTTGTTGTTTTAAACAGCTGAGATTGTGGTGATTTGTTACAGTAAGCACAGGGAACTAAGACACCAGGGAGTTTTCTAGCCATCTATCTGGAGTCAGATTTCCCGTCATCTCCTTAGTGAAGCCTTCCATCATTCTCTTTATAGGATCAGTCTCGTTATTCAGTTATCCTGAAAAAAAGTCTGCTCTGCTCTAGTACTGATCTTTTTATGCTGGATTTTTTTTTTAACTTTTTATTTTCTAACAATTATAAACTCACAGGAAATTGCAAAAATAGTAGCAAGTACCTGTCTTCAACTTTCTCAACTCCAATGATGACATCTTACATAACTTCAGTACAGTATCAAAACCTAGAAAATGACACTGGTATAACACTGTTAACTAGAGTAAACACCCTCTTTACTTTTCATCAACTATGTTTGGTTTTGATTATTTTTTACACTAGAGCTCCTCAAAGTCAGGGACGATGTATCTCATTCATCTTTACACTGTTGCTGTTACTCCTAAGTCGCGTCAGTCGTGTCCGACTCTGCGCAACCCCATAGACGGCAGCCCACCAGGCTCCCCCGTCCCTGGGATTCTCCAGGCAAGAACACTGGAGTGGGTTGCCATTTCCTTCTCCAATGCATGAAAGTGAAAAGTGAAGGTGAAGTCGCTCAGTCGTGTCCAACTTCTAGCGACCACATGGACTGTAGCCTACGAGGCTCCTCTGTACACTGTTAATGCCTAAGAAATACTAGGAGAGCAATAAATGTTTTTAGAATGAAGGAGATGAAATAAGAAGACAGGAGAGGGACAAGAGAGGAGATAAAATTAACAAAATTTGGGCTTTTTTGGCTCATGTCATTTAAACAGTTACAGGTGTATCTTTTGGAGAAGGCAATGGCACCCCACTCTAGCACTCTTGCCTGGACAATCCCATGGACGGAGGAACCTGATAGGCTACAGTCCATGGGATCACACGGAGTCGGACCTGACTGAGCAACTTCACTTTCACTTTTCACTTTCATGCATTGGAGAAGGAAATGGCAACCCACCCCACTGTTCTTGCCTGGAGACTCCCAGGGACAGAGGAGCCTGGGGACTGACATCTATGGGGTTACACAAAGTCAGACACGACTGAAGCGACTTAGCAGCAGCAGCAGGTGTATCTTTCAGTGGAGGACAGGATGTAAATGCAACAAAGGGCTTTAGTGGCATTACCATTTTAGTGAAAGTAAAATTCTGCATTCTGACTCCTCAATATTTCTAGTCACATTTTGAGAACTTAAGAACACATGCATTTTCACTACACATGTTGCACATCACTTTAATTAAACATTTCTTTCAAACAGCCATTTTGCAGTTTAGATATTGAGAACTTTTATTCTATCTAGTATTTTTGTTAGGATTTCCAGTAGGAGTAGCTTAAAATAATAATAAAAGATTTGTCTAGTACATATATTTCTGGCTGAGTTTCACACCCAATAAAATTCCATGTTCACAAACACATGTCTCAATGAGAAACAAAGAATAAGGTGACACATCTGAAGCGTTTATTGATGAAATTTGGGCAGTGCCTGCTCTTCTACTGGCACAGCTGGAAAATGAAACATTTCTATTTGGCAATTTAAAATCAATCAAATATTTTATTTCCCAGTTAAGCTATATCTGTGCACTTTAAATGATGTATAAGTCATTCCATGAAGCAGAAAAGTTCAGGGACAGGTCATCAAAGGTCAGGTAATATGATCGTTGGAGGAACACCAGGAAAGAGAGCTCAAGCACCAAATCTGTCTTCCAGCCATAGTTGACCTTGTTCCATAAGTCAAAGCAGGGGGACTCTTGGAAGAAAAGAGAGGGGTGACCTCCATAATTTGCCTACTATGCACTTGCTACTTTAAACACAGTATCCCTTTTAGCCCCTTCCCATAACCTTGCATTGTAGGTCTTATTAGCCTCAATTTTATAGGTAAAGAAGCTGAAACTTAGATGAAGCAATCTGTTCAAGTGAAAAACCTATTAACAGAATTCAAATCTATCCTGGTTTGGTCTCTAACCCCGTAGTCTTTCTTCTACAGGTAATGAATTTCTGCAAAAGCAGTGGTTTTCTACTTTCACTTCACATTAGAATCACTTAGTTAATTTTCCAAACCCCACAAAGCTCAGGCTGTACCACTAGGGGTGGGACCCAGGCTCCTGTACTTTAGGCTCTCTGGGGGATTCCAGTATGCAGGAGGGTCTGAGAATGATGGAGACACGTCAAAATAGGCTGAATGGAAAGCTGCCCAGATCATCTGATTTAAGAAGCAGGAAAAGACTCCATGCCTAATAATATCTCCCAAAGTGGCCATCTATCATGCCTAATATTTCTATCATTTACATCATTTCTTTGGAAAAAGATATCTGTTCTCCAGAAGGCCACTGTTAAAATGCAAATCAGTCACCTAACAGGAAAAGTGCATTAATATATTTTTTTGTACAAGCCTAGATTATATGACTTTGTCTTGGTCAACATTTTTAATCACCACCTTGGAGAAAGTCACACAATGCTTTCTCATTAAATTTGCAGCAGACACAGAAGACACTGGAAGAGCTCATTTGTCAGAATCTGAGATCAGGACATTTCACCCTGTCCCATTCCTCCGAAAAATGTCTCCAGATGCTGAAACACTGGACTCAGATGAAAAATTGAAATCCTGAATGCAAGTTCAAAATACAAATGATGCAGAAACCTGATTTCAAAATAACCCCGATGGAAAAGATTCTTAGATATACTTTAAACCATATATGGACCTCATATGACCTGGCTGACAAAAAAGCTGATGAAATATTAAGATAGAATAAAATAAACAGAAATGCATTCAGGTACACTATTTTAAAATATTAAGAGATTTATGTTTCCCAAGAAATTGAAAAACTAGATAGTGTCCAGATGAGGGGTGGCAATGAGAACATGGAAGGACTTGCAAACTACATCAACTTAGGGAAAAAGGCAAACTGAATGTCACTTTCTCTGTTGGACTTTCCCATATACCTATGTAGAATGATTCCTCCTGACAGATATGTGACTCTTTGTACGTTTTTATCTCTTATATCATTGCTGCTAAATTCCTTCAGTCGTGTCCGACTCTGTGCGACCCCACAGATGGCAGCCCACCAGGCTCCCTGGTCCTTGGGATTATCCAGGCTAGAACACTGGAGTGGGTTGCCATTTCCTTCTCCAATGCATGAAAGTAAAAAGTGAAAGTGAAGTTGCTCAGTAGTGTCTGACCCTTAGCGACCCTATGGACTGTAGCCCACCAGGCTCCTCCATCCATGGGAGTTTCCAAGCAAGAATACCGGAGTGGGGTGCCATCACCTTATATCATTAGAGGATAGTTAACTGTGAGTATGTTTTTTCCACAATAGACTGTGATGCCCTTNTGACCCTTAGCGACCCTATGGACTGTAGCCCACCAGGCTCCTCCATCCATGGGAGTTTCCAAGCAAGAATACCGGAGTGGGGTGCCATCACCTTATATCATTAGAGGATAGTTAACTGTGAGTATGTTTTTTCCACAATAGACTGTGATGCCCTTGAGGTCAGTGACTAAGTCACATTCTTCTTCACTTCCCAGCCCCTCTCTAAGAGCAAATAGTATTAAATCACTCTTATGGTATCCTTTGCTAACTGGTTGTATTTTCTTGAAATTTTCTAATTCAATTTGCCAAGGGCAATAAATTGCTTGGCAGAAGTTAGGTAACAACATTTCAGAAATGGGAAAAGCTAATTTGGGTGGCAGCTTAGACTAGATCATCTTGTTTCAACTGAAGATTCCATGATGAATAGATTTCTATAATTCATGATTGGTTTAACAGCTGGTAAGCAGAGAGTACAATCTTGAAGCAATGGGAGCAAAGGAGGTATACTTTTAGTGGACTAGGTAGATGTTTAGCAGCCAATTTATAAAGCTGATAGTCTATGGATCACGGAATGAGAAAAGACACAGTAGTAATGACTCTCCTCTATTCCTTGATGTCTGGGATTTCAGTTGGGGGTCACTGAAACCTCTGAAACCTCTGGGGAGCAAGAAGCAGTAAGATGGAGAGATCAGCTTCTGAGATGGCTTCTTCCTGTGTGTATATGGAACCTAGGAAGGGACCTCTAAAGGACTGTCCACAAGAACCCCTATGTGTAGTCTAGCCAATACGGAAATCACTTGAATATTTTAGATGGTGTTTCAGGGCTTTAAGGCAAGTGTTCCAGGATTACAAGGCAGAAGTTGAATGGTCATTTACAACTTCTGCTGTATAATCTGTTGGTTGAAACATTTACAAATTTGCCCAAATTTAAGGGGTTGGGATCATAGACCTCACTTCTCAATAGGTGTGGGATTAAAGGATTGATAGCTATCTTTTAAAAACCACCACAGTAACACTTTGGTTTTTTGAGACATCAATGGTTAACTAGACGAGGGATCTTACACAGAGGTCCTGGAGCAACATCACACACCACGTGTGGCAGATGGCGGGCATGACATGGCAGCTATATTCGCTCCTCAGTGGAGAAGGAGGCCACCATTTATAGATGGAATTGATCTCTGGTGGGCTTATCAGTTACCAGATACCTATAATTAAGAGGATTGGATAGTCACATGAGTGAATCAGGACAGGCCAAGCAGGGGATGTACAAAGAGAAAGAAAACAGCCATCTTGAACGGCCTAACCATACAACCCACCCCTACATACCCTGCATGATGCTTACAGTCTCGGTCTGCCCCACTTCCACAATATGCCTGGTGTCAGGTATGTAGAGGTACACTGCAACCGAACACCACAAATGCAATAAAGAGAGCAGCTATAAAGATGTCAGGAGTCTGCTGCTGCTGCTGCTGCTACTAAGTCACTTCAGTTGTGTCCGACTCGGTGTGACCCCCATAGATGGCAGCCCACCAGGCGCTCCTGTCCCTGGGATTCCCCAGGCAAGAATACTGGAGTGGGTTGCCATTTCCTTCTCCAATGTATGCATGCACGCTAAGTCGCTTCAGTTGTGTCTGCCTCTGTGCGGCCCCATGGACAGCAGCCCACTAGGCTCCTCTGTCCATGGGATTCTCCAGGCAAGAATACTGGAGTGGGTTGCCATTTCCTTCCATCAGGAGTCAAAGAGGTGGGAAAACTTTGGAGCCAGGTGCTTATGGGGGTCAATTTTTCATGGATGTCCAGAGAAGAATGACANAGCCCACTAGGCTCCTCTGTCCATGGGATTCTCCAGGCAAGAATACTGGAGTGGGTTGCCATTTCCTTCCATCAGGAGTCAAAGAGGTGGGAAAACTTTGGAGCCAGGTGCTTATGGGGGTCAATTTTTCATGGATGTCCAGAGAAGAATGACATTGCATCTTGCTGTAGATTCAGCAATTAAACTCATTTCACAATGAGGCCACTGTTTTTTCAGTCTGAAAACAGATTCCTTCCTCTCAGACTAGGGATGAAATGTAAGATGTTTGACAGGCACAATACAGGGAAGATCATGACCATTAAACACAATACAATCAGTAATAACATTCTGAGATAATATACCACCCTTGCCTATAGTTTGTTTGGGGCTGCAGTAGCATACTGCCTGTCTACCCTCAGTCCCCACAGCCTGTGCCAAAATACTAGAGAGGTGGTAATAACAACAGCCCACAGATTAATATAAACGTTCCTTTCTCCAGTAGGGGGCCCCACATTAATTACCTAAGTAGCCTTCCATGCGGCTGGGTAGAAGACAGTGAAATCTGTAAGTCCCTTTCTAATCCTGTTCCCCATGGGGCAGCAAACCCAACCACCAGGGACTTACCTGCCACCAGGGCCATTTTATAGCATGCTGTCCTGCAGGTAGATCCTATGTCAAGGGCAAAAAACAAGTTATTATCCTGACTGATCACTGGCAATGGAAAGGTGAACTCAGATTGTGTTAACTAGCTTTCTCTCGGTTGCCATGGTGTAAGAATGAAGACATTGCATCCCTGTATGTGCCCACATGTTGAGAGTAGATTTCTCATCTCAATTGTTGTTTAAGTAGTCCATTCATCCTTTCAGTTAGCCTGGCAACAGTGGGATCATAAGACAGTGGAAATACAAATATAGATCGTTTTTATCAGTCCATTCCTTGACTTCATAGCAGATTAAGTGAATTCCTTGGTCACTGTTGACGTCCATGGGGGTCCTGTATATCACACAGCTATTCTAGACCCCAAATAGTGGGTTTTTTTGCATTGCTTGATGACTTGGGTAGACTTTTTGTAATGTCTTCCACTTGTTATAATGCACTGTAGCCTGCCTATAGCTGCTGTCCCATCACACCGGTAAAATTCTGAGGATGACAGTCAGGAGCATGGACAAACTGAGGTAATAGAAGTGGGGAAAACTATGATGTAATCTTGGACTAGTTCAGTGCCTGTTTGGATTAAAGTTATCTGCTCACCAAGAGGATAAAATAAACTCTTTGTAGAAGGACATAGCATCAAAAGCCTCTAATACTTATTAAAAAAAAATGTCTGTCCATTGATAAAATATTACCAGGTATGACAAGAAAAAGAACCAAGAGAAAAACTGGCAATAGAAACAGACCTGCAGATGATCCATTTTTCAGTGTTATTAGAAATGAACTTTAACATAGCTGTAATTAATACATTCAAGATAATAGGTGTTGAGGTGGAGAAATTCACTAGATACCTGGCATTTATTTAAAAAAAATAAATTAAAGGATCCAAATGTGGTAGCAAAAACTGAAGTCTCAAAAGATGGGTTTAGATTAGACATAGAAGGAAAGTTGATTAAGTTGGAAGAAGGATAGAAAATAGAAAAGAGCATAAAGACATATGCGATGTGGTGAGAAGACAGGAGAAATAGAAAACGAAAGAAAAACTATTTGAAGGATTAAGAGTAAACATTTTCCAAGACTAATAAAAGATGTGGTCTACAAGAAACTTTATGAAACTCAAGAAACATTTGTGGACAAACAGAAAACCTCTCACCCAAGTTCAGAATATAAAGTTCCTGAAAAAAAGAAGAAATATAAAAAATAGTCAAAATTTATATATATATATATATATAT
>SJYV01033755.1:623128-696876 GCA_006410875.1 Neotragus pygmaeus
AAAATTTATATATATATATATATATATATATATTCCTAAAGGTTATGTATGTAAAATAATATGTAATATAATCATATGAATTATGTATATTATAATACATTTATTATAGCATAGCAGTGAAGTGAAAGTCGCTCAGTCGTGTCTGACTCTTTGCTACCCCAAGGCTATACAGTCCGTGAAATTCTCCAGGCCAGAGTACTGAAGTGGTTAGCCGCTCCATTCTCCAGGGGATCTTCCCAACCCAGGGATTGAACCCAGGGCTCCCACACTGCAGGCAGATTCTTTACCAGCTGGGAAGGCCTATTATAATTTGTCGTGACATAAATAGTTACATTGAAACTTCCAGGTTACTCCTCAATAGATATGATAAAAGTCAGAAGACAGTGGGAAAATATCTTTAAAGTATTGAAAGAAAAGTGCCAACACATCATTTTATAATTAGTAAAAATATTTTCCAAAGTTGAAGGTTTCTGAACATATAGAAATTGAGTGAATTCATCACTAGGAGACCTACGCTAATTTAATGTACAGATGGTAAATGCTCCTAGAAGGAAACATGGAAATATAGGAAAGAATGAAGAGCAAAATACTGGTTAAAGAGGTGAATAAATACAAGTGAATATCAAACATACAGAACAGTATGGGGGTTAAAAAATACACAGAATAACATATTGCCGTGGTTTAGTCGCTAAATCATGTCCAACTCTTTGTGACCCCATGGATTGTAGCTTGCCAGTCTCCTCTGTTCATGGAATTTTCCAGGCAAGAATACTGGAGTGGGTTGCCATTTCCTTCTCCAGTGGATCTTCCCAACCTAGGGATCGGACCTGCATCTCCTGCATTGGCAAGAGGATTCTTTACCGCTGGGCCCCTAGGAGAGCCCAGAAAAACATAATCCAGTACCAGAAAAGTCAGAAGGAGTTAATGTAGCTAAGTACTCTAAAGTCTCTGTGTTATCTGCAAGGTCCTGAAAGTACTTACATTAAGTTTATTAAATCAAAGCTGCACATTAGTAAAAGAATGTGTTAACAAAGCAGCTTATAGAAAGGGAAGACATAGACTACAAATGTTGGATTTGTTCAAAATAAGTCAAGAAATGAGAGGGAAACGAAAATAAAGCAGATGAGACCAAGAGAAAATGAGTAGATAGGAAACCAAGAATAAATAGACATAAATCCAAGATTTTTAAATACTCCAACTTAAAAATGAAAATTAATAAAAGCCAACAGCATATCACTTAGGCTTTAAGTAAAAGAACTCAGAGAGTTTGAGGGGGAATGATGGGGAAAGCTATACCATGCAAATCAGATAAAATAATAGCCTGAAAGGGGTTTAGAGACCATTTGTTCTCCAAGACTACTTGTTCTTCTGCCTTAGGAACCACAATACTGAGGTCCAGAACAGCATCTGCGATGAGGATTCTGTGGGCTTCTGATTCTCAGTTCTGTCATTTTCAATACCAACACTGTAAAATGGAAATTGTTATACTTTTCGTCATTTCTCCTTGATTCCCAAGTCAGAATGCTGTGTTCCTCTGAGTAGAGCCCATTTGTGATGAGCTGTATTTGGGGAGAACAGAGCCCTAAAAATATATTTCTGAAATGGTTTCCTCTGTGGAAGCTGTGAGAGTCTTTTGATTTGTGTAGTATGATTTGTAATCTCGGCTGCTCAGCTCCAAGGATGGATGTGTGGGGAGTGAGATCCTTTCCCATGCTTCTTTTTTTTTTTTTTTTTTTTTATAATTCCCTTTTCACTCTCTTCTCCATCAAAGATTTACGACTGGGGAAAAGATAAAAGAAAAACAAATGCAAACTCTAAGCCAAGAGAATCTTCTTGACTATATTTCAGCTCTCTTAACAAATTGCCTGATCAAGTTCACCTGGCTCAGTCAACAAATCAGATGGGAAATTTTAACCCATTGCCCACCAGGATATATTGAGGATAGATGATATCTATTGGTTAATATCTATTGGTTAAAATTAGATATGAATTATTGTACAAAATGAAAATATCCTAATTAATTGTAACAGGTGAGACATTAATGTGGTTATCCATTTAAAACAATCACAACAAAACTATCCATACCTTTTCTAAAGCCAAAAAGATAACAATAGCATAATGGAAGCCCCTTACTTGGTCTTTCTGCTTTTGACTTGTCTCACTGCCCTCATCTGCATTCCCTGACAGACCTGACCGACAGCTTCAGGTTTGCCCAGTTTCTGGGTTAATTGGAAGTACCATAGAAAGCATATATAGCCTGAGGCTTTAGAATAGGTTATATGGTTAACCAGGCTCACTGGCTGTCACAGCAGAGATAGCCCAAGATATGCTTAAAGCCTCTGAGTTATAACATCCCGTCCAACCAAGACTATAGATTTAGGCACTTCATCTGTTTAGGCTGCTATAACAAAATACCACAGACTGGGTGGATTATAAACAATAGAAATTTATTTCTCATGGCTCTGGAAGCTCGGAAGTCCAAGATCAAGGCACCAGCAGATTCAGATTCAGTGTCTGGTAAGGAACTGCTTCCTGGGTCACAAATGACCATCTTTGTACTGCGTCCTCACATGGCAGAGAGCTCTCTGGGGTCACCTTCGCAAGAGCACTAATTCTACTCATGTAGGTTCCGCCCTCATGACCTAATCAACTTCCAAAGGCCCCACCTCTAGACTGTAACGTATGAATTTAGCCAGGGGTTGGGGGGAAGGGGGAGGGAGGATGCAAATCTTCAGTCTATAGCTGGCAGCTACCCGTTTCCATAGGGTTTCCTGGTAATATAATAGCTAACATTTATTAAACACTATGTACCCAATATCTTAAATCCATTTTTTCATTTAATCTTCATAAAACTACATAAGTACTGTTTTCACTATCACTTTGCAGATGAGAATACTAATTTTTAAAAGGTTTAAGCAGTATATAAGCCAATCTCTTAATAAGTGGCAGACATGGAATTTGAATTGGGCAATGTGGCTTCAGCACTCAAATGGTTAAAACTGCACTGCCTAGCAACCCATCTGTCTGTGGGACCAGAACTGACTTGGATCTTATCTGTCTGTATCTCTGATAGCTAACTGAGCTCTTCCTTCTTAGAATCCCAACCTGAGATAGGAGTCTTTCTACATTCACTACAATACCAAAAATCATGAAAAAATTCTACCTTTACTGGTTACAACAGCAAGCCTGAAATTTTCAACTCTGGACTCCCCCGATCAATTGTCTAACTGCTTCTTCCTTTGACATTGTGTTTCAAACTGTACAACTGCTTGTTTGAGTACTAGTTGACAAAGCTAGTGTTAGGGTTCTCCAGAGAAAAGGAACCCATAAGAGACTAACTATCTATGTATTTATCCATCTATCTGTCTATACATCTATCTATTTATCTATCATCTGTTATCCCTCCATCTATTTGCCTGTGTGCTAAGTCGCTTCAGTCGTGACAGACTCTTTGTGACCTCGTGGACTACAGCCCACCAGGCTCCTCTGTGCATGGGATTCTCCAGACAAGAATACTGGAGTGGGTTGCCATTTCCTTCTCCGGGGAATCTTCCTTACCTAGGGATCAAACCGCATCGCTTATGTCTCCTGCATTGGCAGGCGGATGCTTACCACTAGCACCTCCTAGGAAGCCTCCATCTATTTATGTATCATCTATTGATCATGTATCTAGATATAATGAGTTTTTTGGTAAGAAAATGGTTCTTGTGATTATGGAGACTGAGAAGTACCATGATGCCAAGCTGGAGACCCAGGAAAGCTGGGAGTATAAATTGCAGTTGAGCTTGAAGATCTGAGAATCAGGAAGTGTCAATGGTTTAAGTCCCAGTCCAAAGGCAGGAGCTGAACAATGTCTCAGCTCGGTCAGGCAGAAAGGGAGAGTTAAACTTTCCTGTGCTCTTTTGCTCTATTTAGTCCCTCAGTGGGCTGGATGATGCCCATCCAAGTTGGAAAGAGCAATCTCCTTTACCTAGTCTAATGATTCAAATGCTTTTTCCTGAAACTCTCTCACAGACACACCCAGAAATAATATTGAACCATAGATATGGTCCTATCTTTTAGATCCTGGAGTTTTTGTGAACCTCAGTAGAAACTTTGGTTCTCCCGGTCCTGGCATACCTTGCTCCTACTATCACAGTACATGGATGCATGTTTAACTGGAGTACATAATCATTTCTCAGTAAATGCCTAATAAGGCGCTCCCTAGAGGATCAGCCTGTCAGACCCATATTTCAGACCGCCCGATGCTGCCAGGTAGAATTATGAACAGTTGCTGTTTTTCTGGTTTTCGGTTAGTTATCTCTTGCCACTCTAAATCACTTAAATGATCTGCAGATTTTTTTTTTCCTTGATGATGTATTTCTCCCTTCCTTCTATTATTATTATTTTGAAATAAAACTCCTTAGACTTAACAGGAAAGGCTTAAAATTAAAACACCACAAAACAGAATAAATGAGAAGCATAGATTTCTTTCAGCGACCCTTCTGTCATTCCCTGTGCATTAAGCAACTGTGCATTAAGCTTAATAACTTTGGGCTAATGTTCAAGAGACAATGGATGCCTTGAAAGTGACACTGTGAATATTGAAGTCCAAAGGGTAAAGAGAATGTGATATCCCTCTCATGGCTGATGAGGAAGCAGCCTCATAAAAGGGAAATGAGGGTGTTAGTCTAGATGATCACCAAGGTCCCTCACAGTTGTAAAACTAAATGGTCAGTGGGGATAGCCCAAATACAATGGGTTAAACAGTAAAAGTAATCATTAAGAACCATACTTGGCCCTAATAATTTATCTACCTCTTATTGATTGAAATGAATATATTGCCATTAATACTCCAGAAATAATTTTCAGAGGGTCCCTTGAAACTCTATTATAGATTTAACTACCATGGAAAGACTATGGGTTATTTTCTGGCCAGTTATCCATAAAAGTGAGAGCTAATATTAGTTGAGACTCTTGGTTGTAAACCTTAGAAACTAATGCTCTCTACTTAGTAAAAGAGAATTTATTACAAGGAGAGGAAAGTTCACAGGATCAATGAGGGGCTGGAGGACCTGAGTTAGGAAATGGATCTGAATGAAGGGGCTCTTGGAGCTGGAGATGGGCTTATCCCCAGGCTACATCTGTGCTCTGATGGGCATAACCTCTCAGAGCAGGCATCTGAAGGGCACCTTGGTCACATGACTGTCTCCTAGCTGTACCAGGATGGGGGCCTGAAAGGGAATGATATGACCTTTTAGGCTTCCATAGTTGGGGGGTAGGTGAGAACTGCCCTCCCATTAAAGTAACACCCAATAGGAAGTTAGGAAAGAATGTGACTGAATACCAGACAGCCAATAAAGAATTAGTGTCTGCTATATTAACTATACATTATAAAAGTGTGTACAACCTGAGTATGTCAATCTATGGTGTGTGTGTATATATATATGTGTGTGTGTGTGTATAGTGTATTTAAAATAATATGAGATTTAAGGTCAGACAGACTTGGTCAAAAGGCTGGCCCTGCCACTTTCTAGCTTGGTGACCTGGCAGATGCTCTTTTAGTTTTCAGATTCTGAAAATCTCAGGATTCTCTACCCTACAGTTGTTTTCAGACTAAGGGCCTAATCCTTGCAAACCCTGGCACACAGTAGGATTTATTATTATATTTTTCTTGAAGGAAGATATGTTCCTCATTTTGAATCTTAAATGGTCAATAGCCTACCAAGACTTTTCTAAAAACCTTTGACAAAGAGTCTTTGAAATGAGAAAATGACATAAAATAGCAATTAGTAACCTGCAGATTGAGCCCTATTCTGCAAACAGGAAACTCGTAGCAGGATCTGGGAGGGAGGACCCTTTTCTCGGCACTTGCCTTAAATGAAGGTGCATCTTTTGCCTCAATAATTGGATGTCTCTCTCTTAGACAGAAATGAGATCGCCCCCTCCCCCCGCCACCTCCACCGTACTTTACTTTTTCATTTAGGATGCTGACATGTCCTTGAATTTTGCAAGTACGTTTGCTTAGAATTAATACCATCATCATAAAGGACCAGTTTCTTAATTTCTTTTCATGCTAAGTTAGCAAGAGAGACCAAAATTCTTTCTTCTTATGACTGAACTGTTCAAGTATCTAAAAATGCCTTTAGGACTTCAGAGAGAAGCCACCACAATGCATGACACTCACATTCTTTTTATAGACTTACAGGTGTGTGAGGTTTTGTGCGTGTGTGTGTGCAACCTAATACAGCTAGCTACTGCTTAGCATGGCAAATGAAACAAAGAGGACTGCTTTCATGAGCCACATTTTCTTAACTAAAAATGTTCAGATCACTATGCAGTAGTTGTTTTTTTTCCCTCATCAGAAAGTTTGACCTAAATTTTTTTTTTTTAAAATTTTAGGGTCTTTTAAAAATTATTCAGCATTAACTTCAGTTAAGCAAGAATGAAATTGACATTTCAAAACTGGATTTTAGGATATAGATGAAAGCGTTTGATATATACTGGTGAGCTGAGTTGACTTCATTAAATTCTCAAAGATATGTCATCTTCCAAACTTAACTAGGTAAAACAGCCAAATATTAATAGAAAATTTCTGACTTTAAGTTACTGGTGTCAGAAATGTTAAATAGGGAAAGAATAACTTCACAGATACTTTCCATACAAAAATAACCCAGAGGTTTGATTGTGAGCATGTTGTTTACAATGGAGAAGAATTGAAAGCAACCAAAAAGTCCAGCTTTAGGGATTAAATAGATTAAATGGGGACTATTTTTAATAATAGAAAGTCTTATCATGGAAAATAAAATGAGAAAAATTATTTAATGTGACACAGAAAGATGCTTGTTAACTACTGATAAAGTTCAAAGCAGTACATTTAGTAGGATCTCAATTCTCTAAATACACACAGATACAGACAGGATGACACAGCAAGTGCAGAGTTATTTTTTTCTAGATGATGAATTTATAATTGGTTTTTATTTTTTTGTTGTTTTGTACATATGTATTTTCTAAATGTATAGTAAAAAAAAAATTAACAGTAAGTTATTTTACATAATAATGGGCTTCTCTGATGGCTCAGCACATAAAGACTGCCTGCAATGCAGGAGATACAGGAGACTCGGGTTTGCTTCTTGGGTCAATAAGATCCCCTGGAGAAGGAAATGGCAATCCACTCCAGTATTCTTGTCTGAAAAATCCCATGGACAGAGGAGCCTGTCGGGCTACAGTCCAAAGGGTCGCAAAGAGTCAGACATGACTGAGCAACTAAGCACTCAAGATAAGGATGGATATTACCCTGCTTTCAGACTTAGTTTCAATTATCAAATCTATATCAAATACTGGAATTTCAAAGTCACGGAGCAAATGGGTGAATATGGTGCTACATATCTTGAAGGTGTTCTCTCCCACCACTAAAAATTCTTTAACATCATCTCTAATAGGTTAAAATCTGGCTAGATGGTGCTGACACATTGCAGATATTTTCTTTTCTGAGTTTAGTTTCAGCTATATCCTTAATTAAAGTGTTTAATTAATGCTCAAGTATCTGAGCATCCCCACTGCTATTAGTAGTCAGCAACCCAAAACAGGGGTTATTGGAAGGTAAACAGATTCCCAATATATTCCCAGTATATATAAAAGTAACTGAATTTTCCCCCATCTCTAAAGTGCTAGTTAGTACTTATTCTAGTTTTGGGGGAAAATACATAATTCCTGCACTGGTGATTTGTTTCTGGCAAAAGAAACCTTGAATCTTCACCCCCAAATGGAGACTGGCCTTCGGCATTCCGATGTGCTGGTGAAAGCAATGGCTCTGGAGTCAGAACGCCCGAGTCTGAACTTTAGTTCCTCCACTTACTAACAAGTGATGGGCTTTGGCTAAGTTATTTAACTTCTCTACGTTTCAATTTCTTCATCTATAAGAGGGGGAAATATTGGTGCTTTCTCTATGGGGTTGTTGTGGAGATTGAATACACATAGAATTTAAAACAATGGCACACAGTGATTGCTTTATAAAATCAGACATACTGTCCACTCTCTGCCTGCCCTCCCTACCCACTCATAAAGCCATCCTCACACTTCTCGGGGCCCCAGGAGCTGACCTCCATGCGTGCCTGTTGTCACTTCAGTCGTGACCGACTCTTGCGACTGTATGCACTATAGCCCCCGGCAGTGAGTTGCCATGCCTTCCTCCCAGGGATCTTCCTGACCCAGGGATCAAATCCAGCCTCTCCCGTCTCCTGTAATGATGGGCAGGTTCTTTACCACTAGCGCCACCTGGGGAGCCCCCTGACCTCTGCAGACCGCCTCAGACCCTCAGCTCTGGCTTTCTGCTGGGCATAAGCAGACAGAGGATTCAGGATTTATTCCTCCCTGACTCCACCGCTGGCTCCTGGCTCCTGATAGCAGCCCCTCCTCCAGGACTCCAATTTTTATTAGATTTCTCTACGGGGTTTCCTTCTCAGACTTAACGGGTAGTAATAGCTTCCAACAACTGCTAATTCCTGGATGCTTCGCCATGTTTTGTTGCTTCCCTTAAGGCTGCTCACACCTCTGTAAATAGTCTCTTCCTTGAACATTACTTAGTTTATCCATTTTGAACGAGCCAAGTACTTCCTGCTGACCCCTGACAAGAAACAAATGACCACTATTAATAAATGGATTCTCCTGCTCATAATAGTACTGCAGTCAGAAGAGATTGTCAAGCACAAAGATAATCATTTTATTGGGCATGCAAGATACCAGACAACTTTCAGATTCTTCTGAATTATGAATGTCTTGGGTTTGCTAAAAACATCCGAGAATCACACAGGTGAAATCTAAAAGATGGAATTTTTAGTTGCCGTTTTATTTATGCACTAGGATATCTGCTGCTTAGCAATCATCCCAGGCTTTGGATTCTTTTAAAATTCTTGTCTGCTGATACATTTTCTTTATCCAAAGAGTACAAGATGAAGACCTGGTTTATGATTTCTGTTAAATTTACACCAGGCTTTCTCATTGGATTAATTAACTATTCATTCATTTATTCATCACATATAGAACATTGTGCTAGAAGAAAGCATTATAAGCAGAAAGAAAACAGAAGCAGTCTCAGTCTCATGGAATTTCTAATTTGGGGAAGGAAATTTTAATTCTGTAATTATACCTGTGCCAAAAAAAAAAAAAGTAAAACTGTATCCATGACAAATGCTATGACAGGAGGTGCATGATGCCGCAAGAGTCTTTGATAGAGAATTTGACCTTGTCAGGTGATCAGGGAAAGTTTTCCTAAGATGGTGATATAAGCTGAGCCTTGAAGAATAACAAAGAGTTGATAAGAGAATTTCAGAAAGAGGAAACAGCATGTGCCAAAACGCCCTGTGGTGTGTGAGCGGGTGAGGGTCGCAATGACACCTGGTCAGGAGAGAAAGCAGTGTGACCAGAAAGCAGAGAAGTAGGGGAAAGGGGGCACATATGATGAGGCTGGGAGGAAGCTTAAGGCTGGACAAGATGGGGCCTTTGAGGCCATGTTCAGTAGTCTGTTTTATCCCTAAGGCATCAGGAGACAATTAGAGGATTTTTAAGCAGGGAATGATGTGATTGGCCTTGAGTTTTTCAAAGATCATTTTGTGCTTCTAAACTCCAGGATTCTAAACCCCCCCCCCCCACCAAAAAAAAAGAGTGGAAATAAGAATAGAGAATATTCACTTCTTTCTTTGAAGGTGATTAGATTGGAACTAAATTAATTTATCCTAATCAAAAGGATTCTTCTCAAGGCTTCATCAGTGACAGGTAATTTCAAGATGTGATCGTTATTCGTGTCTGTTTCTAATCAATCCCTCGTACTACATTTCAGCAAGTCAACAGTGCTACATATTTTTGTAACTTTCCAGTAATTTTCATGTCACAGCTGTCACTGGGCTCCCTGCTGGACCCAAGTACACATAACTAATTAATCAATCAATCAAGAGGGAGAGAAAGTCATGCCTAATGCTGCAACAAGAGCTTGCTAAACCCTATGACTAGTTCGAGATGGAATAAAAGAGGAGGTCCCCTTAATGGGAGGCAGAGTTTGCAGATTTAAAGATAATTCCTAAGGCTAATGGTCTTTGTAATTTGGAGTGTGTGCACTGCTGTTGCTTGGCTGTTTACTCCACGTTATCGAGGGAAGCAAATCTATGGCTGGAATTCCCACTGCTTCCACTTGTCATCAGTGCAGAAGAAGGTGGGAGTCTGGGAGAGAACAGCAGGTAGAGGGAAGAATTCCTAGGTCTAGAGTCAGGAGAGCTGACTCCCAGCTAATCCACTGTGTGCAACCTTGGGCAAGCCATTTAACCTCATATGACCTCCTTCATCTGTGAAAATTAGGTCTGTTGAAAGTAAAAGAGAGATGCATTAAGGAAAGCCCATCAGTAATTCAGGCACAGATTTAGGATGTGTCAGGCTTGCATTTGCCTGGATCTCGAAGTCCAGAAAGTTGACTCCATTTACCTGCAGCAGCTGACCATATATTTATTAAAACTGACTGTTTTATCATTTTAGTAACCTGGCAGAATGACAAAGAAGGTTTATTCTGATGCCCTATTAGTCAGGTTAGGCCTGATTCTTCTTCTTCTGCTGCTGCTGCTGCTAAGTCCCTTCAGTCGTGTCCGACTCTGTGTGACCCCATAGACGGCAGCCCACCAGGCTCCCCCGTCCCTGGGATTCTCCAGGCAAGAACACTGGAGTGGGTTGCCATTTCCTTCTGCAGTGCATGAAAGTGAAAAGTGAAACTGAAGTCGCTCAGTTGTGTCCGACTCCTAGCGACTCCATGGACTGCAGCCCACCAGGCTCCTCCATCCGTGGGATTTTCCAGGCAAGAGGACTGGAGTGGGGTGCCATTGCCTTCTCCAGATTCTTCTGCTACCAAAGACAAATCCTAAACGTCATCTATGGTATCCATTATAGGGGTGTCTTGTTTACATAAAATCTTGTGCACATGAGACAGTCATCCCCTGTCTTTAAGTTATGTATCCTGGAACACATGGCCTCCATTTGCCACAGTAAAGGAAGGGTAAGTGAGGGGTCACATTCACTTTGATTGCTTCAGGTAGTTAAAATTAAGTGAAGTGGGACATATTATTTCTACTTACTTGTCCATTGGGTAAAACTAGCCATATGGCTCCGTCTTCTCAAGAGAAGCTGAGAAGGGTAGAGTACATGGAATATAAGTGAGCACTGTCACTGGCCAACTGTGGTCAATTTATCGGGAAATACCCGAGTACTTGCTGGGAAGGGTTCTGAGATCTGGTTCAAACTCATCCGGACAAAATGGCATGCATACGCATAAGAAGGCTTGGTATATTGTGTAGCAACACATCACTCCTCTAGCCAGAGTACCCTTTTCTCTTTTCCTTGTCTCTGAGAAATGAAATTGATCAGGAAACAGTTTTTTGATTGCTACTGAGTTATGCAAAGGGAAATTAGAAAGTCTTCAGAATATTGCAACCAGGCTGTGAAAAAAAAAAACTGGTAAATGAGTTGTATGAGATTTTTTAATTTGGCCTCAATAGACACTCACAAGTAGACCATGGGATTTCTGGGGAAGCTAATAGCTGTTTAGATTGTACGTGCTTATAAAAATATGAAGTTTCTGGCTACTATTCATATGGAGCTGAGAGTGTCCATAACTGAAGCAAATAATGGAGAGGAGAGGAAACAGCTTCCTCCCTGACCAGCCTCCCCATCCTGGTCACTAACTCCTTAGCTGCTGCCCACCTCCCCTCCCCACTTACCTGGCTTTTTGGACTTGATTCATTGTAGGACTAATTACAGCACCAATTATGTTTCCTGTGAAGAGCTAGATCCTCCAAGACAGTGTGTCCTACTGTTTCCTCCATCTGATGTTACCCTGAAGATAGAAGACACATTAAAAAAAAACAACTTATTTTAATTGGAAGCTAATTACAATATTGTGGTGGGTTTTGCCATACATCGACATGAATCAGCCACGGGTGTACATGTGTCCCCCATTCTGAACCCTGCTCCCACCTCCCTCCCCACCCATCCCTCTGGGTTATCCTAGAACACTGGCTTTGAGTGCCCTGCTTCATGCTTTGAAGTTGCACAGGTCATCTGTTTTACATATGGTAATATACATATTTCAATGCTATTCTCTCAAATCGTCCCACCCTTGCCTTCTGCCACATATTCCAAATGTCTGCTCTTTACATCTGTGGAGAAGACACGGTCTAACTCTGACACTGGGGTATGTCCATGGGTATCAGGTTTCTCCATTGTAAAATGTTGCCTCAGTGCATCATCCCCCCAGATTTTCAGTATGCATTTCCCGGGTGACAGGTATTTTAATTTACAGAACAAGGCACATGGCATGTGATTTTACAAAAACAAAGATAAACCAAAAAAGAGGAGAAGGGGGAGATGAGAGGGAAAGTTCTGGGTTAATAATAATTCTCACCCTTTGTACTTGTTTAAAATATGTGACCAAGCCCTGTACTAAGCACTTTCCAAATCTGAGCATACCTCTCCTATGAAGCTATGACAGTTGCATAGAGACTGAGGAAGCCTAAGTGAGGTGGTGACACCAGGATTTGAACCCAGGAGAGTCTGACACCAGAGCCCATACTGTTTCTTAACCACTCAGCAATATCCCGCCAAAGTGCTGAAGAAGATGACAGAAGAAATCGCAGCAAAAGCAAGTAAAGATTAAAACGGACGAGGGTTGGTGGCACCTAGAGGTGGGTAAAGACTGGAAAAGAAAAGGAAGGACATTCCCTATGCCTAAGGGGGTGGGATAAACTGAAAAACCCTCTCAGCTAGGAGGTGTTTGAATGACAGATTTCTCCTCCAGTCTAAAGGGCAATGGGATGATGGATTTGAGAATCTCTGAAAATGTGCACCATGAGATGGGAAATAATCAGATGGGGTTAGAACTTTGGAGAACAGAGCAGAAGCCCTTGTTGCTGGAGGGAGCAGCATGGTTTCCGTGTGCGGGTGGGGGAGACAGGCGCTGCAGCCAGTAGCCACTGAAAAGATTACGTGACAAGCAAAGCCCCGACCAGAGACAGGAGAAAAGAAGGCCCAGCTGAGAAGCTTTCTAATCTCTTCCCTTAGGATGTCCATGAGCACATTTTTGACCTAAAAATTGCAGTCCTTGTCTCCACACAGTCTTCCCACAAACAGTTCCTGGGAGTTGAAGAACCGGACCCTGGCACTCAGCATCATTTGACCAAAGCCCCATTCTGAATGCTGAGATTTCTACATCCTTTCAGAAGAATTAGCCATGCTTTTAATTGCTTCAGACAATGATAGAAAGATGCAGCAGCTTATCAGAAAAGAAAGCTCCCTCTTGAAATCACAAGGAATCTTCTTTTTTCTCCCTGCAAGTTCCTGGTCTCAAGAGGAAGGAAAAGGCTGAATGAAGCGAGTTGAAAACGAACAGGAAGAGCCGTTCTTCTATAACATGGGGGTTTGTGACAGTGTTTCCAGCCAATGAAAAATGTTATATGTACACCAGTTTTCTGCGATGCTAAGCCCAAGTGGCTGCAAATTAATTGAAAAATATCCTGGATAACCTGAGTTACAGCGGGCGCATAGGTCTCTTCGGAACAAAGGCAGGGAGAGAGCTTTTGTTTGGTTGCTGGTGCAGGTGACCTTGTGGAAAGCACACTATAAATTGCTGTAATTGTGGGATGATAAGCCTGGTTGATAGATTTCTGTCACTCTGTCTCCATAAAAAATGGGCTCACCTTCCTGAAGTCTGCAGAGGCATATACATCAAAAAGCACATCATTGCTCCTGCATCAAGACAGGTTTCTCTGCACATTTACAAATATACAGGAAAGGTGTCCACATTTCACCCATCCACCAGAACTCACCTTTCTTTCAGGATCATTTTCATATCTTTTTTTTTTGTTCGTTTGTTCTGTTTCCCTTTTCATTCTAGATATGTACCTGGCTTTGAACAATGATGCTTGGGTATGATTAGGATTGTGAAAGTGGGACAATAACCCCAACATGGTGTTTATTTCACCATCTTGTTTTTCAGATAAGAAGGGCACTGAACAGGAAGAGACAAGGGGTATACTAATGCTAGATCACATGATAAGAATGAACCAGGAAGACCGGAAGATACCTGCCCATAATATCTGCTGCTCCAACATCAAGCAGTGAGTCAGGGCAGAGGCAACCCTAGACCCTGCTGTCAGTAGAAAGACTATGTCAATAGAAACAATAGCCTATATCCTACATTCTCTACAGAACATTTGGCTTTTTTTTTTTTTTTTTTCCTGCTCAGTAAATAGCATGCTGCAAGGGTAGCAATCCTTCTGCTATTTCCTGCAGCTAGTGAGAAGGAAACTAAATAACATGGATGCTCTTCTGCTTGAAAACCAAGGATTCTGATTTGGGGAAGGCACTGACATAGAATTCCTAGGAGATGAGTATGCAGCGTAGTGTGGAAGTGAAGTGTAGTAGTCAGCCAAACCAACCTTGGAGTGAATCGTAGCTTAGCTGTGGCATCTGACGTCTGTTATTCGACTTGAAGCCTCAGTTTTCCTGGGTGCCAAATGGAAACACTTAATTGACAAGGTTAAAATGAGTATTAGAAACAATATGGAAAAGCCCAGTGCACAGTAAGCTCCAAGCAATAATGGTTTCCATTCACAAAGGAATATACAGATGTGTTCCTAGCAGGACTTATTTACCTGAGGAAAATGGCATAGAAGAGTAGGAAAACGCATTTGCTCAAAAACAAAACAAAACAAAACAAAAACCGAAATACAGAGAAAGACAGAGAGGCACTACTCTGGAGTCAGATGGCTCCAAGAAGGCTCCACACTAGCCGTGTGGCCTCCACAAAGTGGCTGAAGCATCTGTAAGAGGGAGATAATATCTTCTTCATAGAAACATTGTAAAGAATCAATGTTGTTTATAAAAATAAATAAATACATTAGTATAACTCTTGGCATAATATAAGCACACAATATACATTTTCTCCTTTCCCACCTGAAGCACAATAATGATAAAGAGGCCTATAAAAAGTATAGTATTCCTGTCTCCCAATATTTATTCTCTCAATTACATCTATAATGCTTTCTGTAGTCTTAAGCTGCAGTTTACTTTGTGCATTTTATTAGGGTTCTCCAGAGAAACAAAATAAATCTGGTGTATATATATATAGAGAGAGAAATAAATTTATTTTAAGTAATTGACTGATGCAATTGTGGAGGCCAGTAAGTCCAAAATCTATGAAGTGGGCCAATAGGCTGAGGACCTAGGAACAAAGAGCCATTGTAGCTGTTGAAGTACAAAGACCATTAAGCTGGAGCCCCAGGAAGAGCCGACGTTCCAGTTCAGGTCTGAAGGCAGTTTGCTGCAGAATTCTCTTTTGTGTGTGTAAGGTCAGTCTTTTGTTCTATTTGGATCTTCAGCTGATTAAATGAGGCCCACTTGCATTGGAAAGTGCAATCGATTGTATTCAAATTTTATTTATTCAAAATTATATATTCATTCAAATTATAATAATAAATAATAAAAATTAAATTAAATTTAGATAAAATGATAAAATAATAAATACAAAATAAACATTTACTTGAATTTATTTATCCATTGATTTAAATGTAAATTTCATCACCCATACACACAAAACCCCTCACAGAAACATCCAGAATAACGTTTGAACAAATACCTAGTCTTGATCCCATGACACAGCCAAGTTAACACATAGAATGAACTACGACATGTGTCTTAAGTAATTTCCGTGGGACTGATGTTTGAAAACAAACAAAAGCAACTGGCTTGTAACCATTTTTGAGAGATTAGAAATGGAGAATTTTGGTGAAGAAATTTCCTTCTTCAATTAACTCTGGATCCTTGGGGGTGGAGCTGGGGTTAGGATGCATGACAGTGACAAGAAGTCAAGCTTTCAGCATTTGTTCCTCCTCATGATAGTTTCTGCCCCTTTTGGATCAAAGATGACTATCTCTATCACTGAAGCAGCGTGTCCATCACTGGCTCCTCTAAGAGAGTTCACATTTGTTACTGCCCTTCCAACATGATTCTCAAAACAAATAGTAAGTGGGATTTCATGTTATCTGATTCTAGCTTGAAGATAAAGGGGCATTCTAATCTTCCAGTGGCATGGCATATGCGTCTAAATATGAAAAGTGATGCATGTGACACTTTCTGGTATAGTTCCCATGCTGTCTACTGCTTTTCACAGGTTCCAACTGCTTTGGGACTGGCTATAAAATAGCTAAGTAAGTTGTTTCTAAAGGTTGTATATAGAAACACCTTTTTAAATGCTCTGCTTAATTTTTTTCCCACATTGTAATTCATCGTTGGCCTTTTCTACAGTGAATTGTTGGAATTAACCAATAAATCAGCAAGAAAAGACATGCCAATTTCCTTCCCAGTTGATAAATTACAGGGTGGGCATGGCATAGTGTGTTTTATCGTGTGTGTGTGTGTGTGTGTGTGTGTGTGTGTGTGTATGTGTGCTATTGTCCCCATCTAAATTTACTTTTTTTAAAGATATTGAAACCCTGGAGCTTCTAAATTACTTGCCAATTTCAATGGGCCACATAAACATAATATTTATAAAAATACACTTTGTCTTTGATAATTGGAAAATAATATTATCCCAGATTTGCTCATGTGCAGTTACTACAGAAGGCTTTGCTTTTCATTCTATACTCAATTTGTGTTCATTCATCAGGATTTTTCCACCTCCCAGTTTTCTGTTTTCTTAGTAATTTGTTAACNTGTCTTTGATAATTGGAAAATAATATTATCCCAGATTTGCTCATGTGCAGTTACTACAGAAGGCTTTGCTTTTCATTCTATACTCAATTTGTGTTCATTCATCAGGATTTTTCCACCTCCCAGTTTTCTGTTTTCTTAGTAATTTGTTAACGATATAAACAGCATTTATAGTTTAGTTTATAAACTATAAACTAATGGGAAGTTAATAGTTTCCCACTAATCTGTATATCAGTAACTCCTATAAATAGTCTTTATTTGACAAAATATTCTGTTCAATTCAGTTCAGTCCAGTGACTCAGTGGTGTCCAACTGCAGCCCACCAGGCTTCCCTGTCCATCACCAACTCCCAAAGCTTGATCAAACTCCTGTCCATCGAGTCAGTGATTCCATCCAACCACCTCATCCTCTGTCTTTTCCTCCCACTTTCAATTTTTACCAGCATCAGGGTCTTTTCAAATGAGTCAGCTCTTCCCATCAGGTGACCAAAGTATTGAAGTTTCAGCTTCAGCATCAGTCCTTCCAATGAATATTTAGGACTGATTTCCTTTAGGATGGACTGGTTGGATCTCCTTGCAGTCCAAGGGACTCTCAAGGGCCTTCTCCAATACCACAGTTCAAAAGCATTAATTCTTCAGCACTCAGCTTTCTTTANTCATAGGACAGGGGTCAGAATATTATCTATAGCCCTTGAGGAGGAACTAAAAGTCCTTGAAGTTGTTTAATGGCTAAATTATTACTATTTTGCTTGACTGTTGTTTTTTTTAATGAATTTTCTCACTTCTCTGATTGCATTTATTCATTGACTAAAATTTTTGTGCAGGCAAAAGGTAGGCAGAGGACTTGGGGTGAGGGGTGCTATTCTGGGAAAGCCCCATAGGGTCCTGCTTGGTTGCATTAAGAGACTACATCTACATGGTCTGGCCTATCGCTGTAAGGCATAACTCCTTGCTTAACTTCTTCTGTGTACACATGTCCAGTTCTTTATTGATCCAATAAGGACACAGATATTTCAAAAAGGTTTTGTGAGAATTGATTGCAAAGTGATTTACACAATGGTTAGCCCAGAAAAGGCCTTCAATAGATGTGTCTTCTTTGTTTTGAAAAGAATGAAGTGATAAAGGCCTTTGAGAGAGCCTTGCAAAACACTTAAAACTAAAGGAGGAGAAAAAGGAAATCTAGTCAACAGAAATGAAGAGCACCAGGAAAGGGCAGTTAGTGGTCAGGACAAATAAGGTCATGGAAGCTGAAGGAAGTTAAGGTTCATGAAAGTTTTATGATGCAGTCTCTGAAAGCAAATAGAGTCCAGGACAAGATAATCTAAAATGTTCTTTCCTAAAAGTGTTTTTAAAATATTCTGCCCTGTGCTCTGTGGGAACAGAGCTCATTTGGGAACAACATGTTAATACCAGAGACATGTCTTTTAAATAATTCAGTCTCCTGACAAGGAGTAAATTATATGAGATGAGGAAGACCTGGCTTAAGAGAAAATCACATTAAAAAAAAAAATCTAGAAGTTTAACTGAATGAAAACTCCACATGAAGCACCAGTATAATACATCTGCCAAAATAAACAAATGAAAGAAATCCCAGAAAAATACAACATAAATCAACAGAGAAAAGGTACCATTAACAAGGTTGGTTAAAGTGATGAACTAATAGGTTAAATGTAGATTGTCCTAGCCCACTAGAGGTTAAACTCTTTAGGAAGGACTCGACCAAATAGTATGTTCAGATAAAAGCCACCAAAATAATGTGAGTGTCATAAAAGTATATTAATTGAGAATTTCAAGAAACAGAAGCTGTGTCTTTAACCTGGGTATCGACAAAAGTCTAGCAGATTAGATGGCTGAAGGACTTTAATGAAGTGGCTGCATATGGAGGTGCGGGCAGGGTTAAGGGATTTATGGAAGAGGGACTGTTGGACAGGAGCTGTAGCCGCAGAAGGATATAAACACAACCCAAAATTTAGGTCAGGAGGGTACAGGAAAGAAATCACTAACTTCTCTGTTCTTTTGATCTCTAAGCTCCCCTTGGTGCTTCCCATTGACCAACTCAAATGGGAATCAACTGATAAGGAAATCCTGTATCGAATTCTGAAGAGTTCAGTGTCCCAGGACCCCTATTGGGACATGTAAGGCATATGACTAAGTCTTGCACAGGCTGGAAAAAGGAAAACCAGTGGAGAAAACTCAGCACACCCTGGAAAATAACAAACCCCAAATATGCATATGGCTACCCTATGGAACTGGAGAAGGCAATGGCACCCCACTCCAGTACTCTTGCCTGGAAACTCCCATGGACGGAGAAGCCTGGTAGGCTGCATTCCATGGAGTCGCTGAGAGTTGGACACGACTCAGTGACTTCACTTTCACTTTTCACATTCATGCATTGGAGAAGGAAATGGCAACCCACTTCAGTGTTCTTGCCTGGGGAATCCCAGGGACGGGGGAGCCTGGTGGGCTGCCGTCTATGGGGTTGCAGAGAGTTGGACACGACTGAAGTGACTTAGCAGCAGCACCCTATGGAACAACAATTATACAATGCCAGTGATCGTATCAGTGCACTGTTCTGAAGAACATCCCAATAATCCAAGTTGCGTGACAATGAAAGGCTTGCTAAGCTTCCTGTTCCTATGAAATCTGGCAAGTGATATAGATGGATGATTATCCTTTGGGGGGCAGGTTGTAGATGGAATTTTTGCTTATGGTTCTTTGGTTCCCCAGGAACATACCAGTGTTTCACTAAATATTGCAATCTGTTACCTTTTTTTTTTCCACTTGACTATTTTGGAGGCCCTTTTTGATGGCTGAATAAGTAGAAATTGATAGCTCATGTTGAATCTTTCATAAATAATATGATACTAGCAAATTCTGTTACCCAAAGGTAAATTATTCTCCTTCTGGATTATCTGTCATATATTGCTGCCTTCCTCAATTACTTAGGGTATGCAAGAGGCCATTTTTAAAAAAATAGTCATCACCCCTTCAAGGAAGTTCCAGCAATTGTGCCCATTGTTTCACGTTTTGCAGATACTCTTGACTTCTCTTTTCTCTCTCCAGAAAATGCTTTCATCCAGTGCAGCAGTAGAAGAAAGTAACCAAAGTGTCCATGAGATTTTGGAGCAGAGATACAGAGTCAGAAAGGAGGGTCATTGGCTCCCATCCAGGACTGCCACTGATTAGCTTTCTTAACTTGTTCAAGTCACTTTAGGTCTCTAAATGGGATGGAATTTGATGATTCAGGGACTTCACTAGTGGTCCAGTGGTTAAGAATACACTTTGCAATGCAGAGAATGCAGGTTTGATCCTGGTCAGGTAACTAAGATCCCACATGCCTCAGAACAACTAAGCCTGAACTCCACAACTAGAGAGTCAGCATGCCCAACTTATACCCCAGGCAGCAAAATAAATTAATTTTTTAAATATTTAAAAAAGAATTTGATGATCTAGGAAGAAAAAGAAGAAATTCCATTTTTACTGTCCAGTCTCAGGCTGTGGGGAATTGTCTTTTCCAATCCTCTAATCTCATCACATTTGACTCCTTTCTCAATTCAGGGTTTACCTAAACAGCACAATATCCATCAGTTTATTGCCGTTGTATTATTCATGCTAACTAATCAATCCCCCAATTCACGGAGGGGATGATAGAAATTTCCTTTCTATCTCCATAAACTCAGTCCATTATTGAAAATTATTCTTGAAAGTTTATTTTTAATTTGCAACTATTTGCCCTCTCAGATAGAGAAATGGCAACCCACTCCAGTATTCTTGCCTAGAGAATCCCGTGGACAGGGGAGCCTGGTGGCTGCCATATATATGGGGTCACACAGAGTCAGACGCAACTGAAGCGACTTAGTAGCAGCAGCAGCAGCCCTCTGAGCAAAGAAATGTGTCAAGGCAACATATTGCTCACAGTATGATACTGAAAGTGTAGCGACTCTTTTCTCCCTACTCTCAACCTCAAGAAAAGCCTGAAGAACCTGTAAAATAAAACCAGGTTTTATTATTCCCCACATTGAATCCCTGGTCATGAAACTAAGATTCCCATATGCTGCATAGCAACTAAGCCTGAGTGCCACAACTAGAGAAGCACGTGGGCCACAACAAAGACCCAGTGCAGCAAAAATAAATGAATAAAATTTTAAGATAATAATAAAAAGTCTGTTTAAAAAAAAAAACAGGGAAAACACAGTACATGCATGCTCAGTTTCTCATTCGTGTCCGACTCTTTTCAACTCCATAGACTGTAGCCTGCCAGGCTCCTCTGTCCATGGGATTCTCCAGTCAAAAATATTAGAGTGGGTTGCCCTTTCCTTCTCCAGGGGATCTTCCCAGCCTAGGAATGGAACCTGTGTCTCCTGCATTGGCAGGCAGATTCTTTACCACTGAGCCACCCAGGAAGCCCCAGAAAGAAGAAATTTGAGCTGAGGAGCACATTTCCTTTGCATACTTTCTCCTAATTCTGGGGGCACCTAGCCCAATATTCCTGGGATGCTAATTTATTCCCCTTTTCTATCTAGCGCCCTTGAACTGTACTATGTACATATACAGTTCTTAATGGCTATCAGTGAGTTAATCTAATAAATCACACCTGTGAGGCTTAATTAATGTTTATAAAATTCCTTAGGAGCTCAAGATAAAAGGAGCTAAATGCTGAAATTGGAAAGTGTAACTATTATTATTGTGGATTTTTTTTCCCATTGAACCCAGTCCTTGGTTATAAGGTATGGATGGCTGTGAGACTCTGAAATTCATTAATTTCAGCTGATTCTTAGGAGGACTTTTCGAGACTTTGTAAATGATCCTGGGAACACCTCATTTCCATTTCTGAACAGTACATTATCTTTACTCATTAAAAAATTATCACAGTGATGGATTCTGCTTAATTTAAATTGACTTCTTTGTGGGGTAAAAAGGCAATTAAAGTTAAGAATATTTAAAAGGATTCCTAGGTGGGGACATTATTTCAGTGGGAAAATAAAAACGGCACCTGACGCACACCACAGGATTCTTGTTTTCTCTGCTTAGAGAAAACACTTTCCCTCTGAGGGGTCTTTCTAAAGCCTTTTAGATCAAAATTGGCAAACTTGAACTGGTTGAAAAAGCTGTTTTACCAGTCATTTGAAAATAACCAAAATAAATACTTATCTCTCAAATAAGTAATCAATCAATTGTGCCTGAAATTGATAAGTTAAAAAATAAGGGATATTATATATAGAGAGAAATATATCTCGGAAGTAAGACATAGCATGACCCAAGTAGTCCCAGTTTGTTTGGAGCTGTCCTTGTTTTACCACCAAAAGTCGTAAGTCCTTCCAAATCCCACTGGTCTGGGAAAACAGGGACAACTAGTCACCTTAGAAACAGATGCCAGGTTTAAACATGGTTCTTGAAAGGAGTGAACCAAGAGGTGAGAAAAGAACTAAAACCTTTACTTATATATATATATATATATATATATATATATATATAGTAGTTTATATAATTGGTAATCTTTGAGTTTTAAATCACCTACATATATGGCTTTAAATCCATTTATGGATTTAAATTTTAAGACAAATACTTGTCAGTAGAGAAGATAAAAGGTAACTGTGTATGGCAGTGGAGTAAGAAGGGCAGGTGCTGGACAAGGCAACGGAGGAAACACAATGAGCAGAACATCACTTTTGCAGAACTCTTATGGAGAGAAGCGAGACTGCCACACAGAGTCTATTTTCTTTTTTTTTTCTGCTTTCCACTCTGTTTTCCCTCCTTTCTGTTCTTCCTTCTTTTCCTCTTGCTCTGTTCTTAAGCTTCATGTTACTTCTTTTTACATTTATTTATTTATTTCTGGCTGCCCCGGGTCTTCACTGATGCACACAGGCTGTCTGGTTGGGGCAAATGGGAGCTACTGTCTAGCTGTGGTGCACAGGCTTCTCATTGTGGTGTTTTCTCTTGTTGGTGGAGCATCAGCTCTAGAGTGTGGGTTCAGTCTCTGTGGCACATGGGCTTAGTTGCCTCATGGCACGTGGAATCTTCCTGGACCAGGGATTGAACCTGTGTCCCCTGAAGTGGTAGGCGGATTCTCAACCACTGGACCACCACGGAAATACTTTATGTTACTTCTTTTCTAGCCATTGGTTGTTTTCAACTTCATTTAGTGAGGTTTTGAGTTTTTCCCGTCCACTCAGTTTTTTGCCACATCAGCCAGATTTCTAACTGAACATTTTCAAATGTTTTTTTCAGAAGGTAGAAATCTTAGCATCGTTTATTTGATTTAGGGTAGGTTTGCCAGATAAAATCCAAGATGCTCAGATCAGTTAAAATTTTTGATAAGGAATGATTATTTAGTATAATTATCTGTTTCCTAAATTGTCCTAAATATTGCTTGGCATATATTTACACTAAAAAAGTATTTATTTACCTGAAGCTCAAGTATAATTGTGTAGTGCTGGTTTAATTGCTAAGTGGTATTTGACTTTGTGACCCTATGAACTGTAGCTTGCCAGGGTCTTTTGTCCATGGGATTTCCCAGGCAAGAATAATGGAATGGGTTGCCATTTCCTTCTCCAGGGGTTCTTCCTGACCCAGGGATCGAACCCCAGTCTCCTGCATTGCAGACGGATTCTTTAATGACTCAGCCACCAGGGAAGTCCCCATAATTGGATATCCTGTGTTTTAATTTGCTAAATCTGGCCACCCTAACTTAGACATTTTTCTTCCAGAATTACAGGTGGTGTGGAGAAAGGGCCAAAGACTGGATTTAAGAAAAGTTGGGCTTCTTATTCACGACTCTGGTTTCAGTTTTCACATTTGCAAAATGAGGAACTCCATACAGATTGTCTGCTCACGTCCAGCTGTAGGATTCATAAATTAAATTCATCTTGTTTGACCATGTCCTTGACATAACCTGAGGCATGTCATGAGCCACGGTTGGGAGCTGTTGATCTGATCTTATCTGGCCTCTGTCTCGAGGGAGCAGTAGTCAAGAGACTGGGCCTGTTTCCACCTCATCTGACGGGGGCCAGATCCTCTGAGGTAACAGAGAGATTCCTGAGAGGTTAAGAGTGCAGGTCACATTTTATGGCTGTTTCGGAATTTGGCAGCAAGAGTGTTTGAACCAGACTTAGAAGGTCAAGAGTATTTCCCATAGCGTCTGTGTGAGGAAGAAAGACAAATTAAGTATTCCATGGCAGCTTCAGCCAGGAGGTATGTCTGATACATTGTATTTACTTCCAGAAACATGCACTGAATTCCATGGACATGGGGGATTCACTTCATGTGACTAGATTTGGAAATTTAATAGATTGAGCAATTTCTGTATGTGAGATAAACACTCCCATTTTGAATGTATAGCTGGGGTCTGTCTAATGCAGTGGAAAGTTCACAAGCTTTGAAGTCAGTCAGGCTGCAGAGCAAATCCTAGTCTCACCCATCTTGTGGTGTGACCTTCAGCAAATCACTGCCATGTTTCATGCGTAAAACTCAATGTTTAATGAGTGCTTACCATGTTCTTGTGTTACATGGTTTCTTTGCTGATTGTAATAAACCCACACAATGTCTCTAAAAAATAGATGATATCATCAATGATTATTATAATTTTATCATATCATTTTACACTGAGTATTGTAAAGTAAAAATAAAAAATAAAATAAAAAAGTGAGGAAATAAAAGTTGAGAGGGTTATAAAATCTGGCCAAGAGCACATGGAGTATCACGGTGAAGCCAGGACTTCATATCAAGTCTATCCATCCAAAATTCACTGTCTCACATCTATAAATTTTCTCTGTCCAACTAGGCTCTTCTATCTCTAAACACACATCTCTCCTAGGGTGAGAGGAAAAACTAAAGTCTGTAATATAAATAAAGCACATATTGGTACTCATTAAGTTGTTATTTTCATGTTCTCTTCATTTGACAAGGAAGAGTAAGTAGAATTAATGCAAAACAGAGAACTATCACGTCATATTCAACATATTTGCTTTTTTACCCCAAATCAAATGATCTGACCACTTCAGTACAGTTCAGTCACTCAGTCGTGTCCGACCCTTTGCAACCCCATGAACCACAGTGTGCCAGGCCTCCCTGTCCATCACCAACTCCCGGAGTTTACCCAAATTCATATCCACTGAGTCAGTGATGCCATCTAACCATCTCATCCTCTGTCATCTCTTTCTCCTCCTGCCTTCAATCTTTTCCAACATCAGGGTCTTTTCAGATGAGTCAGCTCTTCACATCAGGTGGCCAAAATATTGAAATTTCAGCTTCAACATCAGTCCTTCCAATGAACACCTAGGACTGATTTCCTTTAGGATGGACTGGTTGGATCTCCTTGCAGTCCAAGGGCCTCTCAAGAGTCTTTACCAACACCACAGATCTGACCACTTAAAATTACTAAAACATAAGGAAAAGAAATCCCTGCCCAACACCTTGAAAGTGAAAGGGTTAGTTGTTCAGTTCTGTCCAGCTCTTTGCGACCCCATGGACTGTAGCTGGTAGGCTTCTCTGTCCATGGAATTCTCCAGGCAAGAATACTGGAGTGGGTAGCCATTTCCTTCTTCAGGAGATCTTCCTCACCAAGGGATAGAACCTGGGTCTCCTGCACTGCAGACAGATTCTTTACTGTGAGGCCACTAGGGAAGCCCAACCCCATAAAATATTTTAGGCAAGGGGTTCTGAGGACAAACCACAGCTTCTGAGCCAAACATGTCCAGTTGCCTCATTTTGTAAATAAACTTTGATTGGAATGCAGCCACACCCGTTTGTCTATCTATTGTCTGTGGTTGTTTTCCTGCTACAACCACACAGCTGAGTAATTATGACAGAAATCATATGCTTCACAAACCCTAAAATATTTGCTACCTGCTCGTACAGAGTTGCCAATCCCTGTTGTAGAGCATACAAGTTCAATGACTGTATAACTGGAAAACTGGGAAAGAAATTGGCCTTCAGTATCAGTTGGGGAGGGATAGTATATAGACTTAGTTCCTAGATCTGAGAATCTGTATTTGAAGTAAGCTTTGCCATGAACTGAGAGAGTAGATTTCTATGGACTGAATGAACAGAAATGTTGTGTGAGAGATAAAATAAAACTTTACTTAAAATCTTTATTAGGGACGTTGCTGGTGGTCCAGAGGTTAAGATTCTGGGTTCCCAATGCAGGGGACCAGGTTCAATCCCTGGTCAAGCAACTAGATCCCACATGCTGAAATGAAGGTCCAGCTCAGCCAAATAAATAAATGAATAAATACATAGTTTTTTTTTTAAGTTTTATTAAATCCCCAGGAGCTTTGGATCATCCAACAATACAACTTTTTGCCCTAAAAAAGCCCCAGAATTATTTTTTTTTAAAGGGAGGCCTAATGGTATAACTTCCCTGGTGGCTCAGATGGCTCAAATGGCTCAGATGGCTCAGATGGCTCAAATATGCCTGCAATGTGGGAGACCGGGGTTTGATCCTTGTGTTGGGAAGATCTCCTGGAGAAGGAAATGGCAACCACTTCAGTATTCCTGCCTGGGAAATCCCATGGATGGAGGAGCCTGGTGGGCTACAGTCCATGGGGTTGCACAGAGTAGGACATCATTGGGTGACTAATTCTTTCAGTGATATAAGAGAATGCATCTTAACCATTAAGGATTAGCTCTATCAGATTCTCGAGACTGCATAGAGGAGGGCCCCTTGTACTACAGCAATTACTAGTGGTGTTAGTTGTAAATGACTCTTACTCATCTGCTTAAAAACAAAACACACATAAGTTATTTAAGATCCGTAGGATGTTTCTTTTTGACATTAAATACTTTACTAATGATAGCCCTATAGTTAATGAAATGGAGTTGGTGTTGTTCTGTTATTGTTCTTGCTATTGAATAACTATAAAAGCAGTCATTTTTAAATTTTTAAAATTTGTTGTTGAAGTTTAATTTATTTACATTATTATGTTAGTTTCAGGTGAATTCAGCTATTTTACTGATTAAAATGGACCATCATCTCTTGAGTAGAAGTAAATAGATATACCTTTATAAGAGGTATAAGCCTTTTACAGAACCTGCATGCTAAGTCGCTTCAGTTGTGTCCTACTTTTTGCAAACCTATGGACTGTAGCCCACCAGGCTCCTCTGTCCATGGGATTCTCCAGGCAAGAATACTGGAGTGGGTTGCCATGCCCTCCTCCCAGGGATCTTCCTGACACAAGGATCTAATGCACATCTCCTATGGCTCCCGCATTGCAGGTATATTCTTTACCGCTGAGCTACCAGGGAAGTCCTTTATAGAACATAGCGTATTTTATTGTTGCTTTTATTTGTTTACTTTTATGTGAGTTGAGAATCTTTTCTGCTACAAGTGACACACACACACACACAAAAAGACAACTGAAAATGGATTAAGGTGGAAAAAGGAATTAATTGGCTCAGGGAACTCAAAAGTCCACAGGTAGGTAGCCATACCTATGTGCAAGTATGGCTTGACCATGCCTGGAGCAAAGACAGGAGTATTTGACTCATTGGCCTTGCTTCCTATGGGTTGGTTCCATTTTAGGCTTTGTGAATTTCACTCCTGCCCCTCAAGGAGCTTTAAGGTGGCTGCAGATCCTGGCTTCACATCCTTAGTCTGTCAGTTAGAATGGTAGAGAAAGGAACCTTCTTTTCCTCAGAAACACCAGTTAATTTATTCTCACAGTGACTCCAATCCCCGAATCAATCCAAGGGAGGAGATAGGCAATCTGTCTATCTCTGTATATTTTTAATGCAGGCCTGGATCAGCCCCAACACAAACCATATTGACTGATGGAACCAGAGTACCATCGCTGGAAGCAAGAGGGTATACAGTGCACCTTGCATGATGAAGAGGTAAGAAATACATGTTCTCCTCAACTGTAAAGCAGATTTTGGGCTCCCTAAATTGGTTTGAATCTTGAATTGCCTAGAGGAAGGAGAGCTTCATAGTCAAAAGTAAGCATTTTGGAATCAGACTCCTAGAGTCCAAATCCTAGCTCACTGACTAACAATGTGAGCTTCGCTAAGGTGTTCAACCTCTCTGTGCTTACTTCCCTCTGACTGTCATCCCTTTGCTGGAAGGTGGTGGTGATAAACAGCTTCCCAGCTTTAGTAAGCACCTATAGGCAGAGAGGAACCAGTACTTATCTGCCCCCAGAGAGAGCAGGCTCCTTCCTGGGGTCTTGGGGTCATGGCAGGTAGACAGGAGCAGCTGGTTTCAGGCACAGTGCACTGCTCATAGGGCTTCTCCAGCTTGGCCCATCTGGGAAATGTGAGCCAGTCTTGGAAAAAATGGCAGTCTGCCTAACAAAAGGGATAAAGGTCGTACACAGTTACAACACTTGGGGCCTAAAACAATTCGTTTCTGTTATAAATTGCACTTCTGGGAGTTAAACTGAGAGATAAGTAGCTTCCTTCCACCTAGGGTAACTATTACCAGGTTCTATAAAACCAGAAAGAATCAGGACCAACTGGAGATTCCCAGTTCAGGGGCTCCAGCTGGTTGAGGGTGGGAGGTGAGGGGAACAGGTTCATGGACAACCTGCAGGTCAGTTGAGATCCACATGCTCCCTTACAGCTTGGAGTCTAGGTGTCTCACAGGGGAGGAACATCAGACACACCACCAAAATGCTCTTGGAACTCTAGGGCTTGTCACAGACCAAGGACCTCAGGACGAAAGAAAGACACTCAAGGTTTTTTCATTTTTTTGTTTCATTTTTATTGTTTTTTAGCTGTTCCATGCAGCATGTGGTATCTTAGTTCCCCCACCAGAGATGGAACTCTCATGCCCTACTTTGGAAGCACAGAGTCTTAACCCCTGGACCACCGGGGAAATTCCAAGGTTTTTATCCTTATAAAATATGTGAAAGAAATATGCAGAAGTTAAAAGACACAACCATGTACCCATAATCCAGATTTAGCACATTCTGACATTTTGATATATTTGCCTTACATCTTTGAAAAAAAAAGGAAAAACTATTTCAAATCCATAAAAACCTTCTTGTAGCTGCTTCTCTCTTTCCCTTCCTTCTCTCCCTACAGGAAGAGGTCCTGTGGCTTCTACTTATACTACAAATGCAGATGTTCATAAAAAAAATGTGATATTTTCTAGATTTTCACACTTTACATCAATTGCATCATGCAATATACATCTTCTGACCACTCTATATTTTTATGTGTATTTCTGTGATATATCAACGTTAATAGATAAAAATCTAGTGCATTTAAGTTATGAGTAACAATTCATTGAATGAATGTATGAATGAATGAAGGGACTATAAGTTATTTATTCCCTGTCACATCAGAGATTATGCACATCCTTGTTTTCTTTCTCACTTTAAAGAGAATATTTCTAAAGTCTCATCATTAAATACGGTGTTTGCTAGAGGCTGACACGTTTCCCTTATCATGTTAAAGAGATTCCTGATGTTTCAAGTTCACTAAGTGTTTTCATTTTACCACATGATTTTTTTTTTTTGCACTAATGAGATGATCATATGTTCTGTCACTTAATCTGTTGGTATAACGAATTTCTTTACCAGGCGTTTAAGGCAGACACAACTAGTTGTCTACTCAATATTCATTCTTCTGTTTCTTCCAAAAAGAATCCTGGTTTTGTTCAAGTCAGCAATGGTAGAAGTTAATTCTTATTACAGTCTTCAACTATTTTTCTTCATGCACTTAAGTTTTTTGTTTGTTTTAATATTTATTGGAGTGTAGTTGGCTGAAGCGACTTAGCAGCAGCAGTAGTTGACTTATAATGCTGTGTTTCAGTTTCACAATGAAGTGAATCAGTTATATATATTTATATATATAGTATATAGTAGTGTGCATATGTTAATCCCAACCTCTTAATTCATCACTTCCCCCCTACGTTTCCCTGTTGGTGACTTAAATTTGATTTTGAATCAATGAACAAAAGTATAACAGTACAGAAGGAAATCATGAAAACAATGAAATATATAGAGCTCAATGTATAAAGCTGCCAGGGATATTAAATCAAAGTTTTGTAGGGGCAGAAGGTCACTAGATCTACCTTTAGGACAGTAAAGAAGTCATAATAGCCTCCCACTCAGCCCTCAGCATTGTGTGGGATACACAGAATCCATGTCAGTCTCTGTAATTGCAACGGACACATTTTAGGCCAAAGAAGCAGTATAAAATTAAATGGCTCTTAACTGTTGATGGATGATGACTAGCCTTCTGGTGGTGATCACTGTGTAGAGTATACAGATGTCAGATTATAATGCCATACACCTTAAGTGCATATAATTAAAAATAGAAACTTTTAACAGACAGAATTATTTTCTCATTCAGAAAACAAATGAAAATGACTCCAGAAGTTGAATTATAATCCTAACAAGCTCTGTAAATGGGTTTATAGATGAATAAAGACTATATTTAATATATGTCTGGAACATAGAAGATGTTCAATAAATGGAAATTGATGCTGCCTTATTGCTACAGTTTTACTGTTACAACTTTCTCATTACTCTAGTTCACTTTTTACATTTGATTCTAGGAAAGATATAACTCACCTTCTTTTTTAACCTTGTCATTTACAACTGATTTCACATTTAAATGGCTTTTATTCTGTTTATCCAATGAATTGTAAATTTTATTTATATCTTTTATACATCCCCATCCCTACCCTCCATGAAATAAATCTATTTGGAAAGATAAATAATTGGCTTGTGGCTCATGCAAGAGTCAGTATGTCATCAAGCAATCACTTACATATCCAAAAGAAGATAAATCAGCCGGAAGTTAAAAGACAGTGCTTTATGAAATAGAAGTTTACCAGTGAAAGAATTTTCTTTGACATCTTGAATTTTTCTCTAGAGAAAAAAGTGGTCAAAAGTCATTATAGTTATAACAGATTTGTAGTCGTTGTTGCCATATTCAAATTTTCTCCCCAAGTTTTATATTACACGATTTTCTCTTTTTAAAGTGACCTTTGTCCTAAAAGCCAGCATATAATGAGCATGAGACCCTGAGCTGGGGTGGAAACTATGGCAAAGCAGCATCAGAGATTTTAATGAGACGAGAAAATTCCAGGAGAAAAAAATAATAGTTGAGTCCAATGTTCATTTTGATAAAATTAAGTATAAATATTTACTGTAGGAGCCATGACAGGATCAAATCTTCATAGTACAAAAACTACCCTTTAAACAGGCTTGAGTCAGATCACATGGAAATGTGAACAATAACTCTTTATTCTTCCACCTCACCAGCCCACCAAACAGAATAATGAATGAGCCACCAAGTNACTTTACATCAATTGCATCATGCAATATACATCTTCTGACCACTCTATATTTTTATGTGTATTTCTGTGATATATCAACGTTAATAGATAAAAATCTAGTGCATTTAAGTTATGAGTAACAATTCATTGAATGAATGTATGAATGAATGAAGGGACTATAAGTTATTTATTCCCTGTCACATCAGAGATTATGCACATCCTTGTTTTCTTTCTCACTTTAAAGAGAATATTTCTAAAGTCTCATCATTAAATACGGTGTTTGCTAGAGGCTGACACGTTTCCCTTATCATGTTAAAGAGATTCCTGATGTTTCAAGTTCACTAAGTGTTTTCATTTTACCACATGATTTTTTTTTTTTGCACTAATGAGATGATCATATGTTCTGTCACTTAATCTGTTGGTATAACGAATTTCTTTACCAGGCGTTTAAGGCAGACACAACTAGTTGTCTACTCAATATTCATTCTTCTGTTTCTTCCAAACAGAATCCTGGTTTTGTTCAAGTCAGCAATGGTAGAAGTTAATTCTTATTACAGTCTTCAACTATTTTTCTTCATGCACTTAAGTTTTTTGTTTGTTTTAATATTTATTGGAGTGTAGTTGGCTGAAGCGACTTAGCAGCAGCAGTAGTTGACTTATAATGCTGTGTTTCAGTTTCACAATGAAGTGAATCAGTTATATATATTTATATATATAGTATATAGTAGTGTGCATATGTTAATCCCAACCTCTTAATTCATCACTTCCCCCCTACGTTTCCCTGTTGGTGACTTAAATTTGATTTTGAATCAATGAACAAAAGTATAACAGTACAGAAGGAAATCATGAAAACAATGAAATATATAGAGCTCAATGTATAAAGCTGCCAGGGATATTAAATCAAAGTTTTGTAGGGGCAGAAGGTCACTAGATCTACCTTTAGGACAGTAAAGAAGTCATAATAGCCTCCCACTCAGCCCTCAGCATTGTGTGGGATACACAGAATCCATGTCAGTCTCTGTAATTGCAACGGACACATTTTAGGCCAAAGAAGCAGTATAAAATTAAATGGCTCTTAACTGTTGATGGATGATGACTAGCCTTCTGGTGGTGATCACTGTGTAGAGTATACAGATGTCAGATTATAATGCCATACACCTTAAGTGCATATAATTAAAAATAGAAACTTTTAACAGACAGAATTATTTTCTCATTCAGAAAACAAATGAAAATGACTCCAGAAGTTGAATTATAATCCTAACAAGCTCTGTAAATGGGTTTATAGATGAATAAAGACTATATTTAATATATGTCTGGAACATAGAAGATGTTCAATAAATGGAAATTGATGCTGCCTTATTGCTACAGTTTTACTGTTACAACTTTCTCATTACTCTAGTTCACTTTTTACATTTGATTCTAGGAAAGATATAACTCACCTTCTTTTTTAACCTTGTCATTTACAACTGATTTCACATTTAAATGGCTTTTATTCTGTTTATCCAATGAATTGTAAATTTTATTTATATCTTTTATACATCCCCATCCCTACCCTCCATGAAATAAATCTATTTGGAAAGATAAATAATTGGCTTGTGGCTCATGCAAGAGTCAGTATGTCATCAAGCAATCACTTACATATCCAAAAGAAGATAAATCAGCCGGAAGTTAAAAGACAGTGCTTTATGAAATAGAAGTTTACCAGTGAAAGAATTTTCTTTGACATCTTGAATTTTTCTCTAGAGAAAAAAGTGGTCAAAAGTCATTATAGTTATAACAGATTTGTAGTCGTTGTTGCCATATTCAAATTTTCTCCCCAAGTTTTATATTACACGATTTTCTCTTTTTAAAGTGACCTTTGTCCTAAAAGCCAGCATATAATGAGCATGAGACCCTGAGCTGGGGTGGAAACTATGGCAAAGCAGCATCAGAGATTTTAATGAGACGAGAAAATTCCAGGAGAAAAAAATAATAGTTGAGTCCAATGTTCATTTTGATAAAATTAAGTATAAATATTTACTGTAGGAGCCATGACAGGATCAAATCTTCATAGTACAAAAACTACCCTTTAAACAGGCTTGAGTCAGATCACATGGAAATGTGAACAATAACTCTTTATTCTTCCACCTCACCAGCCCACCAAACAGAATAATGAATGAGCCACCAAGTGCACCCCACAGTGCACGCTTCATAATTTTCTCATATAGGCACTATTCTTCTTAAAAGGACCCGGTGAGTCACATGGTGATGATTTTGGCTGTGTCTGTTCTGTTATAACATGTGGCTGCTGCCACCAAATGCACACTGGCTGCTAGAGTAGCGGTCGTGAATGTCACCCTCTGAGCAAAAAGCTAAAAGCATGCAAGCATCATGAAGGAAACACCCTGTACCTGTGTTTCATTGTGGAACTGATCTGTAAGATTTTACTCTTCAGTTCTTTTATTTATTTTATTTTTGCTCTATTGTGATGGACCTCGAAGGTACTATATGCTAAGTGAAATAGGTTTATTGTGAGCATATAGGCACTTGAATCCTTCTAAAACAATGCTTAGAAAGCAGTATGTCCCCTAGGAAAGAGGGGTCCCAGATATTAACCAGAGATTTAAATTAAGTGTAACTGACAGTCACACACATGAAGAATTTCAGATTTGCCTAAAAAAAAAAAATGATATTCCCCTTTCCAAATACTTTGACTCTTGTTAAAGAGACATGTCTTACCCTCTCTGATCCCCAGCCTGATTACACGCTTTAAAAGTTGTTTTGTCTTTTTTTAAGTTGATCACCAGTTTAAAATTAATAAATTACATATGCCTCTGTCTTAGATAGTTTATGTGTATATTCATATCTATATGTTTATGTTTAAAATGGGCTTCCCTTGTGGCTCAGCTGGTAAAGAATCCGCCTGCAATGTGGGAGACCTGGAGTTCGATCCCTGGGTTGGGAAGATCCCCTGGAGAAGGGAAAGGCTACCCACTCCAGTATTGTGGCCTGGAGAATTCCATGGACTGTATATATAGGGTGGCACCCATACAGTCACCCATGGACTGATGGGGTGGCAAAGAATTGGACACAACTGAGTGACACTTTTTTTCATGTTTAAAACACGTAGAAGTGATGTTTTTAAAGCTGCTTATCATTTCTAAAAGGTCACAGAGGGATATACACAAAAAGAGAAACTTTATCATTTGGGTATTAACATGCATCAAAAAGGAAACTGTATACAGTCAGTAATTTTTAAGAAGCCATTACTGCCTCAATTGAATTATCTGGTGATTAACAGAAAAATATTTTAGAGGGCAGATAAGGCAGACCTGATATGGATCACATCAAGCAGATTGTTGGAGAGGTGGGAGATAAAAGTGAATATAGAGTTTCAACATTGTGACCCCAACCTTTGATAGTCAGATAAGAATGCCCAACACAGAGGAAATGAAATACGGCAAAGTACGATTAGATCACAATGTACAGAGAGAGGAGATCTTATTTTTGTTTTTTTATGATGCAAGAATTAGAGCACTGTTTTATTTCTCTCTCAGATGATACGTATTTCACTGTGCGTGAAAATAAAGAATTCAAGTTCAGTCTTATGTCCTACCTAATTTCTTCCCTGGAGTGTGAAAACAAATTAACAGAGACTTTCAAATCACTATAACTTTATTTAAATGATTTTGTGAACATTTATAATTTACAAAACCCTTTTATATTCATCATCTTTGATTCTCATCACAGCCCTGAGAGATAAAACTGGCTGAGATGATGACTATTCCTACTTTATAAATGGGAAACAGTGTTCAGAGAGGTGAAGTGATTAGTCTGAGATCAAATTGCTCCTGTTTAAGGCAAGACACAGTCCTTTCCTCCAGAATTCACAGCTAGCACATTGTCTCTGTGTGCTCACAGGCTTTCCTTTCTTTCTTTTCTCACTTAACTCAGTTTTTTACTCTATTACTGCAGAGCTCACCACATGTCCCATGCTGGCAAACTATTTTATTGCATCAGATTCAGGAAGCTTTTAACCAATATGACTAGTGTCAGTTTAAGATTTACATCAAAGGAAGAAGGAAAACTTCTCTCTCATACCTATTTTTGTCTCTGACAAGCACTTCTCCAACATATTTGATAATTTGTGATATGTACTCGTGGTACAGAAAGAAAAGCTCCAAATATGTTGTTACCTGTACATACAGAAAAGCAATTGGAAATAAACTCAGAAGACTTTTTTTCAAAACAAATTAGTTTTTAGTTCTTGCTTTAATCTGTTTTAGAGTCACATTTTGTTTATATGTGGTCCTAATGACCGTAAGAGCAAAAAAGACAGGAGAAAAAAATCGCTGAATTTCCCTATACTGTAATGGTGGTGTTGAGAAGTCAGAATGTTGCTGTTTTATGCTTTGTTTGTTTGTTTTGCCGTAGCTATGTATGTAAGTAAAAACCCAGTAAATAGACCAATTTTCATAGCAGAAATAATAACATTTTTTCACCCAAGTTCATGATCCTTCAAGTCAAGACCTACAAGATTTCACTTTTTAAAAAACAGTTTTACTCTGCAAAGAGATAGGTGCAAATGATGGAAAGACAAATCACATAATTGCAGAAGAGTTAAAGGCAATTTATGCCCAGAGTTTCAGATAAATGAATTTGTGTTCTTATGTAAATATCCATTAGGCAAGACTAGTTTGTAAGTCACAGAGAAGGAAAGGCTTTCTGTAGCTTTACATTATATGGGTTTGCACTGGGTAATTTAAAAATTGATAAACAAAGAGTCTTGGCAAAGAAATTGTAAAGAAGATTTGGGGGTCTTTAATTTGTTCATCACAAAGCCTGAAGCAGATGTTGTAGAAATACAAACAATCAAAATAATAATAAATAGTAGACGTGAAGTTAAAGTGCTGCACTCAGTAGTCAGCAAATTTGGAAAACTCAGCAGTGGCCACAGGACTGGAAAAGGCCAGTTTTCATCCCAATCCCAAAGAAAGGCAATGCCAAAGGATGGTCAAACTACCACACAATTGCATTCATCTCACACACTAGTAAAGTAATGCTCAAAATTCTGCAGGCCAGGCTTTAGCAATACGTGAACCGTGAACTTGCAGGTGTTCGAGCTGATTTTAGAAAAGACAGAGGAACCAGAGATCAAATTGTCAACATCCGATGGATCATCAAAAAAGGAAGAGAGTTCCAGAAAAACATCTATTTCTGCTTTATTGACTATGCCAAAGCTTTTGACTGTGTGGATCACAAAAAAACCTGTGGAAAATTGTGAAAGAGATGGGAATACCAGATCACCTGACCTGCCTATTGAGAAACTTATNAAAAAAAAATAATAAAGCATACAATTTCTCAATAGGTTTTCCTTTTAAAGAGTTTTAAATGGGCGATTCCCAGTTTTAGTTTTCTATGATGCTTTCTGGGGAAAGGATTTGGTACTGGTCAATTTCAGGTCTCACATGAATGTAATGGAACTAGCTTATTCTTGACACTGAGTTCTTAGAATTTCACCCTAAAATTAGATTTATTTTAAATAGTTCCAACATATCTGAACTTATATAGGATAAAAGTCTGAATGTTATTTATTCATTACATTTATTGTTTAGAGTTTGGATTAGAACAAACTGCAATGCCACACTGCTCTCTTGTTTAATAATTTAAAAGAACCTGGATTTATAAAGCAAGTTTCCACTACACCACACACTTCCATGTGGAATGGGGTTAGGAAAATCCTCCTGTACTTGCTTTTCACCCCACATCTATATTAATTCCCAGCTGCTTTTCTCATAATTCCAGGGCGGGGGAAAAGCACAGAAGGATTGATTTACTTGCTTAGAAACATAGGCTACTGGCAGTAACGACTGGTAAGCTTGAAGGTTTCTTACAGTTCATTTTTTCTCTGAAATAAATCTAATTCCTTTCCCTGGAACTTCAAAGCCACCCTCTACCAGATCTCCCTATCTCCATGCCATGGAATGAGGTTTAAATCAAGGCGGGAAAGGCTTGAGCTGTCATGCGGGCCTTACATGCATTCTAATCTCCAGAAACAAAGGTCAGCTGGACTTAACATGGATTCAGGCCAGCAGGACTCTCGACCTGGCCAGTCGACATCTTGGAAGCATTTTAAACTGCTTGAGGTCTGCAAAAAAATACATTGTATTTTCCTAAGAATTTTTACCCCTCCTCCACTCTGCCCCTTAAACTTGGACCCCAGGAGTATTTTGAGGGAAATTCAATCCATATGTGCCTGATTCGTGTTCACTTAACTCATTGACATGTTGTTTTCCAGGAGCTGATTGATGTACAAGAAGTCTTCTGACCTTTTTTCCTGAACCTTGCAGAACTGCCTTTCTTTGAGCTGGAAAATTGCCTTTTACTTGGGGTAAGTAGCACTTTTGAGAGTTGAAAGTTTTGAGCTCAGCTTGAAACATAGTTCCCAAATCTGCGTGGGATTCTGGGCTTGACAAATGTGGCCTTGATACCTTTGTATAAAGTCCTTTCTTGCCTCATTTTTTTTTTTTCATGTGTGACACCCGTAGCTAGAGAGAAAAAAAATACAAAGCTGATGATAACTTTCAGAGCATCCAAGCAGGTATCTTTGGAAGTCACAGCATCACTCCAATGGTGTAAGATGTCCAAGTCCATCTGTTCTCTTCAACCACCCTTCACTTGCCTTGATTTCTTTCATGTGGTCCCAACCCAAAGAACTTCCTCTGCCAAGTTTTGAGTATGTAATAAAGGCAGCAGCTGACTTTAAACCCCGCTTTGATTCTGTTAGGCAACATCTCAGCTTGGGTTAGGTTCCCTGGCAAAGTATTTTAGTAGACTTTCATAACACTACCCCTTGGAACTCATTCTAAATTATTCCTCTAAATCATGAAAGTTATTAAGATAAACTACTCTCTCCACTATTCCATGATTTTTGTTAGATTAAGAGGGAGGTGTGACTTGGGGACTCTGTCCATGGACAGCTTGTTAATTAATCTAGAATAACTGGAATAACCCCGCGGAAAGACAGTCTCTTAGCTCTTAAATTCTGCATTGTTAGTGTTGTTTAGTCACTAACTCACGTCTGACTCTTTTGCAACCCCTAGACTATGGCCTGCCAGACTCTTCTGTCCATGGGATTTCCCAGGCAAGAATATTGGAGGAGGTTGCCATTTCCTTCTCTAGGGAACCTTCCCAACCCAGGCATCAAACCTGCGTCTCCTGCTTTGGCAGGTGAATTCTTTATTCTTGAGCCACCAAGGAAGGCCCAGATTCTACATAGAGAGGCTGAATTAGATGCTATAAGTGAGAATGTACAAATCCAAATGCCTACAGATGACACAGGGGAAATGTAAATAAGTGGAACAGTAAATGTAAGTAAATGAGTGGGGATTGTTTCTAACAGGGAACACATGTCTAAAGGGACAACCGATGTCCAAGGAATTGTTGCAAGTTTGGTGTTGCCAGATCTCTTGGGATTTCAAGAGAATCGACAAATCTTAGAATTTTTTCAAAAATTGCATCTAAATTCACAAATGGTAAAGTCAGTTTATGAGCCAAATTTCACCTACCAATTGGAAGCACGTGCTATACATAGAGACAAAAGAAAAGAACAGCAAGTGGTAATTTAGTGGACAATTGTCACAGGCCAGAAACTACACTAAGTGCTTTATAGATGAAATTCAATTTGCTCCTCACCTTTATTCTACTGCATGGTCCAGGATTATGCTGTTCTGAGTTCCAATAAGAGAAAACTAAGATTTGGAGTCCTTGTTAAAATGAAGATTCTTAGGTCCCTGAGAGACCCACTGAATTAGGATCTCTAGGCATGGGATCTCCAGATGATTGGTGCATGCATGCTAAGTCGCTTCAGTTGTGTCCGATTCTGTGTGACCCCAAGGACTGTAGCCTGCCAGGCTCCTCTGTCCGTGGGATCCTTTAGGCAAGAATGCTGGAGTAGGTTGCCATTTCCTTCTCCAGGTGATCTTTCTGACCCAGGGATTGAACCCACATCTTTTACGTCTCCTGCATTGGCAGGCAGGTTCTTAACCACTAGTGCCATCCAGGAAACCCCCAGATGATTGGGATGTACACCAAAGATGGAGAACCACTCTATCACGATATATCACAAGATGCATCCACTGAGCTTTAGAAAGAACCTGGTCCAACTCCCTCCTTTACAAATGAGGCTCTCAGAGGGGAACTGACGTACTCAATCTTAGGTAACAGAGCCAACTCTGCCAACTCTCCAACTCAAGCCTCCTGGAAATCATGATAATAATAGTAATAATAATAGTGCCCTGAGCGACTTCCATTTCACTTTTCACTTTCATGCATTGGAGAAGGGAATGGCAACCCACTCCAGTGTTCTTGCCTGGAGAATCCCAGGGAGAAGGGAGCCTGGTGGGCTGCTGTCTGTGGGGTCACACAGAGTCGGACACGACTGAAGTGACTTAGCAGCAGCAGCTTCCCTAAACTGAGGACCTACCATGCACCAAGCATTAGACAAGGAACAGTATTGTCCCCATTTAAGCCTTATAGGAACTTTAAAGCAGATATTATTGTCTCCATTTTATAGATAAATAAACAGGCTCAGAGGAATAAAGTGGCTTTCAAGGTTGCTCAGAGGAAAGTAAAACGTTGAGTCTGTTTTTAAATCCAAGTGTGTCTGCTTCCAAATCTGGAGTTCTTTTCATTATACAATGAAGACAAATGCAACTGGGTCCTTCCTCCTTAATACCGAGGGACCTGAATCAGAAGGTATGGAACACATTCAAAACAAAACAAAACCTCAAGATGATGATGCTGGTGATGATAATTAGGAGGGGGAGAGGGAGGAAGAGTCAGAAACTGTCAAATTACTCAAAAGGAAACCAACTAGTAAAATCACTGACTTGCTGAATGACCCAGGCTTTTATAAGACTGGTGGCCTCATTTTTCAAGTGGAAGTGATTTTGATAGGTCATCTTTATGCTCCCTTCCTGTTTGAAAATCCAGTGACTCTAAGTGGAGAAGAGAGTTCAGTCCTAAGTATTTATGCAAACCTGAAGGCAGGAATCTATGCTTTGACCCTGNTTTCAAGTGGAAGTGATTTTGATAGGTCATCTTTATGCTCCCTTCCTGTTTGAAAATCCAGTGACTCTATGTGGAGAAGAGAGTTCAGTCCTAAGTATTTATGCAAACCTGAAGGCAGGAATCTATGCTTTGACCCTGCTGAGCAGCCAAACAAGCCGCCCCTGCTACAGGACCATCCCCTATAGGGTCTCACAATGCCACTGTGAGAAGACGTGCCTGCAGCCTTAGGAAGTGAAGTGGCAGCAGCTTAGTCATGTCTGATTCTTTGCTACCTCATAGAATGGCAGCCAGGCTCCTCTGTCCATGGAATTCTCCAGGCAAGAATACTGGGGTGGGTTGCCATTTCCTTCTCCAGGAGATCTTCCCAACCCAGGGATCAAACCTGGGTCTCCTATATTGCAGGCAGATTCTTTACCATCTGAGCTACCAGGCAAGAAGAATTGTCTGCAGCCTTAGACTCCTCTGTTAAACATCTTGAAACAAAACTGCAGCTGGGGTCAGGTTATCAAGCCCTCTCTTGGAAGGGCAGCCTCATCTAGTCCTTGAAAGTGGCCTCTGACCTTCAGGCCTAAGGAGTAGCTCCTACTGCTCTTTCTCTAGCTGTCTCCTTCCCAGCCTCCGTTCCACCCTCCTTTCCTTATATACAGGAAGTCTGCTTCTTCCGTGATAGAGTAAACATCCCATTTGAGGTTAAGGTACTTGGACCTCCGCTGCACTTAGTTCAAGATTCAGCCAAAGGCCAGAATCAATACCACAAATCACAGCCAAGTGACAACAAAGGAGCCTCTTGTCCATTTTCTCCCCTTTAAAAAATGCCATTCCTAACACTTGGCAATTTCATCAAGTCAGTTTCATTAGCCTGTATTTCCTTAAGGGATCTGCACTAAAGGCTGTCTTTGGCGCCAGAAAGACCTGGTCTTTGCACCATTACCTGAGTGCCACACAGCTCCTCAGGGGCACCTACACATTTACAAGTGGCTATGCCTCAGACAAACATCTCTCAATATTCAAAAGCTCTCTGCACAGAAAAAAGATCAAACGCATTATGGGAGAAGCATGTACCTCTGCTGAGTGCACCAGGCTATATGAACCTATAAGAACACAATGTCAGAGCTCTACAAAATAAACGCAACTTGTCATAACGTTATCTTTTGTGGAAAAGAAATGTTGCCATTCAAAAACACATAAAACCCCAGCTTGCTTCAAGTAGTGCATACTTATAACTTCAGATCCCCACAACTAAGTCAAATCAGAAATGAGGCAAAAAGACTGGTTCAGGAAAGTTTAATTTCTGTGTGTACTACATGGCAAAATAAAGGGAAAAGACTTGAATCCTTCAAACTTCTGGGTTTAAAGAGTAAAAGAGGACTATTCATCCTTCTCAGTTTCTCAAAAGGCTCATTTTGGTTTTGTTTTTTAATATTTCTGCTGTTCAGTGTGCACACACACACACACACACATGCAAGATTTCAGGAAGGAATTTCTGAGACCAATTCTAGAATCTGAAATAGATGAATGATTTCATTAGATTCATCTGAATATTTTAGCTATTATAGTTTGTACAGAGATATTCATTATAGCATTGCTGGTAATTCTGAAGAACTGGAAATAACCTGTGTGACCATTAATAACAAACAACTAGATGAGCTTCAGTATAGTCATATTATATAGGCAGGGCTGAGAGCTGGCACAGCAGGTGTTCACCACACAACCCCATGGGTGCCGTGTATGAATGGTAACCCCGTCATGGCAGCTATTGTAGCATCTTAAAAGAATGAGCTAGATTAAAGTGTGCTAATATTGATAGATTTCAAAGACATGTTGTTGAAAATAAAGTTTATAAAGATTATGCATGCATGCTATTGTTCTAATTAATGTACACTTGATAAACAATAACGTGTGTGTGTGTGTGTGTGTGTGTGTGTGTGTGTGTGTGTACATACATACATACAGCTCTGAAAAGATATGGACTAAAGTCATAGCAATAGTTACTAGTGGAGGAAGGGATAAAGAACAAAGATTGGAGTGTCAAAGTACTCTCTCATATAATTTTGAATGAGATGAATAGGAATTCAAAAGAAATTTTTAAAGAATTTTGAGTGGAAATGTGGAGCAGCTTAAACTTGTGATGATTTCTGGGACTTCCCTGGCCATCCAGTGGTTAAGATTCTGTATTCATAATGCAGAGGAAATGGGGGTTGAGTCCCTGGTCAGGAAACTAAGATTCTGCAAGCCACACTGCAAAGCCAAAAAATAAATTTGTGGTATCTATTTATTATTTAATTATCATTATATTTTATATACTTGTATAAATATACTATTTGTTTATTTACTATAATATTTTATTTATTATTATTTTGATTCTTTTCCATAAGAATCAATAGGGGCAGGATCATGGGACGCATATGTTATATACTTGAGGGCCTATTTGCTTCACTAGGTTAGGTGTGCTGAGAATAGAATTCTTTCACTTCTAGCAACTAGCACAATGAAGAGCAAAGAGAACTGTAGGTTAATAAACTCATAAATTCATCAACTTATTCATTCCAGAAATAGTTAATAAGCATTTACTCTGTGCCCATAGAATAAGCTAGGGAACACAACAATAAGAGTTTACACACTAAAAATGAAAGAATGAATGAATGAATGAATAGACTGAGAAAAGCCATCTACAGATCACTAAGTCCATTCAAAAACAACCTCCCAAGTATATAATTAATCTACTTTTAATGGAAATATAGTTGACTTAACAAGCTTTTTTTTCTTCCTGGTTTTACTGAGATGTAATTAACATACAGCACTGCGTGTTTAAGCTATAAAGCATAATACACCATTTCATAATGATTTCATCAAGTCATTATACTCTGTTGATTCAGACCGTAAAGAATCTGTGTGCAATTCAGGAGACCTAGGTTCGATCCCTGGGTTGCAAAGATCCTCTGGAAAAAGGCGTATCAACCCACTTCTATATTCTTGCATGGAGAATCCCATGGATGAGGAGCCTGGGGCTCAGTCTGTGAGGTCACAAAGAGTCAAACACAACTGAGTAACTAACACTTTCACTTTTTTTCATTTTCATACCATGAAATGACGATCACAATAAATTTAGTGAACATCCATCATTTCAGACAGATACAAAATGAAAGAAATAGAAAAAAAATGTTTTCCTTATGATGAGAACCCTCAGGATTTACTCTCTTAATTTTTAAATATAACATACAGCAGTGTTAATTACACTTATCATGTTGTACCCTACATCCATAATACTCATTTATTTTATAACTGAAAGTTTCATACCTCTTTATTGCCTTCATCCAATTCCCTCACCTCTGGTAACCACAAATCTGATTTTTTTTTTTCCCTAGAGTTAGTTTGTTTTTGAAGTATAATTGACCTTCAACACTATGTTAGTTTTTGTTATATAAGATAATGATTCACCATCTCTATACACTTAAAACTGGTAACTGTGAAGTCCACAATATGTCACCATACATATTAACATTTGACTGTATTCCCCATTGCATACCCTTGACTCATTTATTTTGCAACTGGATGTTTGTACCTCTTAATCTCCCACATTTATTTCTTTCCAATTAATCTATTTTTTGGGAATTTCACAGCTTAGAAATTTCACTATCTGGTAATCATTTCCATAGATATAGATAAATTTTCTCAATTGTATGTCCATTTTCTTTCTGTGTGTTTTTCTTTTAGTTTAGGCTTTCTGTACATTTATATTTTTAATTCAGAGACAGTTTAGTAGTTTCTCCTCTTTATTCTTTTGCAGCAAAAGAGCTTGCTTAAAATATCTATCCTTTAACCGTGTCTCACAGCATTTCTGCAGTTTTATTTAATGGTGCTGACAATTTCTCACAACAGTATTGCTCCTTACATTTTAACAAATGTTTTTTATATATTTTTTGCATGATCTCAACTATAGAAACAACTATTTCTAGTGCTTCTAACAGAAATCCAGACAACTATGCTGGGAAGTATTTATATAACAGACACACTTACAAAGGAGTTGAGCAACTTGCCTGAAGTTACACAGCTAGGAGCTGGTGGTACCAGGACTAGAACACAAATCTTTTGAGTTCAAAGCCAAGATTTGCTCAGGCATCATGCCTGTACACTTAGTCCAAAAGCTCTGTGGCAAAAATAATTATCTTAAGAAAGCAGGTTTATTTGAAAGTTGAGACAAAGGCAACTGAAGATAAAGCACATAAAGCAGTAAATTTGCATGCTTTCTCCATGCCGAGGTGTGTTAAACATCTAAATTGGAGTTATGCACGCTCGGTTAATATCTATGGCTTCTTTATGCTTACCATTGAGATTTCAATTCATGAAGGCAGTAACGACAACAGCGAAGACAGTTTCTTAAGGCTTTTCCTGCACTTCTGTGCCCTCTATTTGATCATCTGCCAAGGTTTGTGAATAGTGCCAAATCAAACAGCACAGCATCTCTATGAGGCTCCTCCTGGGAGTTGAGGAATTCTGCAGTTGGAGCACGGGGTAAGATATAAAAGGCACAATTATAGTCTTCTTTGAAGAGTTTAGAAGCAGACCATGTTAATCTATCCTTTTGGAATTTCTAGTGCTAACCTGCCTTCACTGAACAGCCTCTTCAGTTTCCTGTGCTTTTCTGGCCAGGCTGTCTTGCCTTCATTTAAACATCTTAAAATGAGGAAGGATACAGTGACTTGATGCTTTTGAGTTTTCCCTATGAGAAGACCATACAGAAGCATCAAAGAAGAAAGCACACGATTTTCATTTGCAATCACACTTATCTAAGAAAAAGTTTTCTCATTCGGATTCTATAACATCAATATCTAATGATCTCCTCTTTCTTTCTTCTCCTTTCCAGACTTCATTGTTAGGAAGATCGTGTTAGCATGTCAAGTGTGATTATTTTTTATTTAATGGTAATTAATCACCAAAATTGTTTTGACAAAATTTAAATTTTCTCTTCAAGGATGCTCCTGTTTGCCATTTAACCTACTGATTTTCTATTTGGCTTCCCTCAACAAAGTAATTCAGTGGCTAAATCTTCTTGCATAAGTTAGCAAAATTTGGGATACTGTTATAATAGCATGAAGCCAGTTGTTACAACCACAAAGATACACTTGAATATTTTAGTATAAGACCTGCTCAAAAAAAAACACAAAAATATTTGTGGTTTTACCATCAGATCTCTAATTTTTTCTTATAAAAATATACATTTTATATTCATGTTTATTAGCCAGTATTTTCTATAGAAGAGTACTAGTCTCCACCATACATATTAAAAGGAATTTTTTTTTTTAAGTTCTGAAATCTGCAGTTTAATTTTTTTTTTTTTTTTTTTTGCCACACCATGTAGGATCTTAGTTCCCTAACCAGGGATCAAACCTGGCCCCCTGCATTGGGAACACAGAGTCTTAACCACTGGACAACCAGGGAAGTCCCTGGAGTTTAAATTTGAGTTACGTGATGAGACTGGCTGGTTGTTCACCAGATCCATTTCCTTTCCCTGGGTGTAGCACTAATCTGCATTTCTCTATCCCTCCCAGGGGAAGCTATGTGATGTTATTGTCATGGGACAGGAGTGGAGGGTATTGTCACCTGAAGGCTCAAACAGTGAAAGGAATGTCCACCTTCTCCGCACTGTGGCTCCCCAACTGTAAGGCAGATTGTGCAGGGAAATGATGCAATAAAGATGGCACAGCTTTTGACAGCCTTTCTCCTTCAATAACTCCACAGAGCAGTTACCAAAGGCCTGCATTGGACTGCAGCATGAGTGAGAAATAAACCTTCATTGTATTAAACTCCTAAGTGTCAAGGCTTGATTGTTACTATAAGTAACATCTGCAAATTAGTATCATCCATTTTTGTTCAATTTCTGGATATGTCTCCTTTCAATATGGTGTTAGAGTGGATTTTTAATGTTCAATTTTAAGAAAAAAAATTAATAGCAAGCAATATAAACTTCCTATTTGTCAAAAATATTTTGAACACACAGAAAATATAAATAAATATCCAATAAATATTCAAGTACATTTTTCTCTCATCTCCCAAACTCCATTTATTAGAAAGCTACTGGAGAACGTCCTCTACCAAAAAATGAGGTTTTGAATCAAATAAATACTTACATGGGGTCCAGGATTCAGAAGATCCAATGCAAGAATCAGAAGAAATCTTGAGATAAACAGTAATGGGGACCCAGGCCAAGAGAACTCTGAATTCAGATTGTTAGAGAAGTCTTCAGGAGTGACTTCTTCAAGAAGGCGAACTTAACACCTGACACCCAATGAACCAGAAAATTTTGGAAAGAGATTTATGTAATTAAGGAAGTGTTTGGGTTTGAATTACTGTTAAGTGCATAGAATATTAAATCAATATAAAACCACCAGAAAATCATTTCACTCCAAGAAAAACAAAATGCACTGGAAAAGACAAAATAATCATAGGATACTATGTGATTTACCTATGAACAGATGACACGTTGCTGTTGTTTAGTCCCTAAGTCATGTCCAACTCTTTTGCAACCCATGTACTGTAGCTTGCCAGACTCCTCTGTCTGTGGGATTTCCCGGGAAAGAAGACAGTCAAGTACATTTTAAACATAGTAATTACAATAATAAATGAAGCCAATGATATATCACTAATTTATCTATCAAATTATTTTTTAATGATTGTAATTTATATATGTGAATGCATAGAAAAATCAGGACTTTTAAACTCACTTAGTGGAAGTATAATTTTTGCAATATTTTGGGAGAGAAATTTAGTAATGTATATCAAGATCCTTAAAATGTTCATTCCCTTTCACTCAGAGTTCCCTTTCTAAGAACTGATTTTATAGAAAAATTATTAATGTCATGTGCAAGAATGTTTATCTTAGCATCGTCTCTGTCAAAGCTGGACAAACTATAGCTCACAAGTCAAATTCCACCTGCCACCATTTTCATAAATAAAGTTTTATTAGAACATAACCATTACTATTTATTTACATATTGTCTATGGTTATTTGTGCAGCAGCACAGTTGAGTAATTATTACAGAGATGTTTTGGTCCACAAAGCTGAAAATGTTTTCCATTTAACCCTCTATAGAAAATTTGTGCCAACCCTAGATCTGTAATGAAAAATACGAAATGTGTCTAATATCTAATAATAGAGGAATTAATACATAAATTATGATACATTCTTAAAAACAAAACTACCATGTAGACACTTTTTTCTAATTTTCAATAGGTGAAGGGGGTCAAAAGGTAAAAAGAAAAGTGAGTAAGAAAAAAAATCTTGTACTCTTTGAGGATGTTGAAATATACTCTTCATAGAGTACTAAATAATCATTCAATATCACAGTAATCCAAGTCTATGCCCCAACCAGTAATGCCGAAGAAGCTGAAGTTGAATGGTTCTATGAAGACCTACAAGACCTTCTAGAACTAACACCCCAAAAAGATGCCCTGTTCATTATAGGGGACTGGAATGCAAAAGTAGGAAGTCAAGAGATACCAGGAGTAACAGCCAAATTTGGCCTTGGACTACAAAACAAAACAGTTCAAAAGCTGACAGAGTTTTGCCAAGAGAACGCACTGGTCATAGCAAACACCTTCTTCCAACAACACAACCGAAGACTCCACATATGGACATCACCAGATGGTCAATACTAAAATCAGATTGATTATATTCCTTGGAGCCAAAGATGGAGAAGCTCTATATAGTCAGCAAAAACAAAACCGGGAGTTGACTGTGGCTCAGATCATGAACACTTTATTGCCAAATTCAGAGTTAAATTGAAGAAAGTGGGGAAAACCACTAGGTATGACCTAAATCAAATCCCTTATGATTATTGATTATACAGTGGAAGTGAGAAGTAGATTCAAGGGATTAGATCTGATAGACAGAGTGCCTGAAGAACTATGGACGGAGGTTCATGACATTGTACAGGAGGCAGTGATCAAGACCATCCTCAAGAGAAAGAAATGCAAAAAGGCAAAATGGCTGTCTAATAAGGCCTTACAAATAGCTGAGAAAAGAAGAGAAGCTAAAGGCAAAGAAGAAAAGGAAAGATATACCCATTTGAATGCAGAGTTCCAAAGAATAACAAGGAGAGATAAGAAAGACTTCCTCAGTGATCGGCGCAAAGAAATAGAGGAAAACATAGAAAGGGAAATACCAGAGATCTCTTCAAGAAAATTAGTGATACCAAGGGAACATTTCATGCAAAGATGGACATGAATAAAGAACAAAAATGGTAGGGACTTAACAGAACCAGAAGATATNTGATCGGCGCAAAGAAATAGAGGAAAACATAGAAAGGGAAATACCAGAGATCTCTTCAAGAAAATTAGTGATACCAAGGGAACATTTCATGCAAAGATGGACATGAATAAAGAACAAAAATGGTAGGGACTTAACAGAACCAGAAGATATTAAGAAGAGGTGGCAAGAATATACAAAAGAACTGTAAAAAAAGATCTTCATGACCCAGAAAACCACAATGGTGTGATCACTCACCTAGAGCCAGGCATCCTGCAATGTGAAGTCAAGTGGGCCTTAGGAAGCATCACTATGAACAAAGGTAGTGGAGGTGATGGAATTCCAGTTGCGCTATTTCAAATGCTAAAAGATGATGCTGTGAAAGTGCTGAACTCAGTATGCCAGCAAATTTGAAAAACTCAGAAGTGGCCACAGGGCTGGAAAAGGTCAGTTTTCATTCCAATCCCCCAAAAAGGCAATGCCAAAGAATGTTCAAACTACTACACAATTGCACTCATCTCACACGCCAGAAAAGTAATGCTCAAAATTCTCCAAGCCAGGTTTCAACAGTATGTGAATCATGAACTTCCAGATATTCAAGTTAGATTTAGAAAAGGCAGAGGAACCAGAGATCAAATTACCAACATCTGCTGGATCATCAAAAAAGCAAGAGTTCCAGATAAACATCTATTTCTGCTTTATTGACTACGCCAAAGCATTTGACTGTATGGATCACAACAAACTGGAAAATTCCTAAGGAGATGGGAATACCAGACTACCTAGCCTTTGTCCTGAGATATCTGTATGCAGGTCAAGAAGCAACAGTTAGAACTAGACAAGGAACAACAGACTGGTTCCAAATCGGGAAAGGAGTACGTCAAGGCTGTATATTGTCACCCTGCTTATTTAACTTATATGCAGAGTACATCATGCAAAATGCCAGGCTGGATGAAGCACAAGCTGGAATCAAGACTGCTGGGAGAAATATAAAAAATGTCACATATGCAGATGACACCACCCTTATGGCAGAAAGTGAAGAAGAACTAACGAGCCTCATAATGAAATTGAAAGAGGAGAGTGAAAAAGTTGGCGTAAAGCTCAACATTCAGAAAATTAAGATCATGGCATCCGGTCCCATCATTTCATGGCAAACAGATGGAGAAACAATGGAAAGAGTGACAGACTTTATTTTGGGGGGTTCCAAAATCACTGAAGATGGTGACTGCAGCCATGAAATTAAAAGATGCTTTCTCCTTGGAAGAAAAGTTATGACCAACCTAGACAGCACATTAAAAAGCAGAGACATTACTTGCCAACAAAGGTCTGTCTATTCAAAGCTATCGTTTTTCCAGTAGTCATATATGCATGTGAGTGTTGGATTATAAAGAAAGCTGAGTGCTGTAGAATTGATGCTTTTGAACTGTGTTGTTGGAGAAGACTCTTGAGAGTCCCTTCAACTACAAGGAGTTCCAACCAGTCCATCCCAAAGGAAATCATCCTGAATATTCATGTGAAGGACTGATGCTGAAGATGAAACTCCAATATTTGGCCACCTGATGCAAAGAACTGACTCACTGGAAAAGCCCCTGATGCTGGGAAAGATTGAAGGCAGGAGGAGAAGGCAACAACAGAGCATGAAATGGTTGGATGGTATCATCGACTCAATGGACATGAGTTTGAGTAAGCTCCAGGAGTTGGTGTAGGACAAGAAAGCCTGGTGTGCTGCAGTCCATGGGGTTGCAAAGAGTTGCAAATGACTGACTGACTGAACTGAACTGAACTGATAGCACTAAATGGGAAAAAAATCAGAATTCAAAATTATTTTTCCAGTATGATACCAATATGATTTTAAAAGATATACACAGATACTCACAATTAAAAGTCAGGAGAGAAGTGAGGGAAACCAAACAGAAAATGTTAGTGGCTGTTCCTTATGAAATGTAGTCTTTCTGCAGGGTTCTGTATAAGCTTTCTATATTTTCTAAATGTTCTATTCGTCATCTCCTGTCTACTTTAAGAGGCATGTCTTAGGTGTGTCCAAAATTAAGTGGAAGAGAAACTAGATTTATAGATGGTCATTTTTCGAAGGAGATTATCAGGTAGAAGTTTATCTACTTAAGCAGCTGGTCAGATGACCTGGGCTTAGCATAATCACATCTGGACAGAAACTGTTGTACCAGCTGACCCCAATGGGTATACCTGCTGCCCTGAACATGCTTTAGAGAAGCCAGGTGTGCTGCAGAGTAGCTTTGTTCCCTCCTTGGATTCCTCTGTCTAGATTCATTTAAATTTTTCTGCTTAGCTGTGTTACAGTTGTAGATAAGCCTTTCTTGGTTTTTTTTGTTGTTGTTGTTTTTTATTATTATTTTGTTTGTTTGTTTTATTTTGTTTTACTTTACAATACTGTATTGGTTTTGCCATACATCAACACGAATCTGCCACGGGCATACACGTGTTCCGATTCATCTACCCACAGATCAGCTATAAGGATGTGTCAGTGGTAAAATTTTATTAGTCTAGATATGCTACTCCAACTCAACAAGTAGGTTATGTAACCTCCATGTAATTCGCTGAGGAGGGAACATGCATGTTCAGTGTCATGGACCCAGAGAGAGGAAGGAGACTATTTTCATGTGAACTTACAGCTCCCCAAACAGAAGGAAGCAATTAGGAATCTCAGGTGTGGAGCCAAGAATTCAAACTCCTAGAAAAGGAGTTGACTGGGGAGAGATCGAGGATGACAAGAGTATATTAAAATAGGATCTATAGCCAAAGAAAAAAGAAATAGTACAAAATATTGATCTTTAATGAGACATCTTTGTTGATGCTCAGATCCCCTTACATATATATATTTATATGCTTACAAAGTGCCAGGCCCCCAAGCCAAGCTCTACAAATAATTAAACTTTCACAACAATTCTGTGATACAAGGACTTCAATCATTCTTTTCTTTTCTCTCTCTGTGCCACATGGTATGTGAGATCTCAGTTCCCCAGCTGGGGATAGAACCCATACCCCTACCATGGAAACACGAAGTCTTAACCGCTAGACCACCAGAGAAGTTCTTTCATTCATATTTTATATATGAGAAATAGAGGCAGAACAAAGGTAAGCCATTTTCCTATGGCCACGTAGTTGGCTAGGGTTGAACCAGGAACCAAACTCAGGTCTCTTTCACATCCATGCCCACACTGGCAGTCAACCCAAGGCTGCCAGTGAGACCATGAAATCATTCATCTGTGTCATATTGTCTGAGTAACCCCATATTCTCTCTTTTGATTGTGTACATTCAGACAAGCTGATCAGAAGCAGCTCCAGAATTGTAGAATTTTCAGAAGGTCAGCTTTTGACTTGGGATCACCAAATCAGACAAAGGAAATGTGCTTTATTTTTAAATCATATTTAATGTTAATGGATTTCAAATGGAATGTTTTAATTTTGTTATTTTATTTTACTATTATTTTTGTCTTATTTTTTTATAAATGTATATCATAATTTGAAGAACTATGCAATATTTATTTTTGGAGTAGTCAATCACAGTAGGAAATCAATTTGAATCAGTTGAGTGATTTCCAAAAAATTTTCACTATAATCACTAGTTAATTATATGGTACTACATTTTTTATTATAAATTTATGTAATTCCTTTAAAATCAACTCTCAGGCAGTGAGACAAAATGGATTTTTGTACATATATCTTTGACTAGTCTTTTTTTTAATTTATTCATTTTTATTGGAGGCTAATTACTTTACAATAATGTAATGGCTTTAGCCATACATCAACATGAATCAGCCATGGGTGTACACATGTACCCCATCCTGAACCACCTTCCCACCTCCCTCCCCATCCCATCCCTCAGGGTCATCCCAGTGCACCATCCCTGAGCACCCTGTCACATGCAGTGAACCTGGACCGGCGATCTATTTCACATATGGTAATACACATGTTTCAATGCTATTCTCTCAAATCATCCCACCCTCGCCTCCTCCCACAGAATCCAAAAGTCTGTTCTTTATCTCTGTGTCTCTTTTACTGCCTTGCATATAGGGTCATCACTACCATCTTTCTAAATTCCATATAAATGCGTTAATATACTGTATTGGTGTTTTTCTTTCTGACTTACTTCACTCTGTATAATAGGCTCCAGTTTCATCCACCTCATTAGAACTGATTCAAATGCATTCTTTTAATAGCTAAGTAATATTCCATTGTGTATATGTGCCACAGCTTTCTTATCCATTTGTCTGCCGNGGACACGACTGAGCGGCTGAACTGAACTGAACTGAACTGAATAGTTAAGAAACTGTCTTATTTTGGAAGATGATAAAAAGGTCATCTAGCTCACCCCACTCGTTTTACAAATGAAAATGCTGAGACCTAGATGTAAGTCAGAGCAAAGTGAAATATTTCAAAAAAAATCCACCCATTCAAAACATATTTAAAGGACACATGCTCAACACAGAAGGCAGTGGAAATACAGTGTCAAATTAGATAGGTGTGGACCTTGCCTAGCAGGAAGATAGGATTAAAGACAGAAGTGAGAGTATGCGATTTAGCTGTTCAGTTGCTAAGTCGTGTCCAACTCTGGTGACCTCAAGGACTGTTGCCCTCCAGGCTCCTCTGTCCATGGGATTTCCCAGGCAAGATTACTGGAGTGGGTTGCTGTTTCCTTCTCCAAAAGATCCAGATTATGTCCTAAATCAGTGTTCCTGCCATTATGACACATAATTTTTCCTTACCTTGGGTTGCCTTTACAACCCCTGTAACAGAGAGAGATAACATCACTGAAATGAAAAAAGACTTATATTTCCAATTTTTCCTATGCTTAAGAAAGATCTGTTACATTTTCAATAGTTGCATCTTCTTATCTACTCCCACACCTAGAAAGTTGCAGGGTTGCATTGAAATGTTAGGATCAGGAAGCATCTGCCTCTTCAAGTTTTTTCATAAGTGTTAGTTACCCGGTCATGTCTGACTCTGCGACCTCATGGACTGTAGCCCACCAGGCTCATCTGTCCATGGAATTCTCCAGGCAAGAATACTAGAGCAGTTAGCCATTCCCTTCTCCAGGGGATCTTCCCGATCCTGCGACTGAACTTGGGTCTTCCACATTGCAGGTAGATTCTTTAGCATCTGATCCACCAGGGAAACCCATGCAAACACAGCTTCAAAACAAATCCCGACCCTTCCTTCCAATCACTTTGCCAGCTCTTCACCCTCCTACAAAAGCTCTCTTACTTACTCATGTCCAACTTCTATAATGCACATTTGGGCTAACCTAATGTGAGACCTAAGCCCTAATGATGAGCTCAGTCTTTGCTCATATTGAGGAAAACAAGCTCTTCTGTTGTCAAAAGTCTGTAAGTTTTACTTATGGGAAGATACATTGTGCAGTTTTGCTATCAAGAGGACAAGTAAAACAGAAACTGATGCTTAACATGGTTCCTGCTCATTTTTTTAAGAAAGGTGGTTTGGTTGATACATTCTGCATAGACATGAAAGGTTTGGGAGTGAAGCAAATCTCAAAATGAAGATTCTAGTATAGTAAACCTTTGTTAGATATCAAAAGAGCTCATAACTAAAAGCTGATCACTTGAATATTAGTTTAAATTCCAAAGCTAAGTAAATGGTCTCACTATTGCTAACTCTAAGATTTGGACTAAATAAACATCCACTTTAAGGGTCTTTACCAAAATTCATTAGGTCTCATTTGTTTATTTTTGCTTTTCTTTCTGCTGAAATAAAACAGTGCCATGATTTATGTCAGAGAATGTTTCACCTATGTTCTCTTCTAGGAGTTTTACGGTGTCATGTCTTATGTTTAAGTCTTTCAACAATTTTGAGTTGATTTTTTGTATACGTTGTGAAGGTGTGTTCTAACTTCATTGATTCACCTGTGGCTGTCCAACTTTCTTAACACTGCTTGTTGAAGAGACTGTCTTTTCTCCATGGTCTGTTCTTGCCTCCCTTGTCCAAGATTTATTGACCATAGATGTGTGGGTTTATTTCTAGACTCTCTCTTCTGTACCATTGATCCATATGCTTGTTTTTGTGCCAATACCACTTTGTTTTGATTACTTTAGTTTTGTAATATTGTCTGAAGTCTGGGAAGGTTATGCTTCCAGCGTTGTTCTTTTTCTCAGGATTTCTTTGGCAATTCTGAATCTTTTATGGTTTCATATAAAATTTAGCATTATTTCTTCTGGTTCTGTGAAAAAAAAAGTCATGAGAAATTTGGAAGGGATCACATTAAATCTGCAGATTGCTTTGAATAGTATGGGCTTTTTAACAATATTAATTCTGTCAATCCAAATCGTGGGATATCTTTCCATTTTATTGAATCATCTTCAATTTCCTTTATCAATGTTTTAGCAATAGTTTTCTGCATATAAGTCTTTCACCATCTTGGTCAGACTTATTTTTATTTATTTTATTTTTTAATGGGACTTTTAAAGGGGTTGTTTTTTGACTTTCCCTCTCTGATATTTCAATGTTATTGTAAAGATTCATTTCGTTACATGCATCCCTATCTTAGAGGCATTAGATACTCAATCAAATACTGTTGAATAAATGAATAGTGAATTACAGTGTCATAGTTCTCAGTAAATTCTAAGCAAGTTTTTAACAAAATTTTTGTTTAATAACTAGCTTAACATTTACCATTTAAGTTGCAGATTTCATTGTAGGCTTATAGTGGAGATTTCTCAAGCATACTGATAATGGTGTTAACTTTTAATTTCATATTAACTTTATAGATAATACAATATATTAAAATAATTTTTAAACTTCAAATTGCTACACTCTTTCCAATTAAACTGTCATTTGTACTTGGATACTTAGATGGAATTTCATACAAAATTTTTAAAAGGCTAAAGCCATGAGAAATTATTCCATTTGATATCATAAAGCTTGTGTATTTATTCAGATCTTCTTAACCTTGCAAGTCTGTTGAAAGTAGTATGGAAATTGTTCATGAACAGGCTTTCTCATTAGATTTTTGGCATCTCTACATCAGTCTCAGCCAGAACCCTGAAGAGCAAAGGCAAAATTGGAACACATTTATTTGAATATTTCAGACCCTCCAATGAGGTTACTTCCAAAAGCTAAGGAAGGGTCATGGGGATTCTTTTTTCCATGCTTCTTCTTCTATGAAAATCTTCCATTATCCAAATTCATTATTTTTAAAAAATGCTATCTCCAAATGTGCTTTATTGGTAGAATGTCAACCCAAAAAATTTTTGGTCGAGTTTCAGGTCCTGAAAACAATTGTATTAAACACAGTGGCCATCCAAGTGCAATTTAAAGATCCTCTGGCAAATTTCAAAAGGAGCAAGGATTAATCCCAAATCCTGGCCAATATCAATAAAACTGCCTCTAATTTCCTCAGTCTCGTTTGAGCTACTGTCAAGAACATAATAGGTTTCTCCCATTAGCATACATAGTTTCTCTCATACATAGTTAACTCATTACTTTGTAAAGCATTTTAAAGTACTTTGAAATACCCCAAGTATGAAAACTGCTGTTTAAAAACAATTCTCTGCTGTTCTGCACCATATCAGGATAACCTAGCTAGCCCACCTGAAATAACACTAATGACTCTTAAACTCAAGGCTTTACAAAAAGCCTTTTTTCTCCACTAATTCCAAATAAAGTAGATGGCATCACGTAAATTACTTTCAACCCTTATCTCATTAACCTGCTATAGCTTAACCCGTGTTTGAAAATGATCACGGGTGATGTACATCCTCACTTTGACCACAAACATCTTAAAAACAGAGTCTAATTTTGTATCCTCCAGAACCAAATCATGGTACCTTAGAAAAGTAGATAATAGATATTTGGTATAAACATTATTCGGAGAAGGCAATGGCACCCCACTCCAATACTCTTGCCTGGAAAATCCCATGGATGGAGGAGCCTGGAAGGCTGCAGTCCATGGGGGTCACTGAGGGTCAGACGCGACTGAGCGACTTCACTTTCACTTTTCGCTTTCATGCATTGGAGAAGGGAATGGCAACCCACTTCAGTTTTCTTGCCTAGAGAATCCTAGGGACGGGGGAGCCTGGTAGGCTGCCATCTATGGTGTCGCACAGAGTCCGACACGACTGAAGCGACTTAGCAGCAGCAGTAGCATAAACATTGTTAATTATTTGTTAGTCCTTTCAAACATGTGTCCATTCACCTATACTTCACATGTGGAAGTCATGAGTCAGGCACTAAGGATAAAGAAATAAAATTTTAAAATAAGTCAATATAAGATAAATAAATAGTTTGATTGATCCTCAGAAGCTCTTACAATAATGTTGGAGAACAGAAATGAAAATTGACAATAAAGTACAATCAAATTCATAGGAATCCTAAACAGAAGGTCTATGGTAACACAAAGGAGTAACTTTACAGAGGATTTCCTGGTTGAGAGACACCTGAGGTGAGTCCTTAGGGATGAGTGAATAGTAGAGATGCCAAGTAGAGGAAGAACACCTCTTGGAGACAGAAGAGAATAAGCAAAGACTGGCAGTTCAGAGAACTGCAGGTACTTAGCATGACTGAAACAGTGTTCTCAGTGGCGGCAGGACCACCCCTGAGGGGACGCTTTGAAATAGCAATGGAGATATTTTGGTACAAGGTCCCATTGAATGGTGGGTACTACTGGCCTATAAATGATAAAAAGCCAAGGATGCTAGATGTTCTGTAACAGGCAGGCCAATTCTGCATAATGAAAAATTGTCCCAAGTTCTATACAAGTTTGGAATGTCCCTTCAGACATTCATATCAGTGGAAAACTTGTACGTAACTCTCTTGGTTTAGAGCCTAACCTTATATTACATACAATATAAAAAATTTTTGCAGAATTTTAATGTACACTGAATTTGCCAGGAATGCAATTACCACATGAGTCAAAGAAAGATTGTACTTCACCTTTTTTGGAACTTTATCAAGGGTTATTCACCATTTCAGAAAATAACATCGATGATGCCACATATTTCTTGGTATCTGAGTTACCAGTTCAGCCACCTGTGTCAATCCATATCTATAGTTATCATAGTCAAGGTGATTCTATTTATAAGCACAAGCATCTGATGATTTCATTAAGTCAGAGCATTTTATATTATTATTTATCACTTTTCTTTTAATTTTCCTTCATATCATAATTAAGGCATTTAAAGCATTCTTTGCACAGATAGGTTTAATTTATGAGTTTCATTTCAGGATAGTAAAATTGTGTTACAAAATGCTCAGTGTAACAAAGAGGGCTTTATATTGCAGAGGAGAGATGGGCTGGTGTGTTGATAGCATCTCTTTCCCTAAAGACCTCAGTAGTTACACATGAACCTCTAATTGCCATGAGATGTTCCCAGTTCTAAGAGTCTGATTATGGTTTAATGCTTGCTGGAAAAATAAATGAGAAAAATCAAGTTAGGGGACCACTTATTTTTCCCTGCATGAAACATTTTAATGTGATTTTGCACTTACATTTCCCTGGCTATTTCAGCAACATAAAAAGCCTATCCCATCTCAGGGCCCAAGTGAATAAATTCAAGAGCGTTTTTAATCTTAACTTCCCTAATTGGTCCTTCAGCATCATTCAGAGATGGTAGCAATAATACCAATATTAATAACCTAGCATTTATTAAGCACCTACTACATACTAGGTACAATGCTAAGTATTTTTCATAGGTAATTGCTTATTCTTGCAATTAACTTGTAAAAGTATATACTTTTATCATCTGTTTTATAGATAAGCAAACAGAATTAAGTGACTCTTCTGAGGCCACACCAGCTTTAGTTGGTAGAGGCAGGTTCTAAGACCAGAAGCACGGGGATCCAGAACTCACAATATTTCCAAGATACTAAGCTTTTCATATGCAAAAATAGTTTTTTTCTCTTCTAGGTTTCTATAGTTTCTCAATTTTAGACAGAAAAGATTTCAGATTGACAAACTGTAGCACACAATTCAAATCTACTCCCACTTGAAGCTGTGGTAGAAAAACATTCATATCTAAAAAAGAGAACATGACTAACTACTCAGTGATTGCTACAGGACGCCATGAGAAAGTGGCAAATTTACAGGCTGCTTTCTGAAATTTTATGAAAGCATATCAGATATGAATATATGGGTGTTGGGTTTGTCCGTGAAAAACTAGTATTACTCCAGATTTGGAATCACTGAATAGATGTTATTTGGCCTACCTCTGACATTGCCAAACATTGACTGAAATATGGAACATGACCATTTAGAAAAAAGTAGTGCTTGAGTATGTCATCCTTTAGAAGAAAGCACTTGTTCTTGATCGCTATTAAAAATGTAAAAAGAAGATGCAACAGTGAAATCTTCACCATATGAAGTGAGGGATTCCTTTATACCAGAAATAAATTACCCATCACAGATACCATGATAAGTAGCACCGTCTTCTTGTTCAAAACATTTAAAACAAAGATTTCAAGTTAACGATGAAAGAGATCTGAAAAATATTCCCTTTAAATTTGCTCTAATATACAGAAATGAAAAACCTGCTAAGTTTTACTTTGATTTCATTTGTTTTTTCACTTAAAAAAAAAAAAACTCTCCAGATTCATCTTCTTTATCGTCATCATCACTGTTCACGTGTGGAAGCAGTGGCATTGAACAGAAAGATGGCTGGTTTGGGAATCAGAGAAATTTAGATTGCAATTCTGAGTCTGGATGGGAAGCCTGGAGCAAGTCATTTTTCTTTCCTGCACTTCATTTTCCTTATCTGTAGAGGGAGGATTATGCCTCATATATAACAAAACCATGCCAGGCACATAGCATGTGTTTGATAAATGGTAACTGTTACTGAACATGGTAAGTGCCAAAGAGGAGAAGAGGTATGAAATATGGTCACTGCCCTTGAGCAAGCTACAATCTACTTGGAATAAAAGGACTCATACATAAAAGATAAATGATAATAGAATGTGGAATATACTAATTGAAAAATGAGTTAGACAAGAATATTTTTATAAATTTATTTTTTAATTGAATGACAATTGCTTTACAAAATTTTGTTTTTTCTGTCAAACCTCAACATGAATCAGCCATAGGTATATGTATGACATCTGTCCCCTCCCTCTTGTACCTCCTATCCCATCCTATCCCATCCTATCCCATCCCTCTAGGTTGATACAGAGCCACTGTTGAGTTTCCTGAGATATAGAGCTAATTCTCATCGGCTATCTATTTTACATATGGCAATGTAAATTGAAAAAAAGTCCTACAGGGAGGACCAGGATGGTTGCATGAATGGGCAGAGCCTGGGTTGGGTCTTTGAACATCATTGGGAAAAACAAGAAGGTGTTTCCAACATCAGGGCTGGTATCCAGTAGGCATGGTGCCTGGGGTCTCAAGTATGTTTAAAGGTCCATGAAATCTTTTCATTTTAATTTCTTTTAAAAATCAGAAGAAAGAGATGAGTATAATAAAAATTGATGTGTAATAATCAACTCAACCTGGATTATATTTGTATTTATAATAACACAGTCATAAAATACAGTTGTTGTGATTTTTCTGGTGAAAGAAAAAATGAAGGCAGATATTCTCGAAGTCCATGTCAGTCATTCTGCAGCCCTGCCAGAGAGAGAACTGGTAAACTTCTTCCAGAATTTCTGTCACTATGGTAATAATTTAATATTACCTTTGATATAAACTAAATGTATCCCCCAAAATTCATATACTGAATTCACATCATAAGCACAATGTGATCGTATTTAGAGGTAGGGACTTTGGGGAAGTGCCTAGGTGATGAAGGTGGAGTGCTTTTAAATCATATTAGTGCCCTTATAAAAGAAACCCCAGGTTTAGCACCTTCCACAATGTGAATTTACGGTCTTCTAGAAAGTGGGCCCTCATCACTCACCATATCTGCCAGCACCATGATATTGCACCTCCCAGCCTCCAGAACTGTGAGAAATAAACATTCTTATTTATAAACCACTCAGTTTACCTGCAGCTAACATAATACTCAAATTTCTCAACAATGAAAAGCTGAAAGCCTTCCCACTAGAATCTGGAATAAGACAAGGATGCCCACTCACAACTTTTACACAATATAGTATTGAAAGTGTTAGACATAGCAATAAGACAAGAAAAGTAAATAAAAGATGACCAAATTGGAAGAGAACAGGTAAAATTGTCATTATATGCAAATGATATGATACTATATATAGAAAACTCTAAAGATTCCACATAAAAACTACTAGAACTGATAAATGAATTCAGTAATTTCACATGATACAAGATTAACATACAGAAATCTATTGCATATCTTAACACTAACAATGAAATGTCAGAAAGGGAAAGAAAAAAAAAAAGCAATCCTTTCAAAATTGCATCAAATGTAAAACAAAATACTTAGGAATAAACTTTATCAAGAAGGTAAAAGACTTACATGCTGAGAACTGTTGATGAAACACTGATAAAGGGAATTGAAGATGCTTCAATAAAATGGAAAGATATCCCAAGCTTATGGACTGACAGAATTAATATCGTTAAAATGTGCATACTACCCAAAGTAATTTATAGATTTAATGTGATCTCTATCAAATTACCATGACCTTTTAAGTAGAATTAGAAGAAATAATGCTAAAATTTGTATGAAACCACAAAAGACCCCGAATGCCAAAGCAATCCTGAGAAAAATAACAATATTGGAAGCATAACCTTCCAAGACTTTAGACAATATTACAAAGCTACAACAATTCAAACAAAGTGGTATTGGCACAAAAACAGACATACAGATCAATGGTACAGAACAGACAGTTCAGCAATAAACCCACATGCATATGGCCAATTAATCTTTAACAAAGAAGGCATGAATATGCAATGCAGAAAAGACAGGTTTTTCAGCAAGTGGTGCTAGGCAAGTTGGACAGCCACAGGCAAATCAATGAAGTTAGAACACACCCTCATAACACGTGCAAAAAACAAACTCAAAATGATTGAAAGACTTAAAAATAGCACATGATACCATATAACTCCTAGAAGAGAACATAGGCAAAACATTCCCTGACATAAATCATAGCAATGTTTTCTTAGGTCAGTCTTCCAAGACAATAGAAATAAAACCAAAAGTAAACAAATGAAACCTAATCAAACTCATAAACTTTTGCACAGAAATGAAACATTAAGCAAAATGAAAAAACATCCTACAGACTGAGAGAAAATATTTGCAAATGTGGTGATTGACAAGGGCTTAATTTCCAAAAATTGTAGACAGTTCATACACTTCAATAACAAAAAGATTAAAATGGGCAAAAACCTAAATAGATATTTCTCCAAAGAAGACATACAGATGGCCAATAGGCACATGCAAAGATGCTCAACATCACTAATTATTAGAGAAATGCAAATCAAAGCCACTATGAGGTATCACTTCATATTGGTCAGAGTGGCCATCATCAAAAAAATCTATTAACAATAAATGCTGGAAAGGATGTGGAGAAAAGGGAACTCACCTACACTGCTGGTGGGAATGTAAATTTGTACAGTCAATATGGATACGATATGGAGGCTCATTAAAAAACTAAAATTACTGCTACCATATGATCCAGCAATCTTACTCCTGGACATATATCTGAACAAAACTCTAATTTGAAAAGATACATGCACCCCAATATTCAGAGGAGCACTATTTATAATAGTCAAGATATGGAAGCAATCTGAATGTCCACTGATGTAGTGTATATATAAACAATGGAATACTGCTGCTGCTGCTAAGCCGCTTCAGTTGTGTCTGACTCTGTGTGACCCCAAGACGGCAGCCCATCAAGCTCCCTCGTCCCTGGGATTCTCCCTATATAAACAATGGAATACTACTTGGCCATAAAGAAGAATGGAAATAATGCCATTTGTAACAACATGAATAAACCTAGATATTATCACACTAAGTGAAGTAAGTCAGAAGGAGAAAAGACAAATACTATACAATATCACTTATATGTGGAATCTAAAATATGATACAAGTGAACTTATTTATAAAACAGAAACAGACACACAGACATAGAAACAAACTTATGGTTACCAAAAGGGAAACGGGATGAGGTAGGGATAAATTCAAGGTCTTGGATTAGTAGATAACCATATATAAACCAGGTAAACAACAAAGTCCTACTGTGTAGCACAGGGAACTATATTCAATATCTTTTAATAAACCATAATGGGAAAGAATATGAAAAAGAACATATATATATATATATATATATATATAAAAAACTGAATCATTTTGCTATACTCCAGAAACTAAATCAAATATGCATGCACACTCAGTCTCTTCAGTTGGGTCTAACTCTTTGTGACCGCATGGGCTGTAGCCCACCAGGCTCCTCTGTCCATGGGAATCTCCAGGCAAGAATACTGGAGTGGATTGACATTTCCTTCTCCAGGGGATCTTCCTGACCCAGGGGTCGAATCCAGGTTTCTGGTATTGCAGGCAGATGCTTTACCATTTTAACCACTGTTTGTGAATCAAATCGGAAGCAACTATACACTAGATAACAAAACTGACTGTTATTTCAAAGGAAAATTTTAATAGCACACAAGATTCTCTCTTTCAGTTCATCAAAACTTACCTGTCAGTTTACCTCATAAAAATCTTCCATGCTTATTCTGGCTTCCCAACGACTCCAAGGACTCAACCCACAGGGGTCCAGAAACATGCGGTCCCTCTTTGTGTCTGTGTATTCTTGGGCTGTCCCCAGATGCTGAGTGAAACATGTCATCATTTCCCTTCTGACAGAAAAAGAAAAGGGGCAATCAGAGCCACTGACTGCAGTCCCTGGTCCCTACCTAGATAAGTTACCAGCACTGGAAAAGAGACAGTGCTACCATCCACTAGAGAAAGAAAAAAAAAAANCTTTGTGTCTGTGTATTCTTGGGCTGTCCCCAGATGCTGAGTGAAACATGTCATCATTTCCCTTCTGGCAGAAAAAGAAAAGGGGCAATCAGAGCCAGTGACTGCAGTCCCTGGTCCCTACCTAGATAAGTTACCAGCACTGGAAAAGAGACAGTGCTACCATCCACTAGAGAAAGAAAAAAAAAAAACATATTTCAGAATTCTCTCTGGTTTATATAAAGAGCTCAAAGTTATCTATCTTGTTTCCTCCTTGGTTTCAAAAATAACTATCATGTTTCCTCATTTGTTGCCCTGCAATACAAATAATATGGTAAATTGATAACTAGGTTACATAAATCAGAGTCTTGTGTCTGAATTCTTTCTAGGTGAGAATCATAGAATTTTAGAACTAAATGAGATCACAAGCAATATCAAATCCAAACATTTTATCTGTTTCTGTCTCTACGTTTCAATTCAGTTCAGTTGCTCAGTTGTGTCCGACTCTTTGCGACCCCATGAATCACAGCACGCCAGGCCTCCCTGTTCATTACCATCTCTCAGAGTTCACTCAGACTCACATCCATNATCATTTCCCCATCTATTTGCCATGAAGTGATGGGACCGGATGCCATGATCTTCGTTTTCTGAATGTTGAGTTTTAAGCCAACTTTTTCATTCTCCTCTTTCACTTTCATCAAGAGGCTCTTTAGTTCTTCTTCTCCTTCTGCCATGAGGGTGGTGTCATCTGCATATCTGAGGTTATTGATATTTCTCCCGGCAATCTTGATTCCAGCTTGTGTTTCTTCCAGTCCAGCATTTCTCATGATGTACTCTGCATGTAAGTTAAATAAACAGGGTGACAGTATACAGCATTGAAGTACTCCTTTTCCTATTTGGAACCAGTCTGTTGTTCCATGTCCAGTTCTAACTGTTGCTTCCTGACCTGCATACAGAATCCTACTCAGCCATAAAAAAAGAATGAAATGATGCCATTTGCAGTAACATGAATGGACCTAAAGACTATCATACTAACTGAAGTAGGTCAGACAAAGACAAATAGCAAATGATATCACTCACATTTTATAAGATAAAAATAGTCTCACAGACATAGGAAACAAATTTGTGGTTTCCAAAGAGGGAAGGGAGGAGAAATTAGGGATTTGGGATTAACAGATATATTATTGTTTAGTCGCTAAGCTATGTTTGACTCTTTGCAACCCCATAGACTGTAGCCTGCCAGGCTCCTCTGTCCATGAAATTTTCTAAGTAAGAATACTGGAGTGGGTTGCCGTTTCCTTTTCCACGGCATCTTCCTGACCCAGGGATCAAACTCTCATTTCTTTCATCTCCTGCACTGACAGGTGGCTTCTTTACCACTGCACTACCTAGGTTGTAGTAACAGGTACACACTGCTATATATAAAACAGATAACCAAGGACCTACTGTGTAGCACAGGGAACTATATTCAGTATCTTATAATAACCTGTAATGGAAAAGAATCTGAAAAAATAATATATATACATGACATATATATATGTATATATGTAATTGAATCACTTTACTGTATACATGAAACATTGTAAATCAACTATACTTCAATTTTAAAAAAAAAAAAATACAAGATTTAGAGGTGAATCTGGGTTCAAATCCCAGATTTCCCCCTTACTCTGTGTAACTCTGGGGCTTCCCTGGTGGCTCAGATGGTAAAGAATCTGCCTGCAATGCAGACCTGGGTTCAATCCCTGGGTTGGGAAGATCATCTGGAAGAGGGCATGGCAACCTACTCCCATATTCTTGCCTAGAGACTCCCATGGACAGAGCCTGGCAGGCCATAGTCCATGAGGTCTCAAAGAGTCAGACATGACTGAGCAACTAAGCATTGTGTAACTCTGAGTCATTTACTGCACCTCTTTGTGCCTGTTTTATCATCTCTGCAATGGAGATCACAACACCTATCTTACAGGGTTATGAAAGTGAAAGTGTCAGTAATTCAGCTGTTTCCAACTCTTTGCGACCACATGGAATGTAGCCTGCCAGGCTCCAGGAGTAGAGTAAGAGTTAAATAAGATAGTGAATGTTAACAATAGTACCTGGTGCGTAGTTAACACTCGGTAAATGGCCGTTTATACTCTTAGTGAACAATAATCTAAGAGTAAGGCAGACTGTAGAATGCTCACCTTGCCATCAATATTTCTTACAGGCTACCAAGTAAACATCTGTAACCCACGTATGGAACTATGAATTATTATGAGTGCCACTAAACTCTAGGTGTTCAGAAATTTGCCAACAAAAGGGGCATTTTCCATTCAATATTGGTCAAATAGTTCATCAAAATCCACAGCCTCAAAGCAACCTAGCTGAGTAAATTTTTTTTCCTATTCTTTTGTCTCTTAATCCCTACCCTGTGGCCTGATTCCCATAACAGCTGAAATTAGCACTTTAATTTCCACGTTATCTCCTTTATATTACAGATGAATAATGTGCTAGAATAAACGGGGGGATCTTAAGGGGAATTACCAAAGATGAAAAAAAAAAAAAGTATTATGCTTCTTCCTGAACAGTCTTTTATATTCTGCCCTGAATTATCACTGGAATATGTCTCCAGCCATTTAGTCTAGAGCCAAATCAGAAGCTATCATTCAGAGAGACAGAAGTCTCCTGAGACAAACTTCCTGCCTTACTCGACCCACACCTTCTTGTCATTGCCTACTTCAAGACAAGTGGTTTAAGCACACTTGTCTTTGAACAAAATGCTCTAGATTGCATAGTCCTAAGGATGATAATAGCTAAAATTTCTTTAAGCATTGCTTATGAGACAAGTATTGTGCTAAACATTTCACACGCAGTAGCTCACTTATTCAGCCCTATGAGTTACCTGGCCGACACAGAAGTGGAAGTTACAGAAGTGTAATAGCTTGTGCCAAATCCCACAGCTCCTCAGAGGTAGAAGCGAGATTCCAAGTGAAACCTTTTGATCCCAGCACCCACACCCAGTAACCAAACAGAAAGGAGACCCAACACTTGCACAGTGTAGCAGCAAGATCTGCCGGCTCTACTTCCAAAACAAGTTGCTGGTCCATTCTCTTCTCCATCTTTACCAGCATCACCGTGGTATAAAGCCACCATCATATCCTGCCTGGAGAACTGCAAAGCTGAAGCTTGTCTCTCTACTTTCGTTTTTACCCTCCTACAACCCTGTGTTCCACACAGCCACCAAGTGAACAGCTTAGACTATAAACCAGACTCTACCCTCATTGTGCTCCAATGCATGCAGCTCTCCGCTGACTTCTCCATCTTTCCTTGAGTAAATCCAAAGTCCCAACCATCGTCTGTAAAACCAGATACAGTCTGGACTCTGCCAACCTCACCTCGTCTTCTCCTCCATCATATTGTCCTTTTTTTCCCCTCAAGTATGTAAAGTTCATTCTTTTTCTAGGGTCTTTGCACTTGCTGTTCCCTCTGGTTGGCACACCCAGGCCTCACCTCTTTGCTTAGTTGAATACTCCTTGTCATCAGGCCATCAGTTCAAAGGTCACCTCCTACAGGAGACTTTTCCTCATCTCCCACACTAAAGCCATCCACCCTTTCTCCACTTCCCCAGATGCTCTCCACTTGACCCTGTGTTACTCTCTTCATAAATCATCTCTATACAAAATCATTTGGCATTTATTTGTTAACTTCTTTGTTTCCAACCTCCCCCCTGTCTCTTGCCAAATGTAAAGTTCCATAAAGCAGAAACTTGTTTGTTCTATTCATTGCTCCATCTGCTGGGCCTATGACCTGGCACATAATAGGCATTTACTCAATAATGGATACATGTATGGCTGAGTTCCTTCACTGTTCACCTGAAACTATCACAACATTGTTAATTGGCTATACCCCAACACAAAATAAAAATTTGGAAAACAAACATATTGAAGGGATTTTCCTGGCAGTTTAGAGGCTGACTCCATGCTTCATTGCAGGGGGCGCCAGTTCCAACCCTGGTTGGGGAACTAAGCATGCCACATGGTACTGCCAAAAAGTTTAAAAAAATACGAATTTTAAAATTAATTAAGTTTCATTCACCTCATTAGAAGTGATTTAAATGTATTCTTTTTAATGGCTGAGTAATACTTCATTGTGTATATGTACCACTGCTTTCTTATCCATTCATCTGTTGATGGACATCTAGGTTGTTTCCATGTCCTGGCTATTATAAACAGTGCTGCAATGAACATTGGGGTACATGTGTCTCTTTCAATTCTGGTTTCCTCGGTATGTATGCCCAGCAGTGGGATTGCTGAGTCATAAGGCAGTTCTATTTGCAATTTTTTAAGGAATCTCCACACTGTTTTCCACAGTGGCTGTACTAGTTTACATTCCCACCAACAGTGTAAGAGGGTTCCCCTTTCTCCACACCCCCTCCAGCATTTATTGCTTGCAGACTTTTGGATCGCAGCCATTCTGACTGGTGTGAAATGGTACCTCATTGTGGTTTTGATTTGCATTTCTCTGATGATGAGTGATGTTGAGCATCTTTTCATGTGTTTGTTAGCCATCCGTATGTCTTCTTTGGAGAAATGTCTATTGAGTTCTTTGGCCCATTTTTTGATCGGGTCATTTATTTTTCTGGAGTTGAGCTGTATAAGTTGCTTGTATATTTTTGAGATTAGTTGTTTGTCAGTTGCTTCATTTGCTATTATTTTCTCCCATTCCGAAGACTGTCTTTTCACCTTGCTTAGAGTTTCCTTTGTTGTGCAGAAGCTTTTAATTTTAATTAGATCCCATTTGTTTATTTTTGCTTTTATTTCCAGTATTCTGGGAGGAGGGTCATAGAGGACCCTACTGTGATTTATGTCGGAGAGTGTTTTGCCTATGTTCTCCTCTAGGAGTTTTATAGTTTCTGGTCTTACATTTAGATCTTTAATCCATTTTGAGTTTATTTTTGTGTATGGTGTTAGAAAGTGTTCTAGTTTCATTCTTTTACAAATGGTTGACCAGTTTTCTGAGGACCACTTGTTAAAGAGATTGTCTTTAAGCCATTGTATATTCTTGCCTCCTTTGTCAAAGATAAGGTGTCCATAGGTGTGTGGATTTATCTCTGGGCTTTCTATTTTGTTCCGTTGATCTATATTTCTGTCTTTGTGCCAGTACCATACTGTCTTGATGACTGTGGCTTTGTAGTAGAGCCTGAAGTCAGGCAGGTTGATTCCTCCAGTTCCATTCTTCTTTCTCAAGATTGCTTTGGCTATTTGAGGTTTTTTGTATCAATTCTAATGAGGTGGATGAAACTGGAGCCGATTATATAGAGTGAAGTAAGCCAGAAAGAAAAACACCAATACAGTATACTAACGCATACATATGCAATTTAGGAAGATGGTAACGATAACCCTGTATGCGAGACAGCAAAAGAGACACATATGTATAGAACAGTCTTTCGGACTGTGTGGGAGAGGGAGAGGGTGGGATGACTTGGGAGAATGGCATTGAAACATATATAATATCATATAAGAAACGAATTGCCAGTCTAGGTTCGATGCAGGATACAGGATGCTTGGGGCTGGTGCGCTAGGATGACCCAGAGGGATGGTATGGGGAGGGAGGTGGGAGGGGGGTTCAGGACTGGGTACAAATGCTCTTCTTGTGGTTTCTAAGAAGTGTTTTTGAACAGGGGAACATTAAATAATCCATGGCTGATTCATGCTGATGTGTGGCAAAACCAATACAATATTGTAAAGTAAAAAATAAATAAATAAACAATAAAAATTTAAAAAATTAAGGAATTTAAAAAAAATTTAAAAATTTAAATCATATTAAATAAAATATGAATACCTTATATAATTATGTGACAGAAAATACTCACCTTTAAGCACACAGTTAGTTCTCTGGAGTCCTCCTATCAAAATCAGTATGGTGGTGAGAAATGTGATATAGACAGAGAAGCTATGGATAATGAACTTCAAAAAGAAATAGAGAACCAGACAAAATGTGGTTTAGTTGTTGACACTCTTCCCAGGCCTCCTATTGTATCTCTGCCACAGTACTTTATCATTTCTCTCTTCTTTACTTCTCTCGAACAAAAAGTTTTAAGAGCATATACACCAAGTACTCTGCTAGGTATTTACATAAAGAATTCTAAGGCAGGCTCAAGGTGTTTACCCAAAGGACAGTGGTACAAATGCTCTTCTTGTGGTTTCTAAGGAGTGGTTTTGAACAGTGGAACATTAAATAATCGTGAAGAAAAATGTAAAGGTTTTAGTAGCCAAGGAAAAACATGTGTTGAAAATTACTACTAATAATTTTTGATGAATAGAACAAAAATTACTAACTCCCTTTACCGCTCCCTCTTCCTTTTCTGGATCTAAATCAGTCAACTTAGGTCACTGATGCTTTAAGAAGAAATGATCCCCAAATTTGATCTGTCACTCCTCACATCCACCACGGGATTAGACATAGCACTGCTCCATGTTCTCTTCGTTCTTATCCATCATTAAAGGATAAGCCTCTGCCCGGAACATTCCAGTCTCAGGTCAAAACCAATGGCTTTTTCTTGCTAATGATACACGCCACTCCCCTCGCCTTTTACTGATCTAAGCAAGCCACGTGGCTGCACCCTATGTTCCCAGTGAGCAGCAACTGCACTCCTCCATAAGGAGAGGCCTCAAATATTTTTTAAAAAGTCTACCACAAGTTGTCCTGTACTTTCCAGATTTTCTACAATGAATGTGCATCATATTTATTAAAACAAAAATACCAGAGGTACTTCCCTGGTGGTCCAGTGGTTAAGACTCTGTGCTTCCATGGCAAGAGATAGGTTGGGTTCCATCCCTAGTCAGGGAACTAAGGCTCCCCATGCCACGCAGTGTGGCCAGAAAAAAAGAAAAATATCAGAGCCTTTGACTTTTAAGTAATTTTACTTCCATTTAAATAGAAATGCATTTAGCTGCAAATAATGGACAATCTGACTTTCAATGGCTTAAAAAGTAAAAGCTTATTCTCTCACATAATAAGAAGTATGAGGTTAGGTGGCTTCAAACATTGGTTCAGCAATTCAATAATATTAGATCCAACTTCTTGTCAGTTCTCTAGACTTTTCCCTCGTGTTTGCAACCCATTTCACACAAGGCTGCTGCTACTGTACAGACCTAACATCTTCAATGAAGAAAAGAGGAGAAGAGGTTTAAAAAAATGCAATAATAACCACACAAGTCCCTTTAGTAGGAAAGTGAAAGTTTCCTCAGAATTCATCCAGCAGACATGCCCTCAGAGTCTATTGGCCAGAAATAAGTCACATGACTGCTCCCTTCTATAATGAGCTTTGGGAAATCAGGAAACAGTATTGCTGTGATTGGCTTAGAAAAATTATGATCTTCCCTGGGGCTGGGCACATTGCTGATTTAAACAAAGTCTGGCTTATATTAGTGAAGAGGAGCTGAGGACGGGATACCACTTATGTGTCTGCCACAGAAGCCATGAAAGGGTATAATTCATTCTGAGAAGTGAACTGGGTAGACATTTTTTGCTGGATTTGGAAGGAAAGTGGGATTATGCCCCCATAAAGTAGAGGAATACGCTTTCAAAAAGAAAAAAAGAGGTGCAGCATGAGCCCTATTGGGAAGGTGGTTTGGAAATGTCGACTAGTTCATCTAATATAACCAGAGGATACAATGTGGAAATGTCAAGAGAAAGTAGAAGCTGGGAGATAGGAAAGGGCCAGGTGATGGATAATAATGATAGTTTGCATTTATTGGGTGCTTACTATAGATCAGGTACTTTTATCCCCATTATTTTATTTAATTTTCTCAACTCCATGAGTGCTGCTATTTCCCCCCATTTTACATGTGAAGTTAGATAATCTCATATGGGAAGATTAATACACAGACTAAATCATCCAAATGCTTCTCCTTGTCTGCACCTCTCGAATCACAGCGAAAGGGACACAATATTTGTAGTAAATTCAAAATGTTTGCCCCACCCCCCCAGCCAATTCACATTATCTGACACAAACAAGAAAGCATATGAGCCAATGACTGGGCTATAACTCACCCATTACCAGAGAGGAGATGAACTTAACAATAAGGCTTCCCAGAAACATCTTTCAAGTACCAGTCCAGCTGCTTAAAAAGTACTGCCTGAAACACTAATAAATACTGCAGATCCAGATAATATACGTCTTCATACCAACTTTAACCATGATGTAATTTTTTTGGCTTCTGTTTCTTCATCCAGATCCATACGTTTTCCTTATAAAACTCTAACTTCTTCTCCCACCACATTTTTTAAAGCAAAAGACATATATACATAAATAAAATCCAAAGAAATGTATAAATATTCAAATAGCAATTTCTAAAATAAACATTTTCAAGACTTCCCTGGTGGCCCAGTGGTTAAGACTCTGCACTTTCAATATAGGAGGCATTGGTTCCATCCCTGGTCAGGAAAGCTCCCACATGCCATGTGGCCAAATAAAAAATGTTTATAAATTTAAAAAAAAAACCCACTTTCAGTATTCTACCTTACTTTAAGTATGGGTCAGTGTTTCTTAACTGGGATTATTGTGTTAGCATCCTTGGCCATCAGTAGCATTTGCCAACCATGTGACAATCAAATAAATAAGTAAATCAACAACCACACCTGTTTTCAAGCATCTCCTCTGGCAACATTTTTTCTGCTCTCCCCTTCTACTCCCTTGAGAAACACAAGTTGAAATGTGACAGAATTATGTAAGTATTATGGTTCTATTTACTATTTATGGGAAATGAATTAACTTCCATATCTGTAGGTCTATGTAGCTACCTTATGGTAGAGATCAAATGAAATATGTAAAACACAATGCTTGATACATACTCAAGTACATAGCCCCATCCAAAATACTAGCTTAAATTAAGTATAGCATCTAAACATTTTTTTCCTGCCTTCCCAGAAAATACTTCAGTTCAGTTCAGTTCAGTTCAGTTGCCCAGTCGTGTCTGATTCTTCATGACCCCATGAATCGCAGCACGCCAGGCCTCCTTGTCTATCACCAATTCCCGGAGTTCACTCAGACTCATGTCCATCAAGTCCGTGATGCCATCCAGCCATCTCATCCTCTGTCAGCCCCTTCTCCTCCTGCCCCCAATCCCTCCCAGCATCAGAGTCTTTTCCAATGAGTCAACTCTTCGCATGAGGTGGCCAAAGTACTGGAGTTTCAGCTTTAGCATCATTCCTTCCAAAGAACACCCAGGACTGATCTCCTTTAGAATGNGATGAACTGGTTGGATCTCCTTGCAGTCCAGGGACTCTCAAGAGTCTTCTCCAGCACCACAGTTCAAAAGCATCAATTCTTCAACGCTCAGCTTTCTTTATAGTCCAACTCTCACATCCATACATGACTACTGGAAAAACCATAGCTTTGACTAGACAGACCTTTGTTTAATAGTTAACTCCCTTGTCTGATTAAGTAACGTTATGATATACTTATTGATGACTTCTAGAATCTCAACTTGGGAGTGGTCCCATCTCACAGAGACTCATATGAGCATCTTATAAAGGTCTGTGGAATAAGAGAGTCTTCAATTTATTGGCGTGTGGGTACCTCAGTTGGAGTAGGACACCATTCCTGTCCTTAAGTAGTTCCCAGGCAAGTAAGGGAGCTTGAAAGATGTATCCAGAGCAAAAGGATAAAGATGCCTGACATACAGAGGACCCCAGTAAGCCAGGCACAGGTGATCGTTTGTTTTCCTTTTTCCCCCTTTTCCTCTCTTTTAGGAGCACTGAAATTAATCACTAAGGGGAACTATTTCAAACGTTTTTCCTTTTGCTTTATCTACAAAAGTTTCTTCCCTACACAGAAACTTTTTTCATAAGAGGTGTCTCTGTAAAATAGCTACCACTTCAGTATAAAATGGTTGGTCAAATTACAGGAAAAAAAAAAATAGTACGGGCTTCCCTGGTGGTCCAATGATTAAAGCTTCTTCCAATGCAGAGGGGTACGGATTTGATCCCACCTGCCTTGTGGCCAAAAAACAAAACATGAAACAGAAGCAGTATTGTAACAAATTCAGTAAAGACTTTAAAAATAAAAATAAATTGAAAAAATTTTAAGAAAAACTCTTAACTCAAAAATGAAAGAGTTGTCACTCAGAGGAAAAGTGAGCTGGTTTGTAATAGCAGTGAACCTGATCATCTAAAATATTCTGACAGGTTCTTGAGCAGTTCGCTTCTCTCTTCATATCTATTTTATCTTTATTAAGGAAGTTGATGAAGCCTTTGATGTTCCAAAGACATAATATGGGATGAATGAAACATCATTTCCACAATCATGTGTGCAGATTTGGACTAATGATATTTTTTTAACTCAGCCAATCAGTGTCCAAAGCAGTTTTCCTTATTATTAATATCTTCTCCCACCAATTTCTCTCCCAGCCTGATACCTCATCCTGATTAATGGACTAGTAGCAGGGACTACTTTTTTTAAATGATGTTTTGCTTAAAGCATCTGTTTATGTTTCAGCAAAACAAATAAAGTCAGGCGTATTAAGGAATATGGTGTTTTAGAAACAAAGAAAACAACCAAGATTAGAGAAAAGTTAACTGTTCCCTCGGGAGAAACCCTGGTGGTTAAACTGTTTCATCAGCAACAATACAGAAATTGTTTTAATGGTGTTTTCAGCATCTTATTCTGGGAAAAAAAAAAAAAA